>JAZKJV010009936.1:600000-1062040 GCA_037367405.1 Ottelia alismoides | reverse complement strand
TGCATTCAAGCACAACCAAACATGAACTCAAGTCTATTTTTGCAAGATTTTTCGATTTAAAATGGAGCACAAAATAAATAGACAAAGCATTCAAAATTAAATGGGCCTGGTAGGGGTATTTTTGCAAATAAAATATCTCTCAGGGGCATACATGCAAAAATCACAATAAAAATACACGTGTGCTTTTATTTTCAGAACCATTTTGTAATTACAGAAACCCGGTAGGGTTTAGATGCAAAATTCACGTGCCTCACGTGGGTGCTGCACGTGAGGCGCGGAGGGACTAAAGTGTAAATATGGAAACATCAGGGGGTCCAACTGCAATTTTTACAATTTATTTACAACTAAAACTTTTATTTTGGGGATTAAACGCTAAATACAAAAAGCAGGGGGGTGAGATGTGAAATTTTCCCCCAACTAAGGCGTTCATCCTGCGGCGCTGGAGGGGCCACTTATCCACGTGGCAGCCATCGAACGGTCGACGCCGATTCGCCGATGAAGGGTGCAGATTAGAAGCTGCTGGCTGATCTGACGGTCGAGGCGTATCTTCATCGAACGACTCCTGTTGAATCTGGGACGAGCCTCCCGATCTGACGGCGTTGGAGCTCCCTGGAAGAACAGGGAAGGAGCTCGCGCCTGGTGAGCTTCGATCGAGAAGCCTGGGCTCCTCCGGGGCTCTCCGGCGTGTCTGAGGGAATCTGAAGGTAGCTGGAAGCATCCCGCGTCTACTGATGGCGCTTTCATGGCTCCTAGGGGTCTGAAACGTCCGGTCGAGGTCGATGAGGAAGGGGACCCCCAGAAACCTCTTCCTGGGTCAAGGCAAGCCCAGATGGGCTCTATTCTTCGACATACCTGCATAGGAAGAACCGCGGGAGAGAGAGCTTTCTCCTCGACCCGGGGTTTGAAGCTGCGGTGCAAAAATGAAGGTGGGCGGAGGGGCTCCGGCGAACGGCGGAGGGGGAGCCCCGATTCGCCAAGACCTAGGGTCCTGGGTTGAACAAGTGTGTGCGATAGACTGAGAAGGCGACGAGGAACGAGATGGGATGCTTTGGGCGGTCGGATACAGTCGGGGGATACGGTGGAGAAGTCGCCGGAGCCAAGCTCCGGCGAACTTCGAATTTTGGTTTTTAAACTACAAGAGTTAACTAAGACCTAATCTAATGACTGGAATGAAAAACTAACATCGAAAACTAATTAAAAATGCATAAATGGTCAGCTCTTATACGTGGTGGCCTCCAGGGAGCAGGGCGGACGCCGGAGCTCCGCCGCGTCAAAATCCTCCTCTCTCCGGCCGATTCGAGGCACCAGCTCACTCCCCCTGTCACGAGGAATGTCCTAGGACTAGAATCAAGGCTTGAGATTGGATAAAAAGTGGCCAAATTCGAGGAAGGAGGCGGAGCTACTTATTTATAGACATTGGCGAGTAGCCTTATTGACCGGCGATTATTGGCTGATCCAATGAGTATCTACATGATCTGAGATTTTGGCGGGCATCATGGATGATTAGGGAGTAATTCTTGTGAAGGAAGCATCTTTGATTGATGGATGGGGTGCCCGGGGAAAAAAGGGAAAAGACGGGCGAAGAGAACGGGCTGCGTCACATCGAGCGGCTGGGGAAGTAGTTGACCGGGCGGTCAACTGTTGACGGCCTGGGATTGGTCCAAGTCATCCGCTAGGAGACAAAATTGGAGACCTGATTAAAAATTGATTTATTTGAGTCCTTAAACGATTTTATTAATTTTTTCTTATAAAATAAAAAATGTGTATTATTTCGTCTAATATTTATTTATGATTTTTTATTGAATTTTTCGAGGTGTTTTATTATAGTTTTATTTGAATAATGTGTATATGTATGTATTTACATGTATTTTGATGTATTTTATTTTTAATTTGTTTATTTTCTTTTATTATTTTATTGGTTTTTTTATAAATTTATAATTTATTTTTGTGAGTATAAAGGTATTTTTGTTTGATTTTTATGAGTTTATTTACATTTTTAAATAAATAGGTCTAGGTGTATGTAGGTGTCCTTATAGGTGTTTTACCTATGTATTTTGTATACTTAATTTATTAAATATATTTTCTTGATTTTTATTTTAGATTTACATTTTTAATGAATTATGTATAATGTATAAATTATTATAAAAAATATAAAAGAATAAAAGAATCAAGGAATACAATCCTTTTTATTTATATATAGGTATATAGCATAGGCATTTTGTCTATGAATTTGTAGACTTATTTTATTTGACAAATTAATTTTGGTTTTCTTTAACTTCTCTTATGTGTATGCATTATATACATTATTTACAAAATTCTAAAAATATGAATTTATACAAATAATGAATATTGAATAAAATGAATATTTTAATCAGTCCTATATACAAGGAGGGCCAAAAACCTAACTTCTGCATATGGGACTCCAAAAATTATGAAACCAATTTTATTAAATAGTTCATGGAATGCTATATACAATTAAAGGTGAGTTTGGGGGATTTGGAGTTTTTATTGGCAAGATATGGGTCTGTGAAGTTGAGATTTTGGCTTTTTATTCTGTGTATAAAATGTACACTGGGTATTATTTTTGCACAAACTCAATTTTGTATTTTTATTTACATTATTATCTACAACTTTCATGTACAAAGTTTCTTTATTTGATGAAGAAATAATTATGTACAAAATAGGTGCCAAAAATGCATAAATGAATGAATTAACAAATGAGGTATTTATTGTACACTGGCCCTTATCTCCCCCTACTTTATTCTTTGTCGACCAATACCATGCTGGCCTTGGTCTCGGGGTTTGGGTCATAAAATATTTACAATATTTTATTCCTTTTTCTTTTCTTCTCTTTATTCTATGATTTTGGCATTAAAACCTTATTTATTGTGGAATTAATACAATAAATAATGAATGTTATTTTGTACAAATTGAGGCTATTTACATGCATTTGCTGGGGTTTTTAAGGCCAAAATGATAGAATAAAGGTGATGAAATGGAGATTCATCAGGACTTACAATAGAAAATCAGAAGCCGGTGGATGCCGCAAGTGGTGGATCACATTTTAACAAAGATGAGGATGTCGTCTGGAAAATATTTGAAGAAACGACTTAAGGAGAGGCTGCTCTATCGTCATCCTGTGCCTATCAGCACCAACCATAAAATATTCAGAAGTATGTGCATATGGTAGCATCCCACAAGCCGAACAGGATGAGAGCTCCAATCTGAGCATTAATGGGAGCCACCTATCCAAAGTATACATCATTGGTAAGTGATCACAGGACCTAGAGAAACTTTGTGATTGAACAGAGAACGCGGAACCTGGACAAACTAGATCAAATCGCCAAGCAACTGGAGCTGCTGGTGAGTACAATCAATGCCTGCAACTCTGTGTTTGCATCGAACCCCACTCCAGCTGGGACAAAGGAACATGCACAATCACACCCTCCTCGGCCGAGCCAGGCCCAACTAGCGATTCAACACCTCTACTATGTGCAAGCACCAGAGCCACCCACACCGCAGCAGTCGCAACAGTAGCCGGTCATCTACCAGCTGGAGCCTCATTACATTCTAGAATAGTTCTCTCCTCCACCACCTCTTGTTCTGGAGGTGAACGGTGTATGGTCAATTGATGCGCACCCAACCGTCCAGGTGGAACTTAGCAGTGTCAGGTTTCTAACTCCCTCCAGTTCCCTCAACAACAAGGAGGGAGGTTAGTCCAGAACAGCCAGCCTCAACACCAGCAACATCGGCAGTCTCCATGATTCCATGGCAATTGGAGACAAAACTATTACCAATAACCGCAGTACCGACAATACCAGCAGAACCAGTAGTATGTGGTTGTTCCCTATTAATCGCACCCTCCTCAGCAGTATCAACAGTAGCACCCTTCTCCTCAGTATCATTCTCAATATCCCAACCAGCACTCCCAGTACCATCAACAATACCAGCATACCCATCACACCGAGGTATATGAGGCTGCATCTCATGTGAACCCCGCCTTGGACTGCCCGACCCATCATGTCAAGGGCCTTGCAGATCTCAATCAGAACCTGGACGATTTCACCGCTACCAAGACCTCCATTCCCACACTAGTAGAGGCAAACCCGATAATTTTAAGAAGAAAGAGCAGGTCATCTGTAAAGTTCCCTCCGGTCTTACAGAGTCAGATATGAATGAATTATTTTATATAATGATGTCACTCTCAGGAGCAGTAGGACCTTGCAGCCATCAGCTACTTGTAAGGGGAAGAATAAAGCAACCACGGGGGAGTCGTCATCTTCTTCTGCATCAGCCGGACCAACATCCAGACCAGGTGAGGAAGATGGAGAAGGAGAAGCACCACCAAAAATCCAAAAAAAGCAGCAAAAGCAAAAATGCCAAAAAGATAGCACCAGCAGCAGCAACCGAAGCACCAGCCAACCAGCCTTGGAGGAGACCGCACCCGTAGTTTATCCGACGCTAGCCGATGGAGCCTCATTTGAAGATTTTGGATGCTTGCCTTTCATGGATGACCTTGCTCATTTTAGTCATCCACATGTACAACCTGATATGGGTACATATTTTATTGTAAATAAGAACACTATTGCTACTGATGCTTTTGATTCTGTACATATTCTGTTTCCTGATGCAATGAGAAAATCCAAAAAAATAAAAATTTGAAAACTGCCTTATCTAACCCTGATGTTGTAGAGCTAATTTAGAATCTTATTCTTGAAATGCCTCTTCTCAAAGCCATCAAGTACATGTTTGACATCAAGAATGGTTTAAAGGAGACATGTACCTCAAAGAGACATCCACGTAAAACTCGTGAAAGAATGTGAAGCACATTCTCACCGCGACTATAGCAAATGCAATCAGCAATCTCCCAACAAAGAAGAAGGACATGGGAGCTCCTCTAGTCATATGTTTGACCAAGAGTTTGACCAAACTCTACTTGATGGTGGATCCTCAATCAACATGGTGCCTACGTCATTGCTCGAGGAATTTGGGTTAGGATCACTCAAGTCCGCTAGAATGATTCTGCAATTCGCAGACACTTCCATTAAGCAGCCCAAGGAATCCTGGAAGATGTCGTCATCACCATTCAGGGAATGCAGTTCCCTACGGACTTCATAGTTCTGTACATGGACACTTCATCCCTCTTCTGCATACCCTGATAATCCTTGGATTGTCGTTCCTTCGAACGGTCGAGGCAGTGGTAAATTGTGGCACCAGACAGATAATATTCCATTCAAATAGTGATAAAGTGTCGATTTAGAGGATCCAAGTGCCTAAACCTTTGGCATCTGCATCAGACGAGAGCGAGCCAACAGAGCAGCAAACATAAGACTGTGACTTTTTGGTCGAAATCTGCGATATGAATATGTTCATGGATGACATTGAAAACCAAGCGTTCCTCTCCACATAGGAAGGCTTGGATAGCACAGTCGAGTTTCCAGATGTCCTTGAAGATGAGATTCTTGCTGACTTGCATGATGAAGACATTCATGGCCACATGTTCTTGGCAGGGAAAGAGGCCATCATTGCAAATTTTTGCGAACAAGATTCAATCATTGAAGAATTTTGTGCAGCACTGCATTTAGAGCCTACAATGCCAATGGTAGACATACTACAAATGAAGGACCTAACACCATCGCCCTACACAATAGCCGAAGTCACCACAGAACTGAACCAATCACTGCATGAGCTCAAACCACTTCCCGCAAACATGAAGTATGCCTTCTTTGCGAGTACGCCAAACATAGTCCTTGTAATCATCAATTCACAACCAACCGAGGAACAAGAATCTCGTCTGGTTGAGGTTCTAGAAAGAAACCACAAGACCATAGGCTGGAAAATTTCAGATCTCCATAGGATAAACCCCTCACTATGCTCGCATCACATATACCTTGAAGAAGACAGTAAGCCCTCTTGCAAATTTTAGCGCAGATTAAATCCAAACCGGCAGGAGGCCGTGATGAACGAGATAACGAAAAGGTGCGATGCAAGATTCATATATCCCATCTCCGACTCAAAATGGGTGAGTCTCCTGCATGTTGTACCTAAGAAGTCAGGGATTACCATGATCAAGAATGACAAAGGAGAGGAGATCTCAACCAGAGTTCCAACATGACGCGTCTGTGTAGATTATCGGCGTCTGAATTTAGTAACCAAGAAAGATCATTTTTCACTTCCCTTCATCGACTAGATAGTCGAAAGACTGGCCGTGAAGGAATATTTATGTTTCTTGGATGGATACTCTAGTTACAATCAAGTAGCCATTACTCCTGAAGATCAAGAGAAGACAACCTTCACCTATCCGTTTGGGACTTATTCCTTCTGCAGAATGTCGTTCAGATTATGCAACACTCTGATGACATTCCAGTGATGTATGTTGACAGTATTTGCAGATACGGTTGAAATTTTTCTCGAGGTCTTCATGGATGATTTCTTACTCTACAGAGACAGCTTTGATCAGTGTTTATCTTATCTAAACCGAGTTCTGAAAAGATGTTGTGAAGTGAACCTTGTGCTCTTGTGGGAGAAGAGTTATTTTATGGTGTTGTGTTTGGCCATGTCATCTCAAAGTGTGGCATGGAGGTTGATCTTGCGAAGGTGGAAGTGATTTCAAAGCTAGAGCCACCTACAAATTTGAATCAGGTCAAATCATTCTCAAGTTACGTCAGCTTCTACCTACGATTCAACAAGGATTTCAACAAAACCACCCGACCCCAGATCAAGCTTCTAGGTAAAGAGGCAGATTTCATTATCGATGATAGAGTCCTCCAGACCTTTACGCAGTTGAAAGAAATAATCACTCAGACACATGTCCTTCAAGCTCCAGACTGGACTCTACCATTTGAGATCATGACTGATGCTTCTGATTATGTCATTGGGGCAATTAGGACAGAGGAGAGATCGTGTTTCATTTGCTATTCACTATGCCATCAGAACTCTCGATGAAGCATAAAGAAACTATACTTTCACTGAAAAAGAGCTGTTGGCAGTAGTATTTGCCCTGGAAAAATTCAGATCCCATTTATTTCGATTCAAGGTTATAGTGTATACAGATCCCTCGACCATCAAGTATCTGCAAGCCAAGAAGGATGCCAAACCATGATTAATCAGATGGATCCTTTTACTCTAGAAATTTAACCTTGAAATCCATGATAAACCTAAAGTCAAAAATGTGGTGGCCGATCACTTGTCAAGATTGTCAGAATCAGATACTCCTGAGTAGATACTATTGTCGATCACATAGACTTTCCCAGATGAAGCCATCTTGTCAGTCACCACACTCCAGTTCACCGATATTGTGAACTATCTTGTAACCAAGAAAACTCCACAAGATTAGCATAAGCTGAAAAGAGACAAGTTCTTGTTTGGTATTCATTTCTACCAGTGGAAGGATCCATTCTCTTTCGAGAGGGGGCGGACTGCATCTGGAGAAGATGTTTTCCTTAGGAGGAAGTCCACAGTGTCCTCAAGTATTGTCACTTTAGAGAATCGAGAGGACACCACTCTGGAAGAAGAACGGCAGTGAAAGTCTTACAGTGCGGACTTTGGTGGCCGACTATATTCAAAGATGCAGAAGACTTTGTCAAGCATTGCAT
This sequence comes from Ottelia alismoides, assembly GCA_037367405.1. NCBI lineage: Eukaryota > Viridiplantae > Streptophyta > Magnoliopsida > Alismatales > Hydrocharitaceae > Ottelia > Ottelia alismoides. Next base: position 1,054,445 of record JAZKJV010009936.1, on the reverse strand, counting down.
TGACTATTAGAGACTGGGCAGTACCATTGGAATGAGAGACACAATGCCTCTAAAGTACATTTAGATTTCAGACGTGTTTGACGCTTGAGGCATTGACTTCATGGGCCCGTTCCCTAACAGACATGGATTCGAGTATATTCTGCTCGCTATCGATTATGTAAGCTGTTGGGTGGAGGCTATCCCAACCCGAACCACTGACAGTCGTACTGTCTTCCGGTTTCTAAAAGATCACATCGTCGTAAGGTTCAGGATCCCCAAAATATTGATATATGATGGGGGTAGCCACTTCATCAACACAGAGGTGGAGAAGCTGACACAAGAATTCTACATAGAACATCGTGTCACCTCTCCGTACCACCCAAAGTCCAATGGCCTAGCCGAATGTTCAAATAGGGAGATAAAGACAATATTGCAGAAACTCGTATGCCCCAACATGAAGAATTGGTCACAATTGCTGAACTCAGTACTTTGGGCCTATCGGACCACGTACAAGTCACTGTTAGGAATGTCTCCCTACCACCTAGTGTACGACAAGCCATGCCATCTGCTCGTGGAACTTATTCACAAGTCATTATGGGCAATCAATATATGTAATTTGGATTCCAATAAGGGAGGACAAAACAGAAAGTTGGATCTGAATCAGGTCCTTGAATTCCACGAGTATGCATATGACAACAACCAAATGTACAAAGAAAAGGTCAAGAAGTGGCATGACAAACACATCCGTTGCAAGAACTTCAAGCCAGGACAAAAAGTTTGGTTGTTCGACGCAAAGCTCAAATTGTTCCCATGGAAATTGAAGAGCAAGTGGACAGGGCCATTCATAGTAAAACATGTGTGTGACAATGAAAGTATAATCATATCTGGTTTCTCAGTTGACGCACAACCATTCGTGATCAACGGACAACTTCTGAATCCTTATCTCGAACATGACTCATTTTTATCTGTGGTCGATTTAATTCAGGTGGTCCTAGATGAAGAAGTCACTGTCAAAGCATATACTCAATCAGATGAGGCTAGCAAAAATATTTTTGAGTAGTTAATCATTTTCTTCTTTTCTTCTTTTTATTCATTTGTTCCTCCAAAAAGTCACATTCATCTCATGCATCATTGTTATGCTTAGGATATGCTTTATCCTAAGTATAGGAGGGATAGATGCATCCAGTGCTTATTCTTTAATCCATTGCTTGTTTCCTCAACTTTTTGCATTCTTTTTATACTTAAGGATATTTCACCCTAAGTATAGGGGGAGACAGGCTGAGCCATTGAGTTATTCATTTATTCGTTTCCCACCCTCGACCCTCCATGTATTTGTATACAAACTGCTATACTTAGGATTAGTTGATCCTAAGTATATGGGGGACGGTTGACTTCCTATTCTTTAGTCATTGTAGTATAGATTTCTCTATACTTAGTATGAGTTTTGTCTTCCTTTCTCTTTGATCTATGAGGACATATCTCAAGCTAAGTTTAGGGGGTCAATATATACTTTGTATATATTTTAGCCATAACTCGTAATTTCATGTTTTTAATAAATAAGGCTAAAACACTATATATACACAAATTCATTAAATTATTTAATAAATATGATGTTTATTATTCCTCATATTCTTTTTTGTATGTACTGACTAATAAATAAGGGTATCGAGAGGAAAGTGATCCTATTTGGTCGATGTACATTGCTAACATCATGAAATAAAACAATCGTGAATCTCGAGTAACTGGCGAAGCCGCTAAAGTTGCTAAAGTAGTAATAAACCCTGTCAATATACTATTTTGTTGTAGTTGTAAATAAATGATCTTATTGTAGTTATAAATCCGCAACGATCTTGAAATTATTTAATAATGGAAACAGCAACCCTAGTCACCATCTTCATGTCTGGTTTATTTGTAAGTTTTACTGGGTATGCCTTATATACCGCTTTCGGGAAACCCTCTCAACAACTAAGAGATCCAATCGAGGAACACGAAGAATAGTTGATTGAAGTAATGAGACTCCCATATGGGAGGCTCATTACTTCAATTGAGATAATGAAAAATACCTGTAGTCTGAGGAACAAAAAGAGGAATCTGCCCAAGGATGGGCTCACGTCTGATTAACTAGTTAGTGAGGCAATGGCTTACCAAGGCGATGAACAGTAGCTGGTCCGAGAGGATGATTAGCCACACTGGAACTGAGACACAGACAAGACTCCTATGGGAGGCAGCAGTGGGGAATTTTCCGCAATGGACGCCTGACGGAGCAATGCCGCGTGGAGGGAGAAGGCCCACGGGTCGTGAACTTCTTTTCTCAGAGAATAAGCAATGACGGTATCTGAGGAATAAGCATCGGCTAACTCTATGTCAGCAGCCACGGTAAGACAGAGGATGCAAGCGTTATCCGGAATGATTGGGCATAAAGCATCTATAGGTGGCTTTTCAAGTCCGTCGTCAAATCCCAGGGCTCAACCCTGGACAGGCGGTGGAAACTACCAAGCTGGAGTACGGTAGGGGTAGAGGGAATTTCTGATGGAGCGGTGAAATGCGTAAAGATCAGAAAGAACACCAACGACGAAAGCACTCTGTTGGACTGACATGAAAATGCTTTGTAAAATGTTTGGAAAATAGTGTGAAATTTGATTGAAAAATATTTTCAAAACTATTTGAAAAATATTTTGTAAAATGTTTTCAACCTTTGTAAAATAGTTTCTTTGTAAAATTTCTTTTCTTTGCGTGAAATAAAAATGTTTGAAAAATAATTTGCAAATGTTTGAAAAATAGTTGCAAAAATATTTTGAAAAATCTATAGATACTATTTGAAAAACCTTTGCAAAATGATTTTCAAATGTGTGTAAATGTTTGTAAAAATTATTTATCAAAAATATTTTAAACTATAGTTTTCAAAATTATTTGAAAAAAAAATAATTTTCAAATAAGTTTAAGGAATATATACATCACACTAAAATTCTTTACTACATGTATTAATATATCTATAAAAACGATCACTTATCCCTTGTAAATTCTTAAAAACCCACTCTTGTAAATGTAAGATGAATCCCCGTGTAAATATTTGTACATATTTTCTTATCCAAATTCTTTTCTTTGTAAAAACCACAAAAACATTTGCAACATCAAAATACCGAAAACATTTGCAAAATCTAAAAAAACAAAAACAAAACAAAATTCTATGCATTTGCATTATCTTTTCAAAAATCCATAAAATGATCAAAAATATGAAAAGTGCATCACAAAAATATTTTCCCACATTGTACATAGCATGAGCATTTTTCAGAGTAATCTAGGCGATTGAACAAGTCCAACTAAAGTATGAAGATTGGAGTTTTATGTAGACCTTAATACACTTAATTTCATAGGAACCCATTGAGAACTGGAGTTGAAGATACATCATGCCACCTTGACTTAATTCTTTGGATTCCATAAGACTATGTTCATGAGTCAATTCAATGTGCCTAAATAGAACCCTTCATATCATTCGTACAACCCTTGATATAGTGACTTGACCGGAAACCTCGCACCTAACACTTAGCTCAACCTAGATGGACTGTTTAAAAATCTTGGGTCTAAGTCGGGACGATGCAAGGTCGCTTCGTCAAGGGTGGCTCAAGAGTCAAGAACCATTCTTGGGGATTGCCAACACCGGTACTTTAACCCACTTCTTCTGATAACAATGATATCTAAAGACTGGAGATGGATTGAAACAATGCTTCGGATGAGGGATGGTCTGCCGGCGCAACTTTTTCTAAGACCCCAAAATAGTGGGTGGAACAAAAGATGCTATATCCATCAGGGCACAAACAAGAATGCATATGCTATGCAAAGTCAAAGAAAATATTCGAAGAAGCCTTCAACCAAAAATGCCACAAATATGATCTTCAGAAAAAGTCCTGCTTCTTGGTGAAGATCCAGTTACACTGACCGACTTCACACGGGAATGAAGACTATAATGGTCCATTCCCACTTCTCTTCCCAATATTCTAACCTCCCAATTCCATTCGATTGTAAAAACCGGAAGCACCTGACCTTAGAAGGAAATATTTGACTCCACGAGGATGACTTATCAGAAGAGCAGACACCTTGGTAGTTCAATGGTTTTGTATGGGGAGGGCTGAACAATTTCACACACATGGTCTATCATGTCAAGGTAGCATGAGTATACGACTGAGAGGATGGTTTTGACCTGGCTGTGAATTGGACTGAATAATAGGAGTATGGAACCTAAAGGTTGTTGTGTCACAAATCCTAACCTCTAAGTGGTTCCGAACACATCATTAATCCAAAGGTCTTCTCTGAGCTCCAAATTTTGACAGTATTAAGACAAGTTTAAGAGTCGAAAATTATTCCAAGTTTTTTTTCTTTTCTTCATTTTCTTCTCCGTGTTTATAGGAACGAGTGTTTGATAGGGACTAGCAAAGGAAAGTATAAGGGGGTGATGAATCTCCATTTCATCACCTTTATTCTTTCATTTTGGCCTTTAAATCATAGCTAAATGCATGAATGTATCATTAATTTGTCAAAATAAACGTTCACTAATTTGTACAAAATACTATATAAAATATTGTATGTTTATAGTATTTATTATCAAAATAAAGAATAAAGGAAAGAAAAGAAAAGAGCGAAGTGTCAAGGACACTGAAGTGGCCCTAGCCCCGGAGATTCAATCGTTATGATGACGTAGTCGACAAAGAATAAAGTAGAGGGAGATAGAGTGGCTAATTGTACAGAACATATCACTCTACAAAATAGGCCAATAATTATTTTTGAGACCTATCTTATTCTTTATTATTTACACCTCAAATAATGAAATTTTCTACATGAAAAATGTAGCTAAAAATATATTAAAAACTACAAATTTCATTTCACGCAAAAATAATATACAATGTACATTTTATACACAAAATAAAATCCTAAAACACATATTTCACATACCTCTATCTCCAAATAAAAACTCAAAATATATCAAAATCACCTTTAATTGTATATAGCTTTTAATAAGCTATTTAATGGAGTGGTTTCATATTTTTTGGAGTTAAAGTGTGAAAGTTAGGTTTTGGACCCTCTTGTATAATATACCCGATTAAAATATTCATTTTAATTATTATTTTTATAATTTTATATTTTTAGTAATTCTATAATATTATTTATAGAATATGTACATATTAAAACTAAAATAAAAACATAAATAAAAGATTAAAATAAAATACTTATATAGAATACATAGGAAAAATGACTATGCTTATACCTATAGATATCATACTCCTATTTAATTAAGTGTATATATTACTTTAGAAAAATATCATTAAAATCTATTTATATGTATAAAAATAAGTCATAAATATATAAAATAAGAAAATAACATACTAAAATTAAAAATACAAAATAAATTTAAAATACCCAAAGCATAGGTAAATATACATATATATATACACCCTAGAATGTAGCTTGTGAATAAACACCTCTAAAAAATAAATAAAAATATGCATAAAAAACTACAGAAAATTAGAAACATTTTTATTTATATAAACTAAAAATAAAAAATCAATTACTATTTATTATATATTTTTAAGGTATTTTCGCCTTGAATTTCCTGGTTGGTCCACGTGGACAAACTAGGCGCATTCTTTTGTTAACCGCAGGTCAACTGTTCGACCTACCCTCTGACTTTTGTCAGAGCTTCACGAGGCCGCCCCATCGCCATTTTCTCCATGCCTCCACCCTCACTCATTACCCTCGAGACCACCACCTTCATATAGCCCCTTCGTCCCTCATCTTCGCCCATCACCGAATCTTCATCGACCCCGCTTTATTGCATGCCATCGCTCCTCGAAACTCCCTGAAAACTCTCCTATAAATATACCCTTCACCCCCTTTTGATTTTTGATCCTTCTTCTTCAAGATTTAGACCCTCAAATCACTCCTATGAGCTTCTTCATGGTGACAACAAGGTAGAGCTCGTGGTTTGCTGCGAGGAGAGCAAGCGGAGGAGGCTAATCCACCCCACCGCTGGAGCGTCGCTGGCTGGTTCTGCTCCAGAGACCCCCAGGCTTTGTTGAGCCCCTTTCCATCATTTCTAGGTAATCTCATAGTTTAATTTACGTCGTGTATCTTTAATTCGTAGGTTAATCACGCGAATAATGCTTAATCTCAAATCCCCAAATTCCTATAGCTCATCCTCCAGGTCAAAATCATAGTGATCCGATCATTGCTTTGCACGGATTTTCATGCCATATCGCTCCCCTTCGCTTTCTCCACAAAACCCCCACACTATCCAACCCAGATCCATCGTGGATCTGGGAATCGGAGATCAATTCGCCGCCCATCGTCGGAGCCCCCCCCCATTTCCCTCGTCATTTCGAGCAAACCCTGGTTCGAGGAGATAGCCCTTGCACCCAGGAGTTGTTTGGTGCCAACTTGCATGCCTTAGGAAGCGTGGAGCACTTTGAAGCCCACTTGGAGCAGCTCCAGGTGCCCTGACCTCACCGGAGCATCGCGAGCCCCACTGCTTTCCCGAGACCTAGCCGTTGCACGCGGAGGAAGCCCAACTACCTGCTAGGCTTGTTGGATGAACATTTGGTCGTTGAAGCTTAGAGAAACGAGAGATTGAAGTTCTCTGGAGTGTTGTTCTTGCGTGTTCTTGCATCGCCCTTCCCCACCGTTCGATCAAGATTAGCGATGCAGATCTAATATGGACCGTTGATTTCCCACGAAGGGGTACGCGAAGGAAGCCACATGATCAGACACGTGGCGAATCCATGACGGCTAGATCCCGGTCATAAATTGCATGTAACCCCCCAAACCCTTTAAATGTTGCAATTTAATCCCTACTAGTGTCACGTGCATGCGCACATTTTATCTTATAAAAATTGCATGTAAACCCTCGTGGGTATTGTAATTATCTTCTAATAACTGAATTTTAAATATCAATGTTAAGTTTTAGGTGAAATTGCACTTGGACCCTCGCCATTATTTATATTTGCAATTATACCCCTGTCAGGCCAACTATTATTGTGCTTTGTTTTTCTATTAAAAATAGTTTTCGTGCTTCAAAGTAGGTACATGGATGCATGCTTTATCGCACTATAATTTTATATTTATAATGTATGCCCTTTCCTATTTTCTAAAAATCAAATAGTGCACGGTCAGTCCCTATTTGTCTTAAAAATGGAAAAATAAAAGAGCTAAGAACATGCTTGTTTCTTTAAACTGAATCTCACTTCACCGAAAATTTAGAACTTTGAGTAGGTCTTTGGATTATTAGTGTATTAGGACTCTATTAGAATTAGGATTTAAGCCTTGACAGCCCTTAGGTTCTGCAAATCCTTATCCAGGTTCACCTCAACAACCAACTCAGATCTACCCATCCATCATGCAAACTTTTCATCTTTGAAAGCAATTTGTACTGTGTGAAAGGTGTTATCTCTTCCTGCTCAGAGAAGCGAAGAAACCTCCCATACCAGTTATACACTCCCATCTGGCCCTCATCCAGGTACTCGATCCTCAAGGAGGGGGGTATTTCCTTCTAAGGTCAGGTCGTGTTGTGTCCACAATCGAGTAGAGAAGAAAAAGAATAATGGGAAGAGAACTGGAGTGTGATCACTGTAATCACATCTCCTTGTGAAGCTTAACCAGTTTAGCTAAGTCTCCACTAGGATAATACAGGCTTTTGTGAAGCTTAGACCATTGTGGTCATATTTGTATTTAGTGTATGGCTTCTTTTTAGTAGAAATAATTGTTCACTGCATAAATCTTTTGTGCCCCGACGGTTATAGAATCTTTTATTTCCGTCTATTTTTTTGGGGTCTTAGAAAAAATTATGCCAACAGATCCTTCCCTCGTCCGAAGCTTTATTTCAACCCCAAACTCTCCCATTTTCAGACGTCCGCACCACTAGACAAGTATGGAAACACACTACTAAAATGGATTGCCCTTCGCAACCCCATGTAAGTTGAGCTAAGTGTAAAGTACATGAGTTCAAAATTGGGTTCAAATGGAGAAGAGTTCAACGGATGACACCAAGTGTCTTACTTAGGCAAGTTCAAGTTGACTTCCGAACACGGTCTCATGGAACTCAAAAAAATAAGTCGAAAAGACCTGAAGAGTCTAAATTTCAGTTCTTAATAAAGTCCCTTTAGAATTAAGTGGATTAAGGCCTAAATCAAGCTCCATCTTTCAGATCGTTTTGAAAAATGCAAATGAATGCAACAATTTTTTTTATGAAGTGGGTCCTTTGGATTTAAGTGATTTTTAAATAATTTTGCAAATTTTTATTTATTTTTAATTTTTTTAATTTTTAGAACCTTTTTGAAAGAATTGATGGATTAATTCAATTTACACAAATTTTACAAGAATTTTGTACATTTTAAAAGGATTTTTATACATATTTTATATACAATAATTATACGGATTTTATACAAGATTTATAAAATAAATTTACAAGTTTTAAATAATTAAGGATTTTATCCAAGTATTTTACAACACATTTTAAATACAATTTTTAAGACGCATTTTTTATAAGTCATATTTACAGTTTTCTTTCAGCTTTTAACGATCTAAAATATTACAATAAAGTATGAGTTATGGCTTCTAAAGTACATATAGAATATATATACGACCCCCCATATTTAGCATGAACTATGTCCTCATAGTGACCAAAGAAGAGGCAAAAGAAGACATAACTCGGGCTAAGTATATATTGCTGAAAATAATTCCATACTACAACAACTCAAAAGAATAACGAATAAAAGAATAGAAGTCAATCATCCCCTCTATACTTAGAATCAAATAATCCTAAGGATAGCAGACTCAAAACCGAAGATGATCGAGGTCAAGAGAATGTACACAATCAATGACTCGGCTTGTCTCCCCTATACTTAGGGTTAAATATCCCTAAATATAGAAAAGAATATGAATAATTGAGGGACAAGCGAGAGAGCAAACGATACAAAAATAGAAAACAATCAAAAGTCGATATGAGCGATATTACCCCCCTCCCCACTTAGGGTAAAGCACACCATAAGTATAAGCAATAACAGGGGTAATAAAACAGAATGATGTGATCAACACAGTGTCTACATCCCCTATAATTATGATAAATGACATCCTAATTATAACAGAATTCCTAAGAAAAAAACCTAGAGGTGTAAGATAAACGGGAGAAAGAAAGATTAAAATCGAAAACACGTATGTACAAGATGAAAAAGAATGAACAAATCAAAATGAACTATACATGCTTAAGAAAGCATAAGATTGGCCTTCTTGCACTACCGAGGAACTATAAAATGTACAAGGGATAAGTCGACATCAGGATCATCTTCAAAGATATCCATAACTGAATCGGAGGATCCCTGACCTGTGTCGATCGGTGAGGAGTGGCACAGATGACTGAAAAGATGGACATAACCGACCTCTGAAAGTTGCACCAAAGTCTTTGAATCATTGTCGTCATCGGCACTGAGATAAGAAGAAGACGAATCATCCTTTAACACTGTATTCTCATCTATGTCTGACTGCAGAGACATCGATATTGTGTCTGAAGTATATGCAATAAAGAAGTCAAATTCTGTTGCAATATGATTAATATCCTCATCAATATAACCCTTATTTGAATCTGTGTGAAAAGAGGGCTCGATAATCTCATAACCGGAAGGCTCAACTGAAGGATCTACAACTGAAATGGGTTTGACCTTCGGAGTACGTGCCACCATCGGTTTTGTCTCAATGACGTAGATACTACAGATCTCGTCAACACATCTCCAAACTTGTGTACTTGGATCACCAAAGGGTATGCTCTCCAAGTTTTCCCCTCTAGAGAGGAAAACTCGAGTCTAAGTGGAATCAGAAAGGATAGGATCGTGTCTAATCTCAGTCATAATCCCACATATCTTTGTATCTGATGGCTTGGAAGCACACTCATCTGATGGCAGAATCTCTATCAGCTTGGGGCTCGACACTGTGCTGTTGGGAGGAGAAGTAACACTATCTGTCCCATATTCAATAACAGCTTTGGCTGAACGCAGAAAAGACAGACCAAGAATGATGGTAGCATCCTCTAATGGTACTGAGAAATCAGAGTCAGACAACAAAATCCACAGTGAATTTTGTGCCTTGTACTACCACGACAATGTCATGAAGTGTACCCTTCGACCTCTTGACTGTTTTGTCTGGAAAAAATCATTCTAGCTCACTTGAGAGGTCCTAAATGAAGTGTCTTGAGAAGATGGAGGGGTAAAATATTCACTAACGACCCGATATCTAACAAGGTATGCTCGAAATCATGATCTGAAATCCAACAACTAACAAATTATACTTCAATGTCTTTCTTTTTCTTCTTGGGAGACGAATGCTGGATGGCATAACAAGTGGCAATGGTCAACACTTGTTTCTCAGAGCAATGATTACGTCTCTTCTTTCTTCTCGATGTGGTATGATGTTTCAAGCATTTCTGAAGAAGAGGAATGTGGACCAATGCCTCTGAAAGAGTGAGCTTGATCTGAATTCGGTCCAGCATCTCTTTCATGAACTTTGATTCTTGATTATTTTTGAAATTTTCTAATTGTTCTCCCTTCCTAAGCTTTAGATCATCTGGGAAGTGTATTTGTACATCCTCCTCGGTCATATGTACACTCGGAGGATCAAAAAAAGAAGAAGAAAATCTTTTTCTAAAATGGGGATGGGCTCCATGAAGAACAGAAGATCGAGATCAAGCAGGAGAGTCTGGAGTCTTGTCTTTGTTCGTGTTTCTGGATTTTCTCTTTTTTCCATTTTTGTGATTTTTTGCCTTTGCTACATGGAGAATCAGGTTAAATATGTGACTCTGCGTCGTTGCCTACTATGTGCTCCTCGTTCCTAAATGTCTCAACATCTGGAAGTTGTCTCTGATCATCATGAGAATTCGGAATGCAAGTATTCAGTGAATCAAAAGCCTGCTGCAAAGTAGATCTGATCCTCACTCTACGACAATGCTGGCAATAAAATCACGCAATGTGTCCATCTGCTCCTTGCAATAGGCAATCTGATCATGAATCAAATGGATGAAATGATCGAATGTGGGACCATCTATATCAGGAAATATCAAAGTTGTGTCCTTCATCCATCTCATGCTGTTGAAGACGCTCGGAGTAATCAAATAAGTCCGAGGTGAAATGCTCCTGAGGTGGCTACTCATAGCACTGGTAATGATATGGAAACTGAATCGGTTGATACGTCAGCTAAAACAGCATGGGCTCTCGCTCGGCATCTTGGAATACCTTAGGAATGGGTATCCAAGGATCAAGAACTGGGAAACACAAGACCGGCTCATTCTCTGATTGAAAACTCAATGGAATATGTCGGTTTCTGAGGGCAAGAACTCTATACAATTGTCTCAACGTCCATCTTCCATGCTGCCTCATGATGTGTGATCCCTAACTCAACGAGAGGTGAATCGCATCTTGGCGGTCTGACATCTCCCTTGTGTGTCATATTGTCATCAGAAATCTCTCCAAAGAGAGTCCAAATCGAATCCTCATCAAGATTACGACGTGAACCACCACACGAGGCACCAATCAATGCATGATGCTTTACGGTCATCCCCAAATAAAAGATCTGAACTATCTCAACTTTGGAGATCACGTGATCCGGGAATCTCCTCAAAAGTATCTGGAATCTAAGCCACATCTCTTGAATTGGCTCGTGGGGAACATGTGAAAAGTATCTGATAACCGACCACATGAAGTTGACTCAGCTAATGGGGTAAATTTTCCTAAGAAATGCAGTTCAAAACATGCCCCAATTAGCTCTCTCCTCTCTCAAACATCGGGACCATCTCACGGCTCCGTCCTTGAGTGACGAAGGAAAGGTCTTCATCTTAGAGATCTCAGGTGTAATGTCTGAGTAGAATCGAGTACCACAAATATCCTTAAACTTGAAGAGATGCTCATACAGCTCCTCGTGCGGTTTTCCATGAAACTTCGACGGCAATGAAACAAAGTCTGAATCAATCAGGAAAGTTGGTAATCTCGATGTAGAAACTGACTCAGCTCCCGAATCGACTGCAGTCTGCTCAGTCCGCACTCTCGTCTCAGCAACTCGTGGACCCGAATCTTTCATATGATTTGGAACCAACTCACGGGTCTCATACATCCGCTTAGTTGTCGTTGGTGTAATCGAAGGCTGACGAGATGGAAATGAATGGATAGAGGAGATGGAGAAGAAACACAAGAAACGAAGGGAGAAGAATCTCCAACGTTAGATTCACACTTGGAGAAGGATGGAGGACTCAACGCATATTCGAAACTCAAGACGTCTCGAACTGACCTAGATGAACGGGTAGGCATGCATGGAAGTTGTGCCGTAATACTCCGTCTAAGAGATCATTGACCCATCATCGTGACTCAAGAAAATGAAAGCCGACTCTATACATGACCAGACACGAACAAAGATTGACTGTTAGAGAGCTCAGTGATATGGAACTCACACCACAAAATCAAATACAAAGCAATACCCCTGTGAAATAATAATTTTATCGAGGGTCGTATGGTTTCACAAGGCGAAATCGCAATCGAAGTATTGACCGCTCAAGAAAACCGCTAAATTCAACAATTAATCCAAAATTCAAGATCAAGTAATGAAATAAATGTGGAGTAAAAAATTATTTTATTTAACCCTACAAAATGTGTATATAGTACAAGTAGTGTAGAGTGTCAAACATAGGGAGCAAACTAGATCAATCGGGCAATTTAATGCATAAAAATGATTGTGAGCTTCTTTGTCTAAATTTCTTTTTGTGGGGTTTTTATTTTTGACTTTTTATTTTATTTTAGGTTTTATATTTTTGTATTTTGTTTTTAATTTTCTGTTTTTATATTTTCTTTTTATATTTTTATGTTTTCTTTTCTTTTAAAATACAAAATAAGCCTATAAATAGAATATATATACAATATAAGCTAGGATAGGTATAAATAATAATGAAAATAGCCAAAATAAGGAAAATAAAATATTTTTTGGGGTTTAAATAAATTTTTTTACTTTTTTTAGGATTTTTTAGGATTTTTTGCTACTTTTTGTATATTTTTGAAGTAAAAAATACCCTAAATCATGGTTTAATTAAATAGACCAAATTAAAATGGAGATAAAAATATAAAACAGAATTAAAATGTCTCCAAATTATTTTTATATGTAAATAATAATATAGAGAAAAATATAAAACAGAAAACCCAATTTTTAGGATTTTTAAGAATTTTATAGATTTTTATATGTGTTTTTGGGTTTTTTTTGAATTTTTAGGGTTTATTTTTGCAGTTTTTTGTGGATTTTTGGCCTAGAGTTGTAAAATAACTAAATAATTAAGAAAGGCATTTTTATGGAATTTTTCAAAAAGATTTTATATTTTTTAATGTATTTTCTAGTGTATACAGAGACAAAAAGAGCTATTTTTGATTTTTTTTATAAAATAACTAAAACTCCTGAAATGTAAAATAAAATAAATAGCATGAAAGCACAAGTATACAGGAACATATGTCTATTTTTTGGGGTTTTCTGAGCAAAGATGATATTTTAAATAAATAGAAACAACAAATATAAACTACATTACTCGCAGGGGTATTTTTGTAAATAAAATAAAGTACAGGTGTCAATATGTAATTTCTCCAAAAATATTAAATATAAATGAAATGTTTCTAGGCCTAAACAAAATACAAAAACCTTCAGGGGTACGCCTGTAAAATGCCCCCTCACGTGGGGGTGTAACATGAGGCGACGTGGCGTAGATCTGGATGCGAATCACAATAAGTCTGAGGGTCTATTTGCAAATTATACAAAAATGTAATAAAGGCAAAGGAAAGTTTGATTTCTAATATTAAATATAAAAAATCGCATGGGTCTAAGATGCACAACCCAGTACGAGGCGTGATCGAATGGCTCTCCACCCTTCACCAAATACATGTGGCAACACGAGGGGGAACAATGTCGCTTTGCAGACGTGCGGCTAGGATTAGATCAACCAAGTGAGATCTGATGGTGATGCTGCGTCGTGATCCAACGACTGTTGTAGCTCGCCAAGAACAAGCAAAATCCGACGGCTGCGGACGATGGTTGAAGAACTGGAGATGAACTCACATGAGGAGAGTTTCAATCCGTTGCAGTGCGTGTCTTCGGCCACCAATCTTCAGCCGGAGGTCCCTTGACGAAGATGCCTCAAATGGCTCCGGGGACCCTTGGAATTTCCTGGAGGTATTGGTTGCTCCGACGAACCTGGAATCCTCGTCCAGGTTTGATCTGAGGCTCATGCGGGCTCTTTGTGCGCAAACCTGTGCAAAACAAAAAGATGGTCGAGGGCAAATTGCCTCGACCCGATTAGAAGGGCAATGGGGCGCTAGTGGTGCGTGGTGGCGGTCCTCCGGCATAGTGATGGAGGGGAAGAATGGTTGGCTCGATCCAGAAGGAGTCGAGGAGAATGGGAGATGAGTGGATGCGAATAAGCGGTAGGGGAAGGTTTTCGAGGTGATCTAGTGGTTGGAAGACTGGTGGTTGCACGGGGTTAACACTAAATCAAGCAACAAAAATATGAAATAAATGCAGGATGTGAACCTAGGATTAATCTAAGCCAAGAAAATGCGGAATAACGGTACCTCACTGGTAGAACTGGGAAGAGTGACCCCAGAGGTGGTGATGGAAGCACCACTCGACTTCGCCGAAGCTCGCCTCAAGCAGCTGGAGGGGAGCTGTCACCTCCCCGGTCCTAAGCACAACAAAAAAGAGTCTAAAACTAGGTCAAAAGGTGATCAGAAGAGAGAGGAATATCGGAGGAGGCTTTTTGTACAAGGTGGTGAACGACGACAAAGAATGAGGAAGATCAGATGCATCAGTGATCCACACCCCAAGGAAATCATCGGGCGTGTATGAGCATGGATCGATGAAGAAAAATATTCAAGGAATCTTCCCAAAATGATGTATGATGCGAGCCATAAAAATTGACAAAAATGGCGAGAAACGAGGTGTCACTGCTACAGGGCCTAGGGTCAGACAGTTGACCCAACCTGGTTGGTCCACATGAACCAACTAGAAAAAACCTAGCCCTCAATTATTTGTAAATTCTAAAATAAATAGTAAATGATTTTATTTTTTTAAGTTATAAAATAAAAAATATTTCTTATTTTTAAATTATTTTATTATGATTTTTATTTATTTTTTAGAGGTTATTTATTGAAAGTTACTTATTAGGGGTAATATATAACTATATTCATCTATGTTTTGTGTCTTTTATTTTTATTTTATAATTTTGATCTTATTATTTAGTTTATTATTTTATAAAATTATAACTTATTTTTATGTACATAAATATATTTTTATTATATTTTTCTGATATAATATATATACTTAAATAAATAGGTATATTAATTGTATAGGTATAGTTATAGGTATTTCGTCTACGAATTTTATATACATATTTTATTTTAGTGTTTTATTTAGTGTTTTATTCCAGTTTTAATATGTACATGTGTATTATAAATAATATTTACAGAATTATAAAAAATATAAATTATAAAAAGAGTAAAAAATAAATAGAATGATCATTTTAATCAGGTAAATTATATAATAGAGGTCCAAAAACCTAACTTTCAAACCTTATCCAAAAAATATGAAATCACCTTCATTAAATAGTTTAATGAAAGTTATATACAATTAAAGGCGATTTTGATATATTTTGAGTTTTTATTTGGAAGATATGGGTCTGAGAAGTGGGATTTTGGAATTCTACTTAGACTGTGACTTTTATTCTGTATATTATTTTTGTATGAAATAAATTTTGTATTTTTCTATATTTTATTATCTACAACTTTCATGCACTAAGTTTCTTTATTTGAGGTGTAAAAAGTGGAAAATAAAATTGGTCCTAAAAATGAATAAATAAAAGGGGTTTTATTGTATTTTTGGCCCTTATCTCCCCCTACTTTATTCCTTTCGACCTAGTCATCGAGATGCTTAGGTCTCTGGGTTTAGGGTCATAAAATATCTTCAATATTTTGTTCTTTTTTTCTTTTCTTTTCTTTATTCTGTAATTTAAGCATTAAAATCCGATCATACACAATTTATACAACAATGCATGAATGTTAATTTATGCAAATTAGAGGTATTTACATGCATTTACTATGATTTTAAGGTCAAAATGATAGAATAAAGGTGATGAAATGGATATTCATCACCCTGATTCACCAACTCAACCCGGTGATGACCGTAAAAGTTTAGTCGTTAATCTTTTCATTTTTAAGGTTAATTGGCAATACAAGTCTTTTCACAGATGACACGAGTTGATAGGTGCTTGAACTTCTCAAAAGACTGTCCTGAGTCGGAACAACTAACTACCCACTTTCAGCCAGTATGAGGACCATTGCCGACTACCCGTTTTACTTGAGGAGGGAGCCTTATGCAGTGTCCTCTAAACCTCCCACTCTGTTAAGGAAACCCTGACCGTTTCTGGCTACCCGAGAGTCCTCACTGAAGAGTAGAACAACCAACTGTCATATCAATAGTCTTCTAAAAAAATCAAGCTTAGGCTCTATACTTATGGGTCGTCTCTTACTCACAAATCTGGAAAGCACGTGTCAATCATTCACTAGGGACTGCTCTCCCAAATCATTGTGGAGTCCATTACATTTATTTTAGAGTCAGATATATTAGCAGTCCTTATTTTATTTTTTGGTTATCACTTTTTTAGGTCTTTTCACAAAAAAAATATCTAATGATTTTTGTCTTTCTGTTTTTGATCTAAGTGAAGAAAGAAGGAACTAGATTACACGTCCCTAAATCTATCTACAACAGTGCAAACAAGATAAAAAATTGAAAAATCCTAGACAAGCAACTAGCCTCGAAAAAGTCACGGAAAACGTCGAGAAAATACGATACGAGAAAGCCGCGGTGGGTGCCCTATTCCCCCAAGTACACGACACTCGGTGAAACAGACCCTGGGAAAGAGGGACAAGTCAGGATGCCCTTACGGGGCCCCTTCTACAAAAATGAAAACCGGGCAAATGTACTTTATCTTTATACAGAGGATAATATAAAGAAAATAAAATCGACTCTTTTGTTCTCAGCTACGCGGCTCGAAACCTGTGCTGCACAAATTAGAAACAAAAAACCATAAAGTAAAAAAATTGACAAAAATTAGACGACGAAAAAGATGAGAAGAGAAAGCCAAAACCTAAGGTCTCTATCGTCTACCTAGCACTGCCTCCTCAGCAACGACGCCATCTAAAAACACGAACAATCGACTCGTCTAAGAGTAGACAACTATCGTTGTAATGATCGGTCGAATTTTTACAAAAAAATTTATTATTATTTCTTTATACTCCTAAACTTAGATGTATATAGTGTAAGTACAGGAGTATCGAACTCAGGGAGACAAACTATTTAAAACTAAGGTAAAACTATAGAAACTAAGATAAATGGGTTTCCTCATTTTTTATTCATTTTTGTATTTTTCTAGATTTTTATTTGATTTTTGTGAATTTTATATTGTTTTTTATTTTAGTATACCTATGTAAAGCAATAGATATAGATTTTATACTTTTATATTTGGTTTTAATTTTGTAAATTTTTATGTGTTTTAATTATTTTATAATTTTTATGTAATGTTCAGAAAATGTCTATAATTTTTATTTGATTTTTAAAATTAAAAACTAATTTTTATTTGAAAATATATTTTATTTATGATTTCACAAATAGTAAAAAGTTAGAAAATATTTTTATTTTATTTTTATTAGAAAGTATGTGAAATTATCAAAATGATATATTGTGTGTATTTATTAGATTTTTATTTATTTAGTTAAAATTTTTCAAAGTTTTTATCTATTTTGCTATTTGTATGGATTTTTATAATCAATACGTTATTTTTAGTTTATTATGTAAAATATAATAAAAGATACTAGTAGTGATTTTTATAGAATTTTTAAAGATGTTTTTATATTTTCATGATTTTTAAAGTTTGTTGTATTTTTTGGTGATTTAATGATTTATTAAAAATAGAAAATATTTTTATTTTTGAGTACTGTTTTATATTGTATATAGTGTGAAATCTGGTATTTATATGTATTTTTATTGCATGTTTATATTTTTTATTTATTATTTATGTATTATATATATTGTTATAGGGGTATATTAACAATAAATTAGAAATTATAGGGTGTGCGTAAGAATAGCATAAACTGGAGGGGCCTTTGCGCAAATCGTCTAGTGATGACATGCTCCTCATGTACTGGTTCCAGATGCTTAGACCTGTTCGCAAATAAAATAAGAGGGAGCTTTCCCACGCAAAATTCACAAAAGATCTCCAGCCTCCCGCGCTTCGTACGTGAGGTGCTTAAGCGATGGGGTGGCGGTAGGGATGGGCATGGGCCGGGCTGGGTCGGGCCCTGAAGGGCCTAGGCCCAAGGCCATCTAAATATTTCGGTCTTTGGGCCGGGCCTAGGCCCGCAAATGTTATTGTTGTTCGGCCCAAGCACAGTCCCGACCCATTTTCTTTGGGTCGGGCTTGGGCCGGCCCAAGCCTCGATACGAAGAATAACATTTTAAGGATATCTTGAAAGGTATGAATACAAAACTTGTCATAATAACAACATAATTACCTTGTTTCTCCTTTTCCACCACCTTAAGTGTAATTTACTTCCATCTTAATGAAATAAAGTTATGATGACTTACTTCTCTGACCTCACATCTCCATGTAAACCATTTCAAATCAAAGGAGCCCACAAGCACCTCGATGGCTAAAACTAAAAAAGACCCAATTATGTTATGAATGAGAGGATCTATGAGCAACCCACTGGACAAAGCTAGATTTGCCAACCTCCTGCTCTATTTATTCGTGAATTACAGTTCGTCTTAATAGCCACCAGATTAAGGTACATGAGGTGAACTGGGATGTATGAGAATTAATATTATATACCAAGCATTGGGGGTATTTTATCTTCGTACTCCTCGTATAACCACTCGTTATGAGATTCTAACAAATCGACTGAAAGCAATCCAAAATCTCGGCATGGTAGCTTTTTTGTTTGGAGAAAAACTTCTGAAAATTTGAATGAGAACTTGTAATGGATGTCGAATATGCTTGTCGAGCCGTACCCATCACCAACCTCTACTAATTTTGGGTTACTCCTTGGGCTTTCTTTCGGGCTACTCCTTGGGCCTAAATTGGGCCCCTGAACGGGCCGGGCCTCGGGCCGGGTCGGGTTGGGCTGAGCCAAGCCCGAGCCCGACCCAAATTAAATTTGGGCCGAAATTTTAGGCCCAGGCCCGGCCCAATGCTCTTTTGGGATTGAGTTGGGCCGGGCTTTTTAGGCCGGGCTTCGGGCTGGACCGGGCCGGCCCAGCCCGATGCCCATCCCTAGATCGCGAGCCTAAGGTGGTGACGTGTGACTGGATTGTAATGCTTGGATGGTGCGGGTATCCAACGGTTGCGGTTAGAACTCGATCAGACGATGCCGCTCAAATACACTTAATCGAACGGTTGCGATTAAACACTAGCTTTAATCTGAAGATATTTATATCATCTAGAATTGTCGAGACTTGTTTTTTCCCCAAATTGCTAAGAATACGATGGCAATCGATCTCGAATGTTGTCTCGCGGCATATATGTAGACAACAGAAGGTTCGATGCTACAGGTCTTCAATCAGATGTCTTGTTCTATCTGGATGGATATCAATGACGCTCTTAGTTTACGATCATATGAAGCTCATGCTCGATCGAGGTTTCAGGAAGCGGAGCTCTCGATCGATATCGATTGCGGCGGTGGCTGCTTTAAGGACGAAGTTCCAGGTGGTGATTTATCTCTGTTCACGGGGTTCTTGAGTCGATGCTCTCCTCCTGATGCTTTGACAGATCAGATGTCTGATGCTCGCGATGAAGTGCTCTGTGTTCAGGGTTCAATAAAGCAAGATGTGTCGTGAAGCTGCTCGGCTTGGCTTTGTTCCATATGCAAGTCTATGTAGACGCTCCAGTTCTCGCTCCTCCTCGCCTCCAGATGAGAACTTGCACATGCAATGGCTTTAATCGACTCGAGGGCGAAGCCTCTGTTCAAAATCAAACGGAAAGGGTGAGCAATGGTTCTGGTGGAGTGAGGGAAAGGAACCAGAGCTCCGGACACCGTGCGTGTCTGGAGGTGTTAGGGGATGTGAGGTAGAACGGGACTGGAAGGATCTAGAAGATGGAATGTGGATGGGGTTGATCGAGATATTTATGTCGATTGGAAGATAAGATTAAGAGAAGAGAGGGATTGAGAGAAGAAGAGAGAGAGAGAGAATGAGAAGAGAAGGGAGGAAGATGAGATCTAAGGAAGAATGCTAACTTGGACATGTGCGTAAATCGGAGGAAGTCGCATGGGGAAACAGAGCTTGGCGGAGCTCCTGTGGTGATAGCATCAATCCCGACGGATGGAGAGGCTCCTCGCAGTGGAGCGACGAAGCTCACGCCGCGATGACTGTGCTACACCTCACGCAATCCCTTGTTGCGACGAAGATCGAAGAAGGTGACTGTCACCCGAGTTCCTTCTCTCTCTCTCATAGCTCACTGGGAGTGAAGGTGATGATAATGGCGGATGCTCGGAGGAAGATGGGGTTCATGCCTATATATAGGTTGGCTAAACTTGGGGCCCAAGACAGGGAGTGCGGTCACCGAAGAAGGATGAGGTCACTGGCGAGGTAGTTGAGGTACCGGCCAACGACCAGGTCGGTGGAGGCAGTTAGAGAAGTTGGTTGCTGGAGGATGGTGGCTACAGGCAATCGTCACGAAGAAGAAGAAGGGGGAGCGCGGAGACATGGCGCGTGAATCGCACGAGCGTAGGAAAAAAAGAAAAATAAATTTTAAAAGTAATTAGTAAATATTATTATTAATAAATCCTTAACGACCAATTAGTTAAATAAATAACTTAAATTAATTACTTAAAGGTAATTAATCATATAATTAGATATGTAATTAAATAATTAAATATATATAATTAAACAACTCAATAAATAGTAACTAAATAAATAATAAATAAATATATAACTAACTAAATAAATAAATTTATTTTATTTTATTTTATTTATAAAATATTAGCAAAGTATATACATATAAATACCTAACATATATTAAACAATATAGATTAAGGTACATTGTACATTGTATACCAATATGGTCCCAAAACCCAATTTTCTCATGTTAACTCTAATTTTAGTGAAATTAGTGTCATATGATAGATAATTTAATAAAATGAACTTTAAAAGCGACTACACCCGATTCAGAGTCCATATGTCGGGGTTATGAGGTTTGAAAAATGTAGGTCACAACTTCGTGGCTTCGAGATTTATCGGCATTTTGACTTAAGTTATATTTTTATAATTTTCTATTAATTTTTAGAAACCTATTGAAGAAAGAATTAAGTTAAACGAGGTTAAGGATAATTAACTAAAAATGGAGAAGTTTCTACATATAGTACATATAGACAAAGGGGTCCAAACGTCAAAACTCACCTGTTTTATTCTAGTATTTTTTGATACTTTTAATAAATGGTATTAGTTATTAAACAAAGTTTAAATATGAGTTTGGTCAATTTGGAGTTTTCTATAAATAGTTATAAACCTTGGAAGTCAGCTTTTACGGCTTTAGCCGTTCATTATAATTAATTATTTTTATATTGAACGGCTTTTCTAATATTTTTATAAAATAGTATATATTTTTTTGAACAACTTTTGTGAAGAAAATATCTTGATTTAAAGTGATCTTAGTGATAAATAAAATAAATGAAATATTTACAATATGGAAAATGTATAGATGTATTTTTGTGATATAAGTTTTTTGACATTTTTATAATTTAGGATCCATATCTCCCCTACTTATTTATTTTGTTGACCATGTCTATATTGACCCGGTCTCGGGGTTAGGATCAGTCTGTATATATATTATACACATCCTTCATTTTCTTTTATTTTTTAGTTTTCTCTTTATCATTTTATTTTAGATAAAATAAGTGTTAAATATAAAATAATAGTAATTATAGTTAGAATGTTAATTAGTGAAAATTTGTAAATATTTACATGTATTTTACCAAGAGTTTTAACCAAGATGAAAGAATAAAGGCGATGAATCATAGATTCATCATAAAGTATGCTTCAATTCTGGTTAGCATCCTACACGAAGAGAGCTAGAGGTGACTCTTGCATTTCTATTAAAAATAAAAAAATGATAAACAATAAAATTGGGACTGCTAATTTTACTCGACCCTGAAATCAAAAACAAGAATCCTTATTTTGGGGAGAGTAACCCCCCCATTGTATTCTGTATTTTATACTTGACACACACGCATAGGATTAGTACCCCAATCCTAGGCCTACCTGCGTGCTTGTACATCTTTTTTTGAAATTCGCCTAACTGTAAATTTTGACAAGATAAAAAGATCAAACTTTCACGGTCATCATTGTGTTGAGTAGGAGAATTGAGGGATTTTGATTGTTTATATTTGTATTTGTTTGTATGCATACTAGATCTTCTCTACGCATTTGTGTCCTTTTCTTGCACTTCTTGACTTGACCATCGTGCTCTCTCGATCCCCGCCTTTTTGTCTCGGAGATGGTCGACTAGAGTTAGTTTTATCCGAACTTTGCAGATCCATCTTACTCTCCAGCCGATCTACCTCCATTTTATTAGGAGGACTTTGCTCCTAACTCTTCTTTTTGTACATATCCACCTCATCCACAGTTTCAGGCATGAGACTTTTACCCACCACCACCACCATCACATTTCCCACCATCTCACCTACCCGAGACTGAGCTATTGGAGTCATCTCTCATGGACACCACTTTTGAACACATGACCTGGGTAATGGAGCAAATGAATTGGATGATAGATGACCTTACTATCTTGAATAAGAACCACACCGTCGCTCCATCTTTATGGATTCATAGATTCACTAAAGGACACCTATGAGAGCTTGCAATCGTCCAAAATACAAAAAATAAGAAAAATTTAAAGACTCGGGGGATGGAGCGACTGAGGGTATTTGGAGGAGGAAGAGGCGACGTGGGGGATGAGAAGCAGAGGTCCTGGGCAGCATATGAGAGGGGGTTTAGAGGTCGGGATGGTGTGGGAGTGGGGGCTGGAGGTCTGGGCGGTAGGGGGGTTGGAGGTCGAGACATGCACGGGGGAGGGGCAATTGTCTGTATGGCTGAAGGAGGACGGTGAAGGATGGGAAGAGGAGGTAAGGAGGAGGGTGGGGGAGGAGGGTACATAATTGTAAATATTTTAAACATAATCACGACGTTTACATGATAAAAAATGTCATGTACAAATTCTTTAGGATTTGTGGTGTAAAAATCCCAATCATAAATTGAAAAAGAAGGATCATGAATCACATGATGCATGTGCCATTTTATACATATTTCTCTTTGTTAAAAATGATTAAGCATGGTTAACATTTAATACATGCAAATTCCATATTAAGAAGTCACTTCATGGGATGAAAACACTACAGTGACAAAATGATGCTAAAAAATGTCATAAACTTCAATGAGATCTCGCCATTAAAACTAAACAATTTACATGATATACACTAAAACACTAGTTATTATGTGTATAATAGTTATCCTTCTTGATTCACGTACCTCATGTCAAAGTTATCTTTAGCATTATCATAAAAATAAAATTCAAGAATATTGATTTTATTAAACTTACAAAAATATAGAAAATATGTTGTATAAGATGGATTTTAACACTATAACGAAATGTTGATGACATTCTACTTTTGATAAAATGATAAAATTGACCTTATATAAACTATCTTCACAATTCAAGATTTTGATAAAGAATGCGATTATTAATAAAATACATAATACATTTATAAGGATCTGATGATAATAATTATAAATATCAACAACGAAATATAGATAACTAAACAATGTTTGTCAAAATTATAAATTACATAGATCATATTTGTAAAGTCAGTTTTATCATTTCAAGGAAGAAATTGTAGTTATCGATAAATATGTATAATATTGAAATTCAAGTGGTAGATTTTTTATATCTGATTATTTGATATTAGAATGGACTTTTGTTCCTTGAGAAAAAATCGTTCAGGGCATATTATTGCAATCATATTCGCCACATATGGTGAACTTTTTTTAGTTAGGTACGGTGAAGAAGCCACCACTTCAAAAGGCACCTTTTGTTTTATCCAAAGTCGCCTTTTGAAGGGAGGCTCTTGGTGGCTCTTGTCTAATACCTTTAGAATGCTAAATCCCGTCCCCTCTCCCCTACCTCGCACTTTCTGTTCTGTCGTCCACCATCATCTTCACAGCCCCTACCGCATCCACCTCCTTTCTCCTCTTCGCTGCCCACGACCACCGCCGTCGATGCCTCCTCCATCAGGCTCATCCTCCTCCGTCGACACCTCCTCCACCTGGGCCATTTTCCTCCATCGACACATCCTTAAACAGTGACCTAAAGTATGATTTGTATCTCTTCACTCATGACATTTGCTTAGTTTGTGGTTGTGTTGTATGATTTTGCACCTCTTTACCCATAGCATTCACTCTAGTTTGTGGTTGTTGTACATAATGTGATTGTCTCTCGATACATATAGAATGTCCGTGGAAATATAATGCTTTTGTCGCTTTGGAGGGACGGTCCTAAATTTTGGGAATAACACCACTTATCAAGGTGCTCGCATGAAACCGTTGAAGTTAGTTCCAAACATGAAGTTCCTATACAGGCACATGTGTGTGTCATCCATGGCAGACACAATCAAGATTGGTGTCTCATCCTATTACAAGTATTGGCATAGAAGCGATTTCCTCACATCGCATCGATGGTACGTAGACGTCCGTTGTGGTGCAGCGGTCCCTTAGGTTGTCACGAGCATGTAGAGTTTGAAGTGACATTCGAGCCTACCCATGTTGTTCGACCTTGTAGAGATGTCTTTGATCTCCATACTCATGATCAAGTAACGAATTAACCAGTCTTTGATATCTCGTTTACTATTTTACATGACACTACTTACATAACAAGTTACATGAGAACTGTACACCGCTGAGATCATGAATTCTCTCCCTCCATATTGCCTATAAGCCCATGATTTATACATTGATAGGGTACCACTAGTCCATTTTTACATTGTGGAGTTGTATGCATCCGACAGAGTCTTACGTCAATTCGATGTGGTCCAAGAGGTCCCAGTCCAGTGCGACACATCTACACATATTCACAGCATTGATCTCCGGAGGAAAACGACCGCTGTTTGGGTACTGTTCCATGCAAACTATGTCCAGATGTGGAACAATCGACATGAGTACATGTTGGCTACCACACCCATTGGTCATGGAGGTGAAGACGTATATGGAGATTGTATGGCGTGGTACAATCGTATCACATGACGATTTGTAAGGAGGCATGGATATGTGCTCGACATGGTGGTATGTCAACATAAATAGACAACACCCCATTTTTCTCTTTATTAGAGATCTTGGCATATTTCTCCATTTTACAGGTAACGTGATTAGATGAGATCGTTCGCCTAGTGGGACCAAATGAGGATGTAATCTATGTAGTGACATACACTCGGTGATCTGTGGATGACTCTATCAAGCGACAATTCAAGGATGGACCCCATGAAGATGAGGATGACGAGGAGGAAAGACTGACCGAGGGTACATATTCACGGAGACATGGATATGGTAGAAAACATGGACGCGTACACAGACCACATGGAGGACGAACACAGAGCCAAGCTGACAACATACATGCTTCGAAGGTTGAATATCAAACTCATATTGTTGAATGTTAGCATGAGAGAATACATCAAACTCCACCTGCACCGATGAGAGAAAGACCACAGAGTAACCATGTACCATCGTATCAACATTCGCCATTACTTCATTTGAAATTTGAGGTAATGATTGACGAATAAATCTCATAAATTGAGCACATTGATCGTGACAATCTATTATCTTCATTCCCAGTGGAGCCAACGACGACACTTCCTCAAGAAGCACCTGCGGAGCGCCAATACATTCAAAGTAGAAGACACATGTGATGCGATACTGTTATATGGATGGCTAGTGATTGTTTTTTGTATACATATGATCGGAGTTTGTCGTATGCAATTTTTTGTAGTAAGGATATTGGATCTTGTTCATTAAACCTTATAACATTTAAACTTGATTATGATTAATGAATGATAAATTTTTATATGCCATTTTTTCCTTGATCATTTCATATATAGAGATTAATTTGTGTGTGACTAAAAAGCCGAGAACATACAAGATGCAGCTGCAACAGACCATAATTTTGTGGCTGTTTGATCAGGAAGTCATCTCTTCAAAAGGTGATTTCACTAAAGTCGCCTGTTTAAAAAATGATTTTGGCTAAAATCAAAGACAACTTCTTCACAGAATATAACTAAAAAAATAAAATTTACCGTTAGTAACGAATATGGTTGGAAGAATAAGATACTTCGAGGTAATTTTTTTTATAAAAACACACCGAAGAAAACACGGCAGGCGTAAACCAAAGCGATTCCTCTTCTTCCCATTTCTTCTTTCTCCCCTAAAACCCCACACCTCCGGGCGAGAGCGAGCCACGGGGGAAGAAGGAGAGAAATGGAGGGGGCATTGGCGAGCGCGGCATCCATATCGGACCAGAGGCAGAAAATCGAGGAGTACAAACACATCCTCTCCTCCGTCCTATCCTCCTCTCCCCCCGACATCTCCACTGCCAAGCGATTTCTCGATCATAGTACTTTCCATTCTTAGGGTTTTACGCCACTCCTATTTGATATCTTCTTTCCTTCTTTCTAACTGTTGTTGCTTATTGCTCCTTTCCTTCCCCCTCCTCAAGTGGTTTCCGATGACGTGCCCCTCGTTGTGTCGAGGCAGCTCCTCCAGACGTTTGCCCATGAGCTCGCAAGGCTTGACCCCGCCTCCCAGAAGGAGATCGCCCACTACGCCCTTGCGCAGATTCAGCCGCGCGTTGTGTCCTTTGAGGAGCAGGTTTGTCGCCACTCGCCAATTGTCGATTTCCATTTCAATTTCAGGATGTTCTACTTTTCCGAATCTGTTGGTATTCCTGGTTTTGAATCGAAGAAGAAAAAACGGGTCTTTTGTAAGCGTGTTGATCGTTGGGAAAACATAATGAAATCGCGATCCCGACGCAGTGTTGCGATAGTCACTCGACTGTACTGATTATTTGATCAGTGGTGACCGAATAGGATTGACCTGGTAATAAAAATAATATTTTATTATTGTAGTTTTTTTTGTTTTTAATAACTATTTTAAGTGAAAAGCGAAATTCAGATGTGAATAGTTTGCTTGTAATTCAAATATTACTTTTATCTTGTTAATTAATGACCATATATGTATAAATACATAAGATTATATGCATTAATTATTAAGCATACTTTTTCTATTTAAAATATAATGAAAGACATAATCAAATCCGATTAGTCACCTGGGTCGAATATCGTGTATTCTTTATTCAGGGACCCTTCCGACTGAATATCGAATACCAAAATTTGCTTCATTGTCTGCAATTGTAGGATTATTCTTGTTGGTAGACACATCTTCACCTTAAATACACTACAAAACGAAGTAGAGACTAATTAGCTTACCTCGAAACCTCACAAATGTTCAACCCTTCTATCAAATGAGATGGTATGTATGGTGAAGTTTCATCAGCTGCATGGGGTATCAGCCAGTACTGCAGTCTTTACAATACATTCTATCGAAGACGGGCAATTCTTTAAACGAGGAACTCATAAGATTCCTTTATTAGATATGTTTTTTGGGGTTAAATTTAGGTTTTTTTGGGAATTTGACCATCATAGATTTAACCCGAAAGATGCAGAAGTAACGTAGCACAGTCTTGCAGGTCTTGCTTATAAGGGAGAAACTTGCAGAGTTGTATGAATCGGAGCAGGAGTGGTCTAAAGCAGCTCAGATGCTAAGTGGAATTGATTTGGAGATGAGGTTAGTGGCGGTGTTGTTTTTTTTAATGTTTGAAATCAAAAAGGATTTTGATGATGTATCGTGTGCCTTATCTTTAAGATTTGTTCCTTGCATTTTGTTAATTCATCTTCTTTGCAGGATGCTTGATGAGACGTATAAGCTATCAAAATGTGTCCAAATTGCTCGTCTTTATCTTGAGGTTAAAACATTGGATATGCTTGAGTTCCACATTATTATGTTTGCTTTTCTATATTTTTTTTAATTTCTAATACTTTATAAGATAGGATGATGATGCTGTTAATGCAGAAGCTTTTATTAATAAAGCTTCGTTCTTAGTGAGCAACAGCCAGCATGAAGTTTTGAACCTGCAGTACAAGGTACTTAAGCATCTTGTTTTACGAGGTATATGGTTATCCCCTTTTAGGAGCACAAACCTGATTTCTTTAGCATCTCTTTCTCAGGTCTGTTATGCAAGAATATTGGACTTAAAACGGAAGTTTCTAGAAGCTGCTTTACGCTATTACGATATTTCACAGATTGAGAAGAGACAGTTTGGAGATGAGTATGTACATCTGGAGCTCAATTATGTTAAAACACTGTTTTAGGATGCGGATCCTTTCTGTACACATCGTTACAATTTTAGGGAAATTGATGAGGATGCATTGGAGCAAGCTCTAACCGCTGCAGTGACTTGTACAATTCTTGCTGCTGCTGGCCCCCAACGCTCTCGTGTTCTTGCTACATTGTACAAGGTGTGTTATTTATTATGCATGTTATGATAATAGTTTGACACTTCCGATTGATCATGGAATTACACAGCAACATAAATGTCCATCCCTCTATTTTTCTGGTCAACTGGTTTGGGTTGGTTATATCATGTGGTATTGGATCTACTCCTGTTTAATGACTGATACTTTACCCCTGCATTATTAATTGAAATTGTCCATGTATTATACTGAAAGAAGGCCATAACTGGGCAGCTGGGCTGAAAGAATAGCTGACCCCTCCACGTATTAAATCGGAAGAATAGCTGACCCCCTCGACATGGAAAAGGTTTGATTTGGTTGGCTTGACTGAAAGATCATATTTTTTGTGCGGGGGTGTTGAGAAAGTCTCATGTCAAAGGATGTTGCCCCTAAAAGGTGGTTATTTGTTAAGAACAAAAATTGGCATCGTTTCTACATAAATTTATTTGTTTTATGTGAGGAAGCTAAAGTTTCTACATGCATCTCTAGTGGCACATCTTGATTTCACCATCTTCACATTCCCATGTTATGTAGTTTGTTTCCTTTATAAGATTTGATTTTTTGTCCTACAACTATAGTTTGGGGCCTCTTATATCGGTTCTCATATAGTGATAGGTCCTATAACCTACAGCCGGATCTCTTAAAGAGAAGTTTGAGAGAGAACATATCTTAAATCTCTATTTGACACGCTTAAGAACCTCAAAGTTCTTTAGAAAACCTCAATGTTTATGGCATCGAAGGCCACAATCCTTTTTACTTACTTTCTTTCCAAGGAATGTCTATGTAATTTGGGGGAGAAGTTACCGAGAGAGACTTGGGAAATGCATCATTGCTTGCTATGATTGGAGTTGAGGCAGAAACATGACATGAGTCTTGTGTAACCCAAACACAAGACAATAAATGCTTCTTCACTTTGTTATATTTCTATTTTCTTGTATTGTTTAATGAAATTGACGCGACATATCCTTTGATGTAAAGGTGTCTAATAAATATGCCTCTTGATTGGGATTGGCTTTATATTAAGCCATCCATATATTTGTAAAGGTGATATGTTTCAACGAAATTAAGTTTGGTTTAGCCATTGGCTCTCCTTTGAATTTCTTTCTTCTCATAAATCCTTTATTCCATTTATCCTCTCCTTCTTTTCCTTCACGGGGCATGGCATGCTCCTCTTCATCTTCTCATCCCAGCTTCCTTCTTCCTCCTCATCTAAAAAAGCGCTAAATTTCAGACTGCATTATTTGGTATAGGAGTATGGTCAGTAAGTCATCCTTACGACTTTGCCAACCATCTAGTCACTCGAAGAAAGCGGTGGGATGGGAGAGTAATAGTCACATGTTGCCTTTTTGTTATCATGAATTAAAGAATTTCATGATTCTTATTTAAAAGGGTTAAGGCATGCTGAGTACACTACAAGATGAAATTAGTGCGCTTGCGAAGCCTTCTCCCATTATAAGTAGGGCCGACTACATGGATTCTTGCTTAAATCCATGTTGAAAGATTCAACTTACACTACCTATCGACTACCTAATGCAGCAACCCCACAAGGGGGGATTTGAACCATGGTTTTTGGGTGGTAGGCACACTACACTATCACTAGAACATTTACGTTAGAGAGCTTAAGAAGGATATATGCAATTCAAGTCCTTAACACCATCCTCTTAACATCGCTTTTTTAAACCTCCATCAGAACACAATCTTATCCTTCCTTCTATCATAAGTTATCTCTCTCCACCTTTACATAAATCTCTCCCCTTATCTTTTCCCTTCCCTTTGCCGTCCTTTTTTCTTTTGTTTTCTCCCCTTCCCTTATCAGAACACCTCCACTCTTGTAGTTCGCCTCTCCATCAATTTCCTATATCTCCTTTTCCTGTTGTACCCTCTTTCCAACAATGACCCCAAACTCACCACTACCACTAAGGTTCAGTAAAGTGGTATGCATATGCATTCGGACAGGTCACTGAATAACGAACAAACGGTATGCCGGGGCATATGTGGCGTAGATGCGGTTCTACGCGATTTTCTATTATTTATTTTAAAATAAACAAATATCTATAAAAGTGACTACAACTGAACTGAATTTATGAATAAATGTGGTGCAACAGAAGATCTAAGAAAAACGACTTTCCTGTAGAGTTCAAAATTTAATATCAAAATCATTAAAGATAGTATTACATAATCTGATTTAATATATTGAATTAAAATGATACAACTAAAATTCAAAATCAAAGAAAAATAAAATAAAACTAAGCAGTTCAGACATTACAAACAATGTAAACCTCAACAGAAAAAAAAATGAAATTCAGAATTAATTGAAAGTACAAAACAAAAGTAAACAAAACAATAAGCTGTACCGTACAAGTTGAAATTTAGACTTATTCAAATTAAACTAAACAGATTAAGAAACTGAAATTGAAAGCAATTGAAATTGAGACATCAATAATAAATAAAATAAACAAACATCAGACCTCTGTAATCAAAGAAATCATCACAGACATTTTCTAAAACAATTCAAACCTCAATAATAATATAAACATACAATACAAACACTTTGTTTACCAAATAATTCAGACCTCTGACCTTAAGTTAGCTAAAAAAATCAAAATTGCACACCTAATCACTGATATATGCAGATGGCAGGGTTTGCTGCCTTCATCACACATGAACATAAAAAGGGCATCAAATACGAGAAAAGCACGAGATATAGGGTTACCTGACGGAGGTTATACGATCACAGAGGAGCTGAGAGAGAGGGCCTTCACATCACCGTTGGAGGCGGGTAGCTTCGGGGTGGTGGTTGCAGCAGAGGTTAGAGGAGACAAGGTTAGGGTTTTGTTGGGAGACGAGTATCGGGGGGGGGGGGGAGGTGATACTGGAAGAGAGGGGGTTCGAGAGTAGGGAATCATGCTTCTTCTAAGTCCTATCGTATCCGGATTTTAAGATCCGGATTCGATTACCCAACTAGATCTTAAGCGGGCGCACATAGCGTATATGCGGTCATATAGCTCGCATATGCAGCCCGCATATGCGTAAATGATGCATAAAGGGGGGCTTCATGTAATCGATGCGATGAGGAGGCTGATTAGGCATATGAGGCCGCACATGCCGTTTTCATGAACACTGACCACCACCACACTTCTCACCAATCGTTTCCATTATGGGCAATTTACTCACTATCACAAACTGTGTCCTATTTACTTCCCTTACCTATGCCACCCTACATGTGGTTCCATTAGGCAACATCCAATTCCTCCACATGCACCACCATCATTCTACTATGGCCACTCCATCGCCAACTGCGCATTCGAAATCATCATCGCTTGGTCGTCAACATGTACCCCAAACATTGACGAAACATCTTCGCTATCGCCATTGAGACCACCTTAGATGCCCCCTTCTATCCATGATAACATACCTTGTTGGGAGAGGAGTTTGTCAAGACATGGAATTTCCATCTCCAAATAAAAAACAAGAACTATTTCAACATTTTTCATTTTTAATTTTCTTGTTTTTTAAATCAAATTGAAGGGGCACATCCTTTGATGTAAAAATGCTCCTTTTAGTCTAAGAGGTATGCATCTTGATTGGTATTGATTTTATGTAATGCCACCTATGCATATGTAGTGGGTATATGCTTGAACGAAATGAGTTTGGTTCCATTCGCTTTATTTTTCTTTCGCTCTATTTGAATTTCCTTTCTTTTCCTAAACCATTTATTCTAATTATCCACCTCTTTCTTCTTCCCATTATGCGAAAGATGTATCAAGTAAAGATATGCTGATTGTTGTTTGTAACAAGTCATATCTTTTCCAACTCCAACTTGAGGAATGTTAGAATCTGTATTTAGATGGATAATTGGATCTCCCTTATGTGATATTACTTTATTCTCATATTTATTCCTTAGTGATTGGACTAGTGTTTGTGGGGATGTATAAAGAGCAATGTTTGAAATATTGATATTAGTGTCGTATTGATAGGCCTAGAAAGGACGTATCGTGGATATATTGGGATATGATGTCGTTAGTGGTGAAAATATTGAAAACAAATTTAAAAATGATTCTTTTATGAACTAAAATAATCTTAGTTCTTAGAAGAATAAATACCATAGAAATGCATTCTTATAGAAAAAAGGTGTATTTGGCACATTTATAACACACTATATCACATACTATGTGTAAATAAAAGCCCAGAATATCGCAAATCTAACAAACAAATGGGTAGAATAACATATAATAGGTCCACTTCTGGGGAGTCTCAGGGGGTTGCCGTTGGTGGGGTGGAAGATTCTCTGGGGCTTAAGAAGGAAGATGGCAGTCTGGGATCTGAAGCTTGGAGGTAATGAGAGCCTCAAAAAAAAAGCTTGGAGGTAATGAATAATGCATTTTTGGCCAAGTGAGTGATTGAAATCAAGGGAGGAAGGTCTGATCTGCTATGTAAGACGTTGCAACAATATATGGTATTTTTTGGGACCCTTGTTCACAAATTGTTGCTATTCCTTGCCTTCCAGCTTCTGGAGGGGGATTTGCTTGATGCTCCCCAGATGTTTCCGCTCTTGCAACTCGTTCTTGGAGATGGTTATGGTTACGATTCTGGACCCATTCTTGGAGATGGTCGTGGGGTTTTGATTTTGGATTGATGATTGGATAGCTCAGGGGACATTGCACGCTCGTTTCCCCTAGTTGTTCGCTTTGGCAGCTTCTGCAGGGGCCTTCATGAGGGATTGTTGGGAGGTCGGAAGTTGGCTTAGACTATTTTGTACCGAGCTTTCTGACCATCACTTTGTAGAGTTTTTACGTCTTCAATAGGTACTGCTAGCTTGCGAGAGTTTTCACGACATCGTGGACCACTGGTCTTGGGCTGATGGGCACTTTATTGTTCGAAAGGCTTACACGGTTTCTACTTGAGGATGGTCTTTGATCTAACGAGCGATTCAAATAAATTTACTGACATATGGAGTTGGAAGGTCCATTTACAAGTGAGGATCTTTATTTGGTTACAAAGGTGTCTTGCAACTGTTGAGGATGTTGAACACATTTTCTTTGGTTGCTCCATTGCAAGAGAGGTGTGGCTTCCTCGTAGGTCGAGTTGGATTCAACCGCTGAGTGGGTTAGTTTTTGGGACTCACTGGATGAGTTGGGGGGTGAGAGCTGCCATTAGGGATGAAAACGATCTAATACATATACGAATATAAGATTATTATATCCTTGCCCTCTTTAAAATCCAGATACAAATACGAATATCACACGAATGTGTAAAATGGAGAATCATCTCCTCAACACACGAATACGAATGCAAAGCATATATTTTTTTGAGAAAATGATCGAATACATATTTTTTTTGCAAAACATATATTAACAATTCAGATGCAGATATTTGATAAATGAATGCAAATTAATTCACGAATAGGAGACATGCCCAAATTTACTTAAAAGCTATAAGAATTTCGGTTCACAAACATATTTTAATAATGAATGTGGATTTAAAAATAACTAAATTAAAATAAAGCGTTAAAAAATAACTAAATAATAAAATAAAGTGTTAAAAATAACTAAATAATAAAAGAAAGCAACCATAGTTATTTATATGTGTATCATATTAGTATTGGTAACCTCCAATGTAAACATTCATATTCATATTCATATTCCTGTATGTATTCGCATCCTTAAAAATGAATATTTGTATTCACAATCTCAAAAATTTGAACATTCATATTCATATTCGTATCCAACAAAATCATGGATATCAATTTGTATTCTTATTCACCGAATGTTGTATTCGTATTTGCCAGATATGAGAAAATAGCATCCATATCCTCTATTTGACAAATGCGGACATGAATGGATACAAATATATTTGTATTTGTTTTCATCCCTAACTGTCATAGCAAGATCTGGGTGGCGGCTATTTTTTGATCTATGCGGCTTGCACGGAATGGGACTATCTTTTGTGGAGAGAGAATGTACATGGAAATGTTGTAGAGCATGCAAAACGTCTAAAGATCTTTTGGTCATTGTAACTATTTTTAGATATATAATGTGAATATATAGAAACTTACGGATGGACGTCTCCTCGATGTCATACCCTCTTTTTCCTAAAAAAGAGTTAAATCTTGATTTTTTTTTAAAACTAACCTTCCAAACTTCTTCGCTCATAGAAACAACAATTATGCAACAAGTTGATATCTATGATGGAGTAGCGATATCGACATAGTGTCCGACGATGTTGATCAGAATGATGGAATGATTTTCGAAAGGATGGAAAGTTTGCATTAAATACTTTAAATTTTGTCGACATAGTTACATAGTCTAATAGGAGATGGCATATCACCCATATATCTCTCGATTTTGAGGAAATGATATCCAGGGTGATATCCGTACCCTTAACTTGTCAATACGGATATATCATCAACATCAATATATCGAGACATTTCAATCTTTTAAAGAGATCTACATCTGCATGCATCTCTGGGGAAGAATATTGTGAAGATATGGGCCTCTTGGATCCTTCTACCGTGAAGTAGGGCAGTCCTTTGGGACCTTCATGCGCCACGTAAAATCATGTTTTCTTCTTCCTTGATTATTGTGCATGTTATATGCTTCCACAACCACAATTGTAAGGACGGAATCCAAGAAGATGGCCATAAGGAAATAGTGGCATGGATTGGATATGGCCATAAGGAATCTTTTTTAAAATAGGCTAACTTGAATTAGCTTTTTCCCTTCAAGGCTTACATAGCTAGTCCAAAATTTAATGTTAACTGTTTTCCGTGCCTGTTTTCTATTGTGCCAGCGTGAAAGATGATGGAAGTTTCACAATCATTTTTGGTGCTATGTTCTTTATTGTAATGATCTGACAATCTGTTGGATCTCATTCTCAGGATGAACGATGTTCAAAACTGAAGATTTATCCGATTTTGCAGAAGGTACTGTCTGTGGATTTCATGTGTCGAGTAACGTGCATGTGATTTCATTTCATTTATAAGCACACAGGATGTTCTAATACAGCTATTTGCAGGTGTATCTGGAGAGAATTTTGAGGAAGCCAGAGATTGATGCATTTGCTGAAGAATTGAAGGCTCATCAGGTGAACATTTCTCACTAACCTTTTTTAATGTTATTGTCAGTCTTCTTTCGGATCTACTCGTAATAATATTTGGATGAAAAAAATACCCCTGTTCACCAGAAAGCTCGTCTACCAGACAATTTCACAGTGTTGGATCGTGCTATGATTGAGCATAATCTTCTGAGTGCAAGCAAACTATATACAAATATAAGGTTCATCTTTGTTTCCTTTCTTTTGCATTATTAGTCTTTCTATTTCTTGATTTTACCCTGGATTTCCGTTTATGATTTCTTTTGCAGTTTTGAAGAATTGGGTGCCTTACTGGGAATCACACCTCAAACGGTAATATGATTTCAGTTACAAATTATTTCATTTTTGTCAGTGATATTAAAGATGCTCCAGGACCTGTTGTGCTTTGGTGCTTGCATTATGCTCAAAAGAGGTAAGGTCTTAATGCCTTGTCAAACCTCAGGCAGGGGCCTTAAGTGAATGCCTTGCATTAGGCGTTGGGTACTCTTGGCGATCCCTTGAAACAAAGTGGCCAATTAAACCCGAAACGTTGATACTTTTACTTATATTTTAGTTTTAAATACGGCCCATGCACAAAATGCACTCCCACAAGTAGACATATACAGATTATACACACATACATAATATACTGCACATACAAACATTAGTACTAAGTACACACACATTAGTTTCTAGTTATTGAAATAATAAAGAATGTTTGTTGGAAGCAACACGAGTGTTGTATGATATTTTTTCCCATTAATTATCCTTACTGTTGGGTCCTTGGACTATTTTCACAATCTTTTATATAACGATGGATATGATTTTCATGCAGCCCAAATCCAAAATAAAAAAATATTTTTAATCAAGTTTCCCCCTTTTCTCTTGTATTTTTTAATAAAAATGAGGGAACATGTTTTTTTAAACGAGAGGGGGAAATACACATATGCCCGTCCCAAGATTTGGATCCTTTGGTTGGTAGGCACACTGCACTGCCAACTAACCATTGAAGGGTGAACACGTTTTTTATCTAAAGATTCTCCTTTACAACATCGGTGACATGCATGATCTTGTGTATGCACTTTTTTAACTTGAGATTGAAGACGTAACATGCATGAAAGGGGCTCAACAAAGAGTAGTACATATAACTCATTGACCTTGCATATATTTTAAAAAATTCACGATGATGATGGGAGAATGATGTCTTTCCGAAATGGATGGATTCAACGACGTCCCAATACATAATAAGGATGGAGGAGGATCAAATCAATATACAAGTCAACGAATGGGTGTAAATGTTGGCAAATTATATGACAAGATAGGTCAGATGACATACCATTCAAGTGGATTGGACAGTGATGGCGATGCTTCCACTTTTGCATTAAAATAAAAGGATGACAATGGAGATGATGATGGTGATGCATATGTTTCATGTGGTGGTGGTGGATAAGCATGTTTTAGGACTTGTAGTGGATTACACGATAGATGGTATGAGGAGGACTACAAGCATGGCAATAAGTTTGGAACAACATACACATTTATATGGATAGTTTGTGCCAGCCAAACCCGAGTTTATAGAGCTCATGGATTATAATAGATACCCAAATTATGAAAATATGGAAGATTTGATCTCTAATTGGATTACAAGAGGTAACCACTACAATGGTCTAGTGGTAGAACATTGTGCTTGCCACCAAAAGATCAGCGTTCAAATCCCCTCTGATGAGGGTTGCGTTAGGTAGCCGATAATCAAGGTCCAAAAAGTTGATATGCGGTATTCTTTCGGCCAGGCAGTCCCGAGCGAGTAAGCGGATATGCGGAAGTATATGCGGATTATGCAATTTGCATTATTTTAATTAAAAATATTAAAGGAATATATTTATTATGATGTAAGAGAGCAAAAAAACACATGTTCCTTTAGATTCCCACACATACTTTTACAAATAAAAAAAGGGACCACAAAAAAGCTACATAGTTCCCTTAAATATCAAAATATGTTTTCAAATGTAGAATGTTCAAATATATAAAGTTATAAATCAACTTCGAAAGTCTAATCTAAATCATCTTCAAAATTTATAGTTGGAATATCATTACTTTCTGCATCACTCATAAATTCTTCTTCTTCATACAAGGTTGGCAAAGCTTCTACATATTCCTTTAGCTCCTCCTATTTTCAGCAAATTCTTCAGCCCCACTCGCTTTCACAACCAAGTTCCACGTGAGCCCTGACCCTTGGAAGATTTCTTCTTCTTCTTCTTCATTGGCACTAATCCAATTCATGACATGTGTCCCGTCCTTTGAAATAAATGGATCTTTCTCATTTAGTGATTGCCGCTCCTTCTGCTTTGAATTAAATTTCATGAAAAATCAAATCATTCAATCTCGTAGTTTCTAGTTTGCTTCTTTTTTGGGTGTGAATCCGCAGTGGGAGTATTTAAAATTCATCGGTGATAAATTATAATGACTTAATGAATGTATTCATATGTACATCCAAATGGTGATAATTATCACTGCGAATGAGCTCCAATTCTTCTCACGCCTATAAGAAGAGGATGCAAACTTCATAATTCTAAAAGTATTTTCTTTCAAATACAATGTTTGGGAATCATATAGCAACCACCAATGAGCTAGAAGAGAGTAGACACTCAATTTCTAATACAAGAGAGGCTATGCACTTAGAGAATCAAATGGATAGTCTGAGATAAGGAAATAAGATATCATTATATATATTATCCATAGAATGCTTCTCACTTTTTATGCGGGAGCTTTCATCCCCTATATATAATCGTGAGTTTTCTATGTATATATTTAAGGATAAAGACTGGCAAGAAGATTACAGAAAACAAGGAAGGCTAGTAAGATAAAGACCAACTGCAGAGGGTGGAGCTAAGTAAAGGGTAGAAAGAAGACCTCATAAGATACCAAGGATAGGCATCTTAGTAAATCTAACTTGAAAACTTTAAAGTCGATAATAAACTTGAGATATATTACTGGGATTGAAATTATCATCATTGGTGGATCTTTGTCCGACAACTATTGGCTTTTCAAATACCCTCCCCTTCGATAAATATGAATCTCTCTCTTCTTGGTGGCATCCTGAATCTCCAACTCAGGATAAAAATTCTTCATGCATTCCATTAAACCGTCAACGACGAAGCTATCCTTATACATCGCTATCCCTATAAAAGATATGGATTGAGATGGAAAGCTGCAAGATGGCGGGGACTATCCAATATGCCTTTCGTTTTCATGGTAATGACATCTATAAAGGGGTTGTATGAATGTTCAATGCCTTTAAAAATAACATTTATTTCCTTTTATGCATCCTCTAATCCTCCATATACAAAGCCCATAAACAACTTCCTTTCTCCATCAACAATAATCAATAGGTAGACTAGACAACAGATGCAACCACCTCACTTTTTTTGATTTTTGACCACTTGCACTCCCTCTACTCATCAAAAGGGAACAACCGTACTTTCTCTTTCTTTTCCATCACGCTTTGTAGTGTAAGGAAAGTGGTGGCAAATTTTGTTTACCTTGGCCTAACAATTTCACCCTTCTAGGAGAATTATCTCATCAAGCTCAATATCTACGCATGATTGTAGAGAGAGAGAGAGAGTTCTAGCCTTCGTAATGCATTTTTTAATCTTTGATTCCTTGTCAAACTCCTCAAGAACAAGATCAATGCAATGAGCCACACATGAGGACCAAAATATCTTTGGATATTTGGTCTTAAACAAGGTTTAAAAAAGCGTGAGGCGGTCCGAGGCGTTTTCCAAAATGTGAGGCGAGACGTAAGCCTCGAGGCGGTCGAGGCGTAAGCTTCAATTTTTGGAAAGAAAAATTAAAACTAAAGCAAAATATATTGGAATAAATAACATCAACACAAAATATTGCAATATATTGCCCAAAATTTCAATACAAACTACGAACAACAACTATGATTGTTGAAAGTTCAAATACGATTGTGAAATTAGAAAAGAAAACATAAAACAAGAAATAAAGTTCAACACAAGCATGAAAAATCGAATAATGTCCATCACTATTATGTGATACGTAAAAAATCACTAATAATCGACATTGATTCAATGAATCAACATCAGTCGTCTCGCCCCTCAGCATTGTTGTCGTCGCCATCGTCGTCACTGCTCCTACTCATTGGATCCTCATCGGAATCATCCGTATAATTCAAATGCACATCATCATCGGCCTCATCATCGCTTCCATCCTCAGAACTGGAGAACTCCTCCTCAACATTAATTGGAGTTTTTCCTTTACCTAATCAACAAAGAAATATGCATAGTCATTTATTTGAAAGTTAATCGCAAAAAAACATCGAATATTCTTTTAATTTGTAATATTTTATTGCACCTTTGTCGTATTTTCCCCCTTCTTCGTCGAGCGACTTGAGCTCATTCACCTCTTTCACCTCCTTCCTCCTCAAGAGGATCATCCTCAAGGGGTATGCTTGCATCAAGATCCTGATAGGCCTCGACATCTTGAGCTTCTGAAATCCATTCATCATCGGAGTCAATGTCTTCCAAACATAAATGATAATCTATTGTTTTCTTCCTTAATTCTCTATGTTTCAATTTCAGATTGAACATGATGTAGACCAAATCATTGAGCTTCGCTTATGATAAACGATTTCTTCTCTTTGTATGGACCTATATAGATATATGTAAGGTTTAAGTGTTTAATATGAAACAAAAACGCTATCGTAAAATATATAATGCTTTAACCACTTGATTGAACGAGCTCCAATTACGTTCACACACAGAAGCACTATAAGTCAAGCTCAATACCCTAATAACAAATGTTGCCAATTCAGGTGTTTCATCTCCAAACAACATCCACCAATCCGCTGATAATGGTCAACACATTTTAGTAATGATATTAAAGTATATGCAAAACTCTTTAAATTTATTTACAATACTCACATGGACTTCTTGTTTTCCTTGAATTAACAGCATTTGCTCATCTAAAAAATCCTCTGGCATGCATAAAAGAATCAAGTTGTGATTCTGCTTTCACCCTTGCATCATGATCAATGATCAATCTTTCCATGCACGGAAACAATCCCATTTTGACTTTGATTAGAGAATGTTGGTTCATAATGATAGTGGGGATTGAGGAAATAAGCAGCAACATGTAAAGACCTGTGTAGTTGACGATCCCAACGACTATCCACAATATCCCAAATAATCTTATATTTGGTCTCGTCATTTTCTAGATTTCTAGCTATCTCTTCCTTGGCCTTGTCCATAGATTCATAAATAAATCCCATCGGTGGATATTTTTCAAAATCCACCAACCTCAAAACGGTGACCAGATGTTTCATGGTGTTGAGGACATATGCAACACCATGCCAAAAAGACTTGCTCTTCACAACTATGTTCACCACACATTGCCCCAAGGGTCAATTCACATAAGAATTGTTCTTCCATGGTCTTGAAGTGAAGAAGGATTCAAGTGAATCCTTGGCTCTAATCAAGCTTTGTAATGTGAGAAATGCAGTGGCAAATCGAGTAATGGCAGATTTCACCAAATCACAACATGCAAATTTTCTCACCATGGCTAAAACCCAAGCATGAGCATACACAAAATTAATTATTTTCTTTTCTTTTTTGAACACTGATGCATGAAGAGGCAATTTGAGGATATCCTCCAACGTCAAATCTATGCAATGCGCTGCACAAGGTGTCTAATAAATATTCTTCCTTTTTTCATCAACATCTGTCCGGCTTCTTTATAAGCCGATACATTATCCGTTATCCCTTGGACAATATTCTTCTCTCCGATCTCCTCAACAACTTCATCCAACACTTTAAAAAGCATCCTTGCATCTTTAACTTGATCGGATGCATCAATCGACTTCAAGAAGTAAGTGCCTTTGGGATTATTCACCAAAAAATTAATCAATGTGCATCCTTTCGTGTCAGTCCAACCGTCAGACATGATGCTACAACCGGTGGCAATCCAAGAAGCCTTTGCCTCATCAACAAGAGTGGTTATGGTCTGCTTCTCTTCTTTCAAAATCTAAGTTCGTAGTTCATGCATAGTTGGTGTCTTGAAACCCCTTCCATACCCACATACATCAGTCATCATCGCCATATAAGGACTATTGGCTATGCTGGATGACAATGAATTCTAAAAAAAAATTCTCCCAATGCTCCTGCAAAACCTCCTTTTCTCATCTTTTTTCCAGCTTGCATTCAAAGTGAGTTGTTGTGCATGAAGATTCGAAGTACCTACACCCCTGCCACCTTGTGCAATAAAAAAATCCATCGGTCCTCGAGCTTACTTGATGCTGCTAGAATCTGTCGGTGCTCTTTGTGACAGTTAATTTCATCACCTCCCGATGGCCCTTGCATCCCAACTCGACAAACTTCCTCCATTTCTTCAAATCTTCTTTTCTTCTCATTACCCTTGCTTTTCATGAACATCTTCATCTCTTGTTGGACTTCAATGAGAATGCTTGGAGTCTTGGACAAGCTCTCACATTCTTGTGTGTCTTTGCAAGATAGTATTTTAGTCGCTTCACCCTACCGGTGATCTTCATCAAACAAAAATTACATTCAACATATACATAGCCTTTCCCTTTGTAATGCTCGTCCATTTCAAGTTCTTGGTAGTATCTCCATCCGGGATCCGATCGCCCCCACTTTGGCCTTTCGTTCCCATATCTACAAGTTATATAATAACATACGTCTATACTTACAGTACAAGATAATCACACATGTAATCCTTCATCATGGATAAGAATTAACCCAAAAAAATGGAAAATCCATAAAGAAGAAGAACACATCAAAAAAACCCTCAAAAATATATCGAAAGCCTCCAACATAACGAAACCCTCCAATAGAAAAACTAACAACGAGGAAGAACACCAGGAAAACAAAAAAATTAGAGCAAAAAAACCTAAAAATACCGAGTTGGAGGCGACGACGGCGCATGGCTTCTCCGACTGGACGGCGAGAGGTTTGGCGGCGGAGACGGCGAAACTACGGTGATTCCGGCTGGGCGGCGACGAGCGGCTAAGGCTCCTCGCTCGCGAACCTAAAGGTTCCATCAGAGAACATGGGCGGAGGCGGGTTTCGTTTCTGTCGAACAGAACGACCCCCTCCCCGACTCTTCAGTTTTAGAAAAAATAAGAGGTCACGTGCTTTGCACAAGACCGGAAA
The DNA here is from genome assembly GCA_037367405.1 of Ottelia alismoides. Taxonomy (NCBI): domain Eukaryota; kingdom Viridiplantae; phylum Streptophyta; class Magnoliopsida; order Alismatales; family Hydrocharitaceae; genus Ottelia; species Ottelia alismoides. The sequence continues at coordinate 1,011,502 of JAZKJV010009936.1, read as the reverse complement.
ATGAAAAAAAAAACGTTTTATTGAGGCTTACGCCACATCCTCGCCTCGAGCGCCTCACGCCTCACACGAGGCTGAGGCGTACGCCCCTCGATCTAGACCTGATGCGTACGCCTTGGGGCGCTTCGGGTCCGCCTCGCCTCGAGGCGTACGTCTTTGCGTCTCGAGGCGCCCCTTTTTAAAACCATGGTCTTAAGAAGCCTCCCAACGTCATATTTGCAGAAGCGTTGTCGGTAACAACTTGTACAACATTATCTTCTCTACCATCCTGTATACACTCCTCTACGAGAGAAGAGGTGCATTCAACAGTGTGAGAATCAACATATGCGTTAATGGACTTCGAAAAAGTTGTGCCCAAGTCATAGTTCACACCATGGTTTTACGCCTCAGCCTTGCGTGAGGCGCTCGAGGCGAGGCTGAGGTGTAAGACTCAATAAAACATTTTTTTTTTCATTTTTCGGTCACGTGCAAAGCACGCGTCCTCTTATTTTTCTAAAACTGAAGAGTCGGGGAGGGGGTCGTTCTGTTCGACAGAAACGAAACCCGCCTCCGCCCATGTTCTCTGATGGAACCTTTAGGTTCGCGAGCCTCAACACCACGAAACCTTTGGTCATCGTTTTGAGGTTGGTGGATTCTGAAAAATATCCACCGATGGGGAGTTATTTATGAAGCCATGAACACGGCCAAGGAAGAGATAGCTAGAAATCTAGAAAATGACGAGACCAAATATAAGATTATTTGGGATATTGTGGATAGTCATTGGGATCGTCAACTACACATGCCTTTACATGTTGTTGCTTATTTCCTCAATCCCCACTTTCATTATGAACCGACATTCTCTAATCACTTAGAAGTCAAAATGGGATTGTTTTCGTACATGGAAAGATTGATCATTGATCAAGATGCAAGGGTGAAAGCAGATTCACAACTTGATTCTTTTGTGCATGCCAAAGGATTTTTTGGATGGGCAAATGCTGTTAATTCAAGGAAAACAAGAAGTCCAGGTGAGTATTGCAAATAAATTTAAAGAGTCTTGCATATACTTTAACATCATTACTAAAATGTGTTGACCATTATCAGCGGATTGGTGGATGTTGTTTGGAGATGAAACGCCTGACAATTCAGTATTTGCTATTAGGGTATTGAGCTTGGCTTGTAGTGCTTCTGGGTGTGAACGTAATTGGAGCTCGTTCAATCAAGTAAGTGGTTAAAGCATTATATATTTTTATGATAGTGTTTTTGTTTCATGTTAAACACTTAAACCTTACGTATGTCTATATAGGTCCATACAAAGAGAAGAAATCGTTTATCACAAGCGAAGCTCAATGATTTGGTTTACATCATGTTCAATCTCAAATTGAAACATAGAGAATTAAGAAAGAAAACAACAGAAGATCCTTTATGTTTAAAAGACATTGACTCCGGTGATGAATGGATTTCAGAAGCTCAAGATGTCGAGGCCTATCAGGATCTTGATGCAAACATACCCTTTAAGGATGATCCTCTTGAGGAGGAAGGGGGTGAAAGAGGTGAATGAGCTCAAGTCGGTCGACGTAAAAAGAAGGGAAAAAATACGACAAAGGTGCAATACAATATTACAAATTAAAAGAATGTTCGATGCTTTTTTGCGATTAACTTTTAAATAAATGACTATGCATATTACTTTTTTGATTAGGTAAAGGAAAACCTCCAATTAATGTTGAGGAGGAGGAGTTCTCCAGTTATGAGGATGGAAGCGATGATGAGGCCGATGATGATGTGCATTTCAATTATATGGATGATTCCGATGAGGATCCAATGAGTAGTAGGAGCAGTAACGACTATGGCGACGACAACAATGCTGAGGGGCGAGACGACTGATATTGATTCATTGAATCATTGTCGATTATTAGTGATTTTTGATGTATTACATAATAGTGATGGACAATATGTTGCCTTGATTTCATGCTTGTGGTGAACTTTATTTCCTACTTTATGTTTTCTTTTCTAATTTCACAATTGTATTTGAACTTTGAACAATCATAGTTGTTGTTCGTATTTTGTATTGAACTTTTAGGCAATATATTGCAATATTTTGTGTTGATGTTATTTATTCCAATATATGTTGCTTTAGTTTTAATTTTTCTTTACAAAAAATTGAGGCTTATACCTCGACCGCCTTGAGGCTTACGCCTCGCCTCACATTTGGGAAAACGCTCGGACCACCTCACGATTTTTTAAACCTTGGTTCACACATAAGTTCATAATGCTCCTTCCCCTCATATTAGTCCATGCATCAATCATTACAACATCCATTATTTTTCCACATTTCATTGTGTCTCCTTAAATATTCCTTTGTTTCGTCTACTTCCTCCAAAGTTTTTGCTTTTTCATAGTATGAAGGCGGCTTGTATCGGCTTTCATATTGTATCTGCCTCGCACATTCAGATAGAGGAATTCTTGGTCACCGCATTGAAGGGAATTCCATCATCATAAAAGAATTTGGCCACGAACTTGTTGACGCATGAACACTTCTCTTTGGCTAAGACATCTCTAATCACTGTCTGCTGCATTGTTGTGTCCAAAGACACATCATCTTCATAAACACAAAGTCTTTTTGCACCACTTCCTGAGGTTCCTCCTTCATATGGATGGTTTGGAGATCCATCAGATGCTTTGATTGTCACTTCCTCACACAGTTCTCTCATATTAGCAACTTTCTCATTCTTCTTCTTCTTCATAATATCTTCCACATAATCCCTGATTCCTTGTGTACATCTCCATTATCCTTTGGACATGGATTCGTGTACCCTTTATGTATGTGAGATGCTGCTTCTTTCTATTGATTCCTCCTTTTATGAACTTGCCACACAAACGACACGCAACCGTGTTTGAATCCGTCCTCTCAACAAGGTATGCGTACTTCCACCCGGACCAGTAGAGCCAGGTAGAACATAGAATGCATATTCCGCCGTAGTACGCATGGAAGGGGTAGTCATATCAAACCATCTAAACATGACACAAATTGTGTCATTAAAAATAAGAAATACAAAATGTAATCCAATTATCCAAAGGGACAATTTGATTACAAAAGTAACAAAACCATAGGTCCCATCTACAAAAATTTCCTAAACATTATCTTAATGGAGTTTAAATGGTTAAATGTATAATTGTTGGCAGCAACGAAAATATAACCTAATCTCCTCTAAACACTTAACTTTCTAACAAAAATTATGTAAGAAAACAAAATTCAGAATTAATAAAATCAAATAATTGAAAGAATTTCTTACAATGTGAGCCATTACTCTTATATATAGTGGAAAAAACAAATTGAATAATTTGTACTATTTATATAACTTGTTTTATCGACATAACTTGCAAAAAGCATCGCGTCAGATGACCATAAAAGATGCATTCTCCAAAGAGCATCGTGATAGGGTCACCCCGTATATAGCCAACTGGGCATATACATCGGCGATTCCTTTTAATGCACTGACGATGAAGCCCTTCATGCAGATGGTGGAGGTGATTGGGAAGTATGGGCCTGGACTAAAGACTCCCACGAGGTATGAGCTTAGTGGTCCACTTCTGAAGGATGCAGTGAAGAAAAGAAGTCGACATGATGCTCTTTGATGACTGATGCGTGGACGGACATGCGTGGAAGAAGCATCATCAATTTTTGTGTTAATTGCACCTTGGGGACTTCATTTTTGAAGTCCACAGATGCCTCAAATGAGGCCCACACTGCAGAATACTTCTTCAAGTTGGTGGATGAGTGGCTTAATGAAGTGGGCATAGATAATGTGGTTCAGATTGTGGTGGATAATGCATCTGCCAATATAGCAGCGGGAAGATTGCTGCTCACCAAATGTCCACGGATTTGGTGGACTCCATGCATCGCGCACTCCCTTGATCTTGCTTTGGAGGAGATAAGCAAAGAGACGAAGGTGAGGAGTGCAATCACAAAGGCAAAGAAGCTTACGGTGTTTATATACTCTCACACCAAAACTCTAAGCTTGATGCGCAAGTTCACCAACAAGAGAGACATTGCAAGGCCTGGCTAAACAAGATTTGCATCCACTTTTCTTACTCTTGAGAGCCTGAATGAGAAGAAAGACAAGATTAGATTGATGTTTTCCTCATAAAAGTGGAGAAACTACAAATGGTACAAGTCCAAGAAGGGAGAAGCAGTGAGTTCTATTGTATTCAGCCTTACATTTTGGAACCACATTGCACACGTCGTCCGAGTTTTCACTCCATTGGTTCGTTTATTGCGTGTTGTTGACGCAGATCGACGTCCATATATGGGTTTTGTGTGCGGAGGGCTTGAAGAGGTCAAACAGGAGATAATTGCATCATTCAATGGCGTGGAGCCATCTTACAATTTTTTTGTGGATGCTGTTACCTCCAAGACCAAAGGGAGGCTCGATACTCCATTGCATCTAGCGGCTTATTACTTGAACCCATTTTTCTTCTACACCGAGTCTCGTGGTGATCCGGATGTTGTGGTGAGGAGAGGGTTTAAGGAGTGCATGGAAAGATTTTATCCAGATTTGGATGTACAAGATGCAATTACCAGGGACGAGCTTCCAGCATACAGACTTGGTCGTGGTGATTTTGGCAAGCCTTTAGCTGTGAGACAGGGGATGACAAATGACAACAATTATGACCTAGGTATTTCATGCTGGACAATTCTCTCTTTGGCAATATTATATTATAATTATATTGACGAATTCTCTATTTAAATAGCTAATTGGTGGTATAATCATGGAGATGACACGCCTCATTTGAAAGCCATGGCCGTCAAGATCTTGAGCTTGACGTCTTCATCCTCCGGATATGAGCGTAACTGGAGTACATTTGACTCGGTAATGACTCCATTCCGCCCACCAAATTTGATTACTAATAGTAAACTATAACGTAGTAATTGATATAAATTTAAAATTTAAATTTTGATGTTCAGATCCATACCAAGAAGAGGAACAGATTGGAGACGAAGAAGCTGAATGATCTTGTGTATGTTCGTTTCAATTCAAACCTGCGGGAACATCGAGTTGAAAAAGAAAAAGATCCTCTCTCATCTCGTTATCGTGCATACATGGCTAAATGGACTGGAGGTGTCGATGCTCATGATGAGGAGGTTTTTCCAGGTTCCGAATTGACATGGGGTGCTGTAGCACATGCTAGTGGTGCTGAAGAGAATTTGGAACCGAGAAGGAGCCAGCGAGTTGACCGTAGCAAGGGAGCTTCATCTTCAAGCTCCAATGCTACGCCGATGAATGAGAACGAGGAAATACATCTTGATGATATAGAAGAAGAAGATGATGATGATGATGACGACGACGACGAAGAAGAAGAGATGGACTTGGATAATGACATTGAGGATTGATTCGATTGACTTGTCTTCCTTTCTACTTATATTAATTTTTTGGACATGTTGTATGTGTTTTTAAACATTTGCTAGTGTTATGTACCAAACATTTTGAATATTTGATCTTAACTTCCTTCATTTTTCCTTCTCTTGCTATGATTTCTTAAGCTCTTGAAAATATTAAATTTGCTAAAATTATGAAGATAAATGATAGTATATGTATTAAAATTTGATTTATATATTAAAAATAATTAAAAAAATCAAAACCGACTAATACCCGCCTAAATCCGATTACTCCCCCGACTGCCGATTAATCCTTAGTCAGTGACCTTGCCGACCGAGTACCGACTGCCGACTTCTGCAACCTTGCCCCGCCCCATCACCTAGTACTGATCTCCATCTCGAGGCAATCTTTGGAACAATCAAAGACATCCCTTTCCGTAGCTGCGACGGGAGCCGTCCCAGAGCGACCTCCAACGACAAGTTGATGCCATAAATCCTTCTGAGTAAACGATACACCAAATCTTGCGATTCCCCCCAAACATGCATCACCCACTTCGCCATAAAAGCTCTATTCATCTCCCCCATCAGTAGCACCTCAAGACCCCCTTTTCCCTTGTCCGACGCCACCTTGCCCAATCAACCAAGTGGATGACCTTCTATTCCTACCACCCATCTGACCAGAAGAATCTTCTCATTAATGCTTCAATCTTCCCACAAACCCCAGCATGCCGAGAGATCGGGATGACCAAGAGAACATGTTTCAGGAGCACCAACTTCCCACTGCTCGAAAGAAGAGCCGCCTTCCACCCCGCCATTATCTCCTCCAGTCTTTCCAATAGTCCTTTCCAATCTTCACACTTCGACTTTCCAGCCAGCAACGAAAGGCCCAGATATGTAATTGGTAGAGCCGCCGTGGGACATCCCAGTGCCTCAGATGCAATCCACCCCTCCGCCTCCGTTAGCCCGATGGGAGCCACCACCGAATTCTCCCTATTAATATGGAGACCCGAGATGTCCTCAAAGATATCCATGATTGCCGAAGCTCTACGAATCTTCTCTTCCTCCGACCCCATGAAAAGCACCCTGTCATCCGCATACCGCAGGATCGGCATGGAGATGTCCTCTCTCCGGTAAGACGTGCACCATCCCCCTGAACCGCCAACTGCATCGTCACCGCCAAGGCGTATGCTAAGATTACCAAAAGAAGTGGAGCCAACAGACAGCCCTATTTGATCTCTCTCTGCGGCTGAAAGTAGCCTCCCTCCGATCTGCCATTGACCAGCACGACGAGAGATTCCATTATAATGCATCATTTGATCCACGTAATCCAAGCGACTGGGAAGCCCCTTTTCTCCAGCGAAGCCCATACGGATTTCCAGTCAAACGAGCCATAAGCCTTGGAGAAATCCACATTCCAAAGCACCCCTTTGTCCTTATTCCTCTTCCAATCTGCCACTATCTCCGCGGCCATCACCAAGTCGTCCGCCATCTCCCGCCTCTGCACAATCGCCGACTCCGCTGGTGAAATGTTCTGAGGTAGGACCCCCTTCAACCGGTTTGCCAGAATCTTTGACACAAGAAGGTAAACAACATTGGATAACGCGATAGTTCTGTAGTCCTCCACTCTGATCGGCGTCTCCCTATTAGGCAGAAGAAAGATAAACGCCCTGTTAAGCCTGTCAAAACCCTTGTTCCCTAGCTGGAATTCCTCAAGCACCTCCATCACGTCCCCCTTGGCCATCTCCCAAAACTCCAATGTAGAAGAAAATCAGAAAACCATCCGGTCCCAGCGCCCCTTCCGCATTAAGCTGATGTAACACTCGCTTTGCTTCCTCTACCGTGAAGGCCCTCACAAGATCCCCAGCCTCCACATCTGTGATCCGCGAAATCTCCTTCCCATGCCAGCCCCAACTAGACCGTTTCCTCCTACTGAACGCGTGGAAGTGATATACACCCACCTCCTGGTTTCCCTCCAACCAGTTACCAGATGTATTTCCAGGGAAAGTGAGATCTCAACGTGACACCCACCTTCTGAATGCGTGAATGTGCGGGTCTCCATATATTTCCAGGGACCGTTAATTTTTTTTTGTTCTTTCGTCAATAATTTCCTGATGGACTCATCGATTTGGGCTGATGTCGAGTTGTCGACCCAAGTAAGGCTTACTTATTTAGTGGGCCAAGTTTCTGGCCCAAACCTGACATGTTATAAATCCATCTTGGGTTTGGGCCGATCTCATGGCCCGGGCATGTGGGCTGGGTCGGTTCAAGCCCAACAATCATCCCTAAGTTGTGGCCTTTATGACTAATAAGGACAATGAGACCTAAGATATCACGTGGTCTACTCACATCAGGGAGGCTTGTGGGGGTGGATGCAACTACACAGAATCCTGATGTACCTTGTGATCGCTTGAAAGACCTCAACTCTTATCTAAAAAGTCAAAAAATACAGATTTAACTCATTGATCAATAACAGTCGATCTCTTGCGGGAAGGCACCACTACAAATGCAAATACAAGGGCTTCACAATCCTTCTGCAGTAGATACCGATCGTAACTGATTGTTAGAGTGACCCCGTAGTTATTACAAGCTTGGTACCGCTTTTGCATGTTGGGTTGGAGAAAGGGCTCCACGGCAGTCGTAGGAGATTGCTGGGCAGGGGGAAGAGACTGCTGAACCTTGGGAGGGTTTGCACACCTCTTGAAATGGCAGAAGGTGTGGGAGCGAGGGGATGGGCTAGGATAAGAAAGGTATGGAACACTGATCTTGGCATGCTGCTCTGATACCATGTCAAAACTGGGAAACAAATCTCTTAACAAGAAAGAGGGCTTGGGGAGACCCGTAGAACCAATAACTAACAGTATGAGTGCCTTTGGGCCAGAAATAGAAATAATAGTAAACAACATAAGAAAATCATTTTCATCAAAAAAATCATAAGAAAATCGATATGATATCTCTTACAATGCTTCTGGTTTGTTGTGTGGTTGAATGTCAAGGTTGTATTGAATTGCATGTTAACCATCAGAAACCGTACTTTTTTTGTCAAGCAACCATGTGTGAGACTTCGTTCAAATATCTAGGAAATACATGTTAGACAAAATCTTGAGCCCCGACGGGGATTCTAATGAAAATTAGTAAAAAAAACTGTACTATTTTGCATAACTGATGGACACTAATACACAATATTATTCGTAAATTTCATGCATCAATAATTTAAATTACAAAAATTTATAATTATTTAGGAAAAATGAATCTACAGGAAAAAAAATCTAGTTTGATTTGAGCAACGCTGACTGACTGTTCAGAAAGTGGGCTAGGTGTTAGCATATGCAACCGCATATGCTATGATGACTCTACCGAATCACATATACAATATTATAGAATATTCATTGTATATGCGGTTTTGACGAGTATGTGACCAAGTAAACCGCATATGCAGCCGCCTATTTGAAAAACTCCTCCCTTGCTGCTGCTGCTCTTCAAGCTGATGTTGTTGTCGCTAATGCTGTAAAAAATAAATGACAATATATTTATTTGCTATTGTAATAAATGTTAATCCAATTAGTGGCTTCAAATGATGTTATTCTACATTTATTTAATTTGATTTCATTATACATGTTAAAATATGTTATATCTTCTTTCTCTTTCATGAAAAAAATCTATTAGTTGTCTGCTCTCTACCATCGAGGATAAGATGCGAGAAAACTGCTTAAGGTGGTTTGGCCATGTACAGAGGAGGTTAGCTAATGCACCAGTTAAGATATGCGAGTTTTGGGATGTTGAACCAGCTAAGAGAGGGCAAGGAAGGCCAAAGAAATGTTGGAATGAGACTATACTGTTAGAAAATAGGAAGCGGAAGCGGAATCAGAAAATAAAGATAAGGAACTTGAAGAACACAAAGCTTTACGTGGAACCCTGCTCCCTAAGGAGCGGGATGAAATCGTGGGAGAAGCCCTCAAAAGGGCATATGCTTCATTGCTTTTTCTCAATGGATACAGGAGTTCTGGGGCTCCTTATATAGTTTCCACAGAGCCTCCAAGTCCCACCACTGGTAGATGTGAGACTAAACACATGGATGTGGTAAATGGATCCTGGAGGTGTCCATTTACCCACTTACAACTCATATGGCACACAACCAAATACTCCAACACTCCCCCTCAAGCTGGAGCATGCAATGCTCAGCTTGGACAAATGGAAAGAAACTCAACTCACGCTACATGACACTACAAACAATATCAACTCAGCACGCACAATTGTCGGTTGCTGTCGAGGACGTTACTTCTCATGACTTGCATGTGAGGAGGACGAACGAGCTGGAGTGCGAGTCAAACCGAGGATTCGGGATCTGACCATCGAGTCTGAAACTGCGCCTGGAGTCTCTCTGTTGGAGAACAGGATCTCTCCCATCTGGCTCAGAGAATGATACTCTACTATGGAGTGCCTATGATACCACATGCACCCTTGCCCACATGGCATAGGGAATGGTCCTTTGCTCTGGAGTCCCTATGGCTCACATGAAAACTTTGGCCAACAAAATAAGAAGAATGCTGGGGACCACGATAAAAGATGGCAAACATGTGCTCATCTGAAAAGACCGCATACAAGTGCGTGTCTGAAACTGGAGACTCGAGAAAATATCTGATGTCGAGTCTGATCATCTGAATATCTATAGAGTCTGGAAATATGACTGGTATGGAATATCTGTATCTAGATCTGGAGAATCTGAATAGACCTGTGGCTCTACATATACTCCCCCTTTCTCCCATACTGGTCGGAATGACAAACATCGACCACGTTGGGAGAAGACAATAAAAAGGGAAAATAAATGAAACCAATAAGATGAAACATTTTTTTAAGCCGTTTCATTTTTTTCGACTTTCCTTGATTTTTTTGCAATTTGCGTACGACCCATTTTTTAATTGTGCGCACCTTTTCTTCTTCTTCTTTTTGATATCATAGCCCAAAGGGCCCAAAGACTCATCAACCCCTCCCCCCCTTATAATACGTGTCCCTCTTTTTTTTGCTGGATTTTTTTTCAACGGCCCACTTGGGCCCAACTTTTCTTTTTCTTTTTTTGTTTTTACAACATCGACCCACATGGGCTATAACAACAGAATAAGTTTTTTTTAATAAATAGGGCCATTGGCCCCTAGGGTTCCCAACGTGAGAATTCTTCTCGTGACAGGCCGTCGCCCCGATGGGGGCACCTTCCCGATCTTTCTGGAGGGCCAGGAGTAGGGCGGCAACGCCACGCTTGGAAGAGATGGAGAGAAGTGCGGGATACGACGACGGAGAAGCTTCGCGCGAGAACCACCTGGTGCAGAAGATGATGCTCCATGTGCCAAGGAGCTACGGGTCTCTGCCTACGGGTTTGCCGCCAGGAGTATGCGATGGAGGGAGCCGGTTACGCGCCACCTGCACGTGAGAAGTATCGTGGAGAGGCGCGCTGCCTAGGGAGCACTTGTTTCGCCATAGGAGGACATGAAGCACTGGAGCTCCGCTTGTAGTGGCGTCACCTGATGCGTGGTTGCCTGTAGGCGTGCCGCCTGATGTGGTGTCGAGCGATGCCAACACACGTTTAGGGGTGCCGCCTGATGCGTGGTTGCCTGCGCGTTGCGGGTCCGCCAGGGCTAAAGAAATGCGGCCATCGCCGCCTGGACTTTTCGTTCCCCATGGCGTTTTGGATCTGGGAAGCTGCGGGGTTCTGCCTCTGGGTGAGGAGGGCACCGCTGTTGGGAGGAATCGATGGAACTGCTACCACCGAGATGGGGATGCTTCTTGGAAGGCCGCTGCCTTCCTGAACATGCTGAAGTTGGGTCTCGTCTGTAGTTGATGACGCGGTCGCAAAGAGCCACGAGGATGGATAGGGTTGGGCGGTCCAAACCAGTCTCCAGGATGAGGAAGCGCCAGGGGCATCTCGTGCCGCCTGCGCGAGATCTAGAGACGTGGCTAGGGCTAGAGTTCTCCTCATGAGAATTGCGGCTCGCTGGAGAAGACATTCTCTCCTTGAATTAGGGTTTCAAGAAGCAAAAGCTACGACTCTTCTTGATCAGGAACTTGAGCAATATTTCAAGAACAAATGACAACTGAATCGAATCTTGAATAAAAATAATGAAAAAACAATTCCTCAAGAATCGACTGCTCTGATACCATGTTAGAAAATAGGAAGCGGAAGCGGAATCAGAAAATAAAGATAAAGAACTTTAAGAACACAAAGATTTAACGTGGAACCCTACTCCCTAAGGAGCGGGATGATACCACGAGAGAAACCCTCAAAGGGGCATATGCTTCATTGCTTTTTCTCAATGGATACAGGAGGTCCGGGGCTCCTTATATAGCCTCCACAGAGCCTCCAAGTCCCACCACTAGTAGATGTAGTGTAATACGCATTTTGTACACTATGCTTTTGAATGTTATCAAGTGTTATTTCAGGGAAATATTGGATTTATAGTATTCACACTTTACGGACACCAGAGTCAATAGATTCGCCTTAATGCAATGATTTTATTGAAACTTGTTGTGTTTATATCAGATACCATCTTGTATAAAAATGGACTCCAAAAGGTTCTTTGAATTGTGTAGCACATCAAAACATAGTACCACATCTAGTAATCTGGATTTTTGGTAGTACCTTATAAGTAGTAGAAGCCTCTACTTGCAAAGTGCCCATAATGTTATAGATTTATACTCATCAAGCATAATCACATCATTAAGACTAATTAAGCATGATTAGTGCTAATTACCCGTCACTAGTGATAATTAAGTGTCATTAGCATTGATCACATCATTAAGACTAATTAAGCGTGATTAGTGTAATTACCCGTCATTAGTGATAATTAAGCATCATTAGCATAGATTTATACTCATTAGCTATAATCACATCATTAAGACTAATTAAGCATGATTAGTGCTAATTACCAGTCATTAGTGATAGTTAAGCGTCATTAGCATAGATTGATACCCATTAGCCATAATCACATCATTAAGACTAATTAAGCATGATTAGTGCTAATTACCCGCCATTAGTGTTAGTTAAGCGTCATTAGCATAGATTGATACCCATTAGCCATAATCACATCATTAAGACTAATTAAGCATGATTAGTGCTAATTACCCGCCATTAGTGTTAATTAAGCGTCATTAACAAAAGTAGGACACATGGAGTAGAAATCATGGGACACGTGTCGTTTTATAGTCAGGACAAGTGTCAAAACCTCAGTAGTGCCATGTGTCATTGTCCTGAGACTAACACATGTCACGGTGTAGTCTTCTGCTTGGGCAACAAGTAAACTCATGGATAAGCCAAGCCTATTACTTAGGCAACAAGTTTTCTTATGATCATGCCATGTGCCATGCCATGTGTCTTCATACATGGTTAAAAAAAACATGTGTCATGGAACCTCCCTTACATGCTGACACATGTCACACATGTAAAGGGGGTGGAGGCCTATAAATACCATGACCCCCCCATACTCCTCCTCACTTCATCCCACGCCCATATCTCCACCTTAGAGCCGCAAGGCCGCCGAGGTTGCGAAGGAACACGAGAGGAGCCACAGCGAAGCCCTGTCGGTGATCGAGAGCGTTTTTAAAAGCCGTAACGAAGTTCTGCCCGCATCAGGCCGTAGTAATCAAATCTAGGACGGCTATAGAGGGATATTTCACTAAAGAAGCATTTTCGACCTAAGTTAGACAACAATCAGGTGAGGGATTCTCAAGCGCTATTTTAAAGCACTAGTCTTTAGTTTTTATGCGTGGTTTGAATAGTTAGTATGAAATAGTGTTTTTCTAAAAGTTTTTACGCATGAACTTCAGGTACCATACTATTGAGATGAAATCAGGGCTTTAGAACATATTTCAGAAGTCGTTTTAGGTGCTTTATCATGATAGCACGTTTTTATGCATTTTGTTCTTGATGGAACACGAGACGTGATGTTTCACTATTTAGATATGAGTTTTATGTAAAGAATTATGTTTTGCACGGTTACTATGCATTATGGCTCAGTTTTCAAGTTCTTAAACAAGTTCTAGCTATCAGAATATGTATGTTATGCCAAGAGTGTTTTATGTTCATGATTTAGCTGTTATGAGATTGAATTAGCAAAAGTACAGTTTATTAGTGGCAAGAAAAGAATCAGAATCAGAAGATAAACACCACAGTTGCTCTTTTATAGAAATCATGAACTAGCCATTAGATATGGTGATGTCATTAGATATGACCCTGAAACCGCCATTAGATATGGCAAACCATTAGATATGGTATCAAGAGGACTTTGGGTCCGCATTCTGTATACATATAGGCTTTGGGCCGTATGCAGGGTGTTTTTGGTCTTTGGGACCGTCTGCGCGTATGACTTAGCTTTGTTTCAGCGTTCATGAGTCAATAAATTAGCCACAGTGGTGATTAGTACAAACAGCTTGATAGTGATGATTATGTTTCAGTTTATCTGCTTTTGAAGTGATTTCAACATTCAATAGCAAAACTAGCATGTTTTATAGGTAATTTCAGTCATAAAGTCTCTTTCAAGTTATTTCACAGTTTTCAGCATAAATTCTTATCACGATGCTCATATTTCAGATTTTAGTTATATGTAAAAAGCTTGAGATCCTTTCACTGGGTCTAAGCTCATAAATGGGTTTAGACTCATTCCTTTATATTATAATTATGTACAGATCAGCAGAATCACGACTAGCAGGAGAAAGGACTGCTTTTACACTAGGAGGAGGTGGCTTTTGCTTTTAGATTGTTTCTGTACTGTCTGTGTTATTTTGTAAGAAGTTGTAATAGATAGAACTTGTGTAATACACTTTTTGGTGTTGTGAACTTGAAATACAAAGATGTTATGTTTTTGAGATTGCCACATGTTTACTTGAGGAAAAAAAAATATAGGAAGAAGAAAGATCTCTGTCGCGGCACGTCCTGGTTAGCGGGACGGGTCGTGACATGTAGGACTAAACATATGGATTGGGTAAATGGATCCTGGGGGTATCCATTTACCCACTTACAACTCATATGGTGCACAACCAAATACTCCAACATATACGAATGGATCTTAGTTTTTGGACCTAAGACTGAGATTGGCCCAAGATAGATCTTAATGGAGGCAAAAAATCCATATAGCCGACCCTACTTAATATGGAAAAAGGCTTTGTTGTTGTCAGAGATTTAAATTTCACAAAATTTCGCCGAAATTTCGGTTTCGACAGGGAGGGTCTTTCGAAACACACACACACACACACACACACACACACACACACACACACACACATATATATATATATATATATATCGATTTCCCGGATTTCGACCGAAATGGGTCGCAATATCGGTGATATTTCGACATTTCGACCCATATCGGTCGAAATTCATGTTTTCAGTTCAAAATTTCTCAGATTTCGAACGATATGGGCGAAATTTCGCTGATACCTATGTAAATCAACGATATTAACCATGCGATCTTAATTTTAGTCATTTTACTAACTATTTACCAATTCTTTATATCAAAATACATCATGATTTATATATTTTGTTTCGGGTCGGGTGTGGTGCAACAGGGAGGATGCATACAATGTTTCTTCAACGTAGGGAGCTTTACTTCCCCTTGTTTGGGCAATAGAGATGAAACAACTCTATAGATTCTAGAGATCCGCTATAGCTTCTTTGCTTCATTCCTTTTGTCAATTATCTTTGTAAAATATATCATCTTTACTGTAAGTCTGTAATTAATTATGTAATTCACTATAACTGTATGATATCTATCAGTCAACTCAATGATATGCCCCGATATGTGCGATATAAGTCATATGGATGAGATATATGTGATATAAGTGTGCATTTGTTAGCTATTATTGTTTTAAGAACTTGGATTTAATGATATCCATTTCCAATATGTATCAATCAATAATCAACCTTAACAGTGAAATGGTCGATATGACTGATATGTGCAATATAAGGCATATGGATGAGAGATATGCGTGATATAAGTACGTATTTGTTAGCTATTGTTGTTTTAAGAACTTGGATTTAATGATATCCATTTCCAATATGTATCAATCAATAATCAACCTTAACAACGAAATGATTGATATGACCGACATGTGCGATATAAGGGGCATATGGATGAGAGATAAGTGTGATATAAGTACACATTTGTTAGCTATTGTTGTTTTAAGAAATTGAATTTAATGATATCCATTTCCAATATGTATCAATCAATAATCAGCCTTAACAACAAAATGATTGATATGACCGATATGGTCGATATGTGCTATATAAGGGGCATATATGAGCAATATGTATGATAAAATTGTATATTTGTGAGCTATTTATTGTTGTAAATAACATGAAAGATCTTAATTTGCAAAAAAATAGTCGAAAATGACTTTTTGAGTCATTTTTGACATTTCCACCGAAACGGTCGAAATTTCGGCGAAATTTCGGTATTGGAGGTGACCGAAACGAAATCGAAATCGAAATCTCGAACCTTGGTTGTTGTTAATATATTTTGCAACTATAATTTGCGTTAAATTACCTAGCCAGTTGTCATCTCATGAATGATTTGTAAAAAAGAATCCAATTATTTATTCTATTGACATATGTTGATTCACAATCCAATTTCATTAAGTTAATTTCTTAAGATTATTACAAGTGTTACTAACACGAATTAATTTATCATTGTTATTTTTCGTATTAAATTTTTTCTTATATTTTTTCATTTTAACATGCCAACTAATTTCACCAATCAAATTTTGTTATGATAATATCTTTTATCTAAATGGATGTTTTTCAAGATTTTTGATTATTGAAATCATGTCGTAATAAAGTTTATGCATTATTTGTTCTCTATGTTATTTTTTGAAACATAAATATATAGTATACGAATTTATTATTAAATTTTTAATTTTTAAATTAAAGTAAAAAAACCGCATTATCCACATTTACTTCTGAATAGACTTCCGTCTATCGGTTTACTCGTTTCAGACCGCCTGATCGAACGAATATTGAATACCGACTTTCTGAACCTTGTTGGTGGATATACATATTTGATGTTCCATTTATGCAAAGTGACGGTGTATTTTGTAAACTTGTGACCTTCTCATTGTGATATACCATTCTCCCTCTATGCTACAATCATCACATTTTAAATTAAGTCAAAAGTAACATCGAAATCGTACAACAATCACATCTCCACTATAAATAAAAATAGAACCGTCACATCAATATATTTCCATCTCCTTCAACTATTGTGTTGGAGTATGCGTCATGTGTAGGTCGGTAATTGGTTCCCCCTCTAGGGTCTAATTACCCCACCCACTTATGTTTAGTCCCACATCTATTATTCGTAGGACTTGGAGAGTCAGTGAGGGCTATATAAGAAGCCCTACTCCACCTGTATCAGATGAGAATGTTGAATAGAATATCAACCCTTATTCTCTCAAAAAAAGAATATCAGCCCTTTGAGGCGATTCTCTCGTGGTTTCATCCCGCTCCTTACGGAGTACGATTCCACGTAAAATCTCGGCGTTCTTCATAGTTCTTATTATTTTTCTCTGATTACGCTTCCACATTCTCGTTTTCTAACATGGTATCAGAGTGGGTTCGATTTTTGAGGAATTATTTTATGTTTTTGATTTAGTTGAGATTCAGTTCTTGTTTGTTCTTGAAGATACATTCTTTTGGATTATTATTGTTCACATATATGATTCATTCAAGATCAAGAAGAGTTCCAGGGTTTTCTTGAAACCCTAATTATCGGGGCATCATCGAAAATGTAATTCTGCAGTTCAGTTCTGAGTTTTCTTCCAGATTTATTATTTGCTCATATTCAAGATCAATTCTGGAAATTCTGCATAAGAGATTTTAGACTTGTTGTGTTGGGTTTCTTCATGAAACCTTAGATCTCCAGGTGTATTCATTCTCTACACGAAGCACACTTCTCCGTACATGATTCCCGCACATGCGCGACTTACAATAGATCAAGATTTACAGCTCATTGTAGTGGCACCTCTGTGATCTCACGACCCCTCCAAGGCTCATTTCTGATTAGAGATCCGCTCCAGGTCCCCTTGCACGAATCTCGTGCACCACTTTTAAGCATATAAAACTCTCGTGTCTCTAATTATGGTATTCTCCAGCGAGGCGGGCACACAAAGAGACAAGAACAATAACATTCGTGCACGCACATCTCCTTTTTATTCTTGAAGGCACCTACACACGCGAGAGCACCTCCGACGATCGACATAGCCCCGCCAACGTACAAGAGCCGCATACACCCCCTCCTTCATGCATGAAACCCTCTCGCACAAGAAGATGAAGAAGGTCGAAGATCTCCTTTAGGCGATCGTTCCTTCCCAATCGCGCGACCTCGGATGATAGTAGCAGATCTTCCAATCCAAGTGCACGCAGATTCCAGGCGGTGCCACCTCCTATCCAAACTCAAGGCGGCGACACCTGCAACCGCTTGCAACCTCCAGCAAAGCCAAAGCACTAACGGTACCCTCTCGCTCCTATTCTCTTGCGCATCATCCAACAGAGTGCAAAGGTCCCTATTGGCAGCACTGATCTTGCAGGAAAGCTCCATCTTGGCAGAGTTCTTTGTGAAGGAGGGGTTCCCCGATGGGAACCCTAAATATGTAGCAGCTCTTTTATGTAGCAGCTCTCTTTAGTTTTTTTGGGCCCGATCTGCAAATAAAAAATGGAGCATAAGGGGTTGGGCCCAAGTGAGTTTTATTAAAAAAAAGAGGGGATTGTCCTATTTGTGCTGATTTGAGCCATATCTACTGGAATTTGAAGGAAAAAACGAAAGTGAAAAGAAAAGAAGGAATAATGCTAAAACATTTATCGAGAAAAATGATTAAAAAATTTATTGAGAAGAAAAAATTGAGACGACTTATTGGTTTTTTGTCCTCCCCATTTCCTGTCTTTTGCCAATTTGATCGAAATCTTCTATTCCGACCAGTTAGAGAGAAAGGGGGAATATTGTGTAGAGTTCTACAGGTCATATTTCATATTCCAAGACATATTTCAGACTCTACAGTTCCGATTCAGACTTCAGTTTGTGCGCACATAGATGCGATCATTATTTGTGTGGTCCCCATCTTTATTTTTGATTCATGTGATCCATAGGGACTCCATAGTAGAGATCCCATTCTCTATGTCATTGTGGAGTGGGGTTTTCATGTGGTTTCATAGGGATTCCATAGTAGAGATCACATTCTCTGAGCCAATATGGGAGAGACCCAGTTCTCCGACGAGGAAACTTTCATGTTCCATTCTCCAACGACTATGGAGTCCGACGAGGAAGTTTCCACTGCTTTTTTCAGTTCGGCCCTTCAGAGATGGAGCAATTGTTCACATGATGCACAATCTTCTACATGTAGTGGGTCAGAGTACTCCAACATGGAGACTCGTTGTAATTTCAATGACTCTGACAAGCGTAGTACAAAGCACACATTCTCCGACGAGGAGACCCAGTTCGACTCACACTCCAGCCCTGTTGTTCCTCCTCACTGCACGTCATGAGAAGCAACGTCCTCAACAGCAACCGACATTTGTGTATGTGTTGAGTTGATATTGTCCGTATTGTCTTGTTTGTGAGTTTGAGTGATCTCTTTCTATGTGTCCAAGCTGAGCATTGCATGCTCCAGCTTGAGGGGGAGTGTTGGAGTATGCATCATGTGTAGGTAGATAATTAGATCCATCCAGGGTCCAAGTACCACACCCACTTTTGTTTAGTCCCACATCTACTATTCGTGGGACTTGGAGAGTCAATGAGGGCTAAATAAGAA
Organism: Ottelia alismoides; assembly: GCA_037367405.1. Classification (NCBI taxonomy): domain Eukaryota; kingdom Viridiplantae; phylum Streptophyta; class Magnoliopsida; order Alismatales; family Hydrocharitaceae; genus Ottelia; species Ottelia alismoides. The sequence goes on along the minus strand of JAZKJV010009936.1, from coordinate 992,367 downwards.
GCCCCATTCCACCTGTATCAGATGAGAAAGTTGAATAGAATATCAGCCTTTTGAGGCGATTCTCCCGTGGTTTCACCCCGCTCCTTACGGAGTAGGGTTCCCCGTAAAAATCTCGGTGTTCTTCATTGTTCTCATTGTTTATCTCTGATTACGCTTCTGCATTCTCGTTTTCTAACGCAGTAAAGAACCTAGTATTAACAAAAAAGTAGCCTTTTTACTAATCCTTTTTACTAACAAACCTTGCTCCCACCCTACCCATCTTTTGGACCAAACGGGCCCTAGTGGTTGTCATATTGTAAACCTTACCATTTGACAGTCTAGATTTCACGGACTAACTTTGGGTGATTTGTCCAGCAGTCAGATTTAGACTCCCTGGTGAGGGTGGAGCAGACTTTCGTAAATATCAGGTCTGAAAACGATAATTGTCTTCTGCAAGGTGTATATGTTCAGCAGTAATGATTTTGTTGGTTATCTAGATAGAGACACCATCATTGAGGGAAGAGAAACAAGGAATATACATTTGATAGCTCGTATGTGGTTGGCCTACCACTAATTCTCTCGTTCTACAAGGTTGCATGCCCACTTTGTTGCACCATCTATCCCCTGCGCGGATATGCACACATTAGTTAATGCAGTTTACCTTTTGAACGAACCGTGCAACCACAACATCCAACCAGCATATACCTTTTTTTGTAGACGAGAAGAGAGAAGAAAGAAACCTTTCAATCTTAAACCTTTGTCAAATCATTCAATAGTCAGACAGTCTTTTAGTTTTGAAAGCACATTACCTTTTGTTCATTTGAGCTCCACCTGAATGATAAAATAGCAGGTCAAATTAGTTGGATTTACATTTCCAGTTCATGTTCAGAATATTAGCTGATCATCAAGGGGCATATCTTGGTTGGTCATTTTCTGCAGGCTACCATAATATACTTTCTTTTGTGCCTGCCCCACTTAAAATGGGAAAAAGCTTGGTTGTTATTTGTATCTTAATGATTTCTTTCCCTTTGCCCTCGTATCTGAGTTTCTTCATGAATTATCCTGTCCATTATTTTCTAAACCAATAAGTCTTTTCAATGCTTTGGCATCGAATGTTTCTCTATCCCAGGCTGAAAAGATAGCTTCACACATGATTTATGAAGATAGAATGCGGGGTTCAATCGATCAGGTACATGTTCAAATCTAAAGTTCATATGCCATTGACAATGCTCTTTCTCCTTTTACTGGCATCTGAATGGATCTTAATTTTTTAAATGTTGAAAAAATTATCTATTGATGTTAAAACTGCTTATGAGTGGACATACCAATGCCATCTCTAGGTCTCGGTCTTTGTTAATATTGTAAAGTAAGTTGTATATAAGAAATAAATCAACATCTTGGGATCATACCGTTTGTTTCTCTAATTAAACAATATCCAGCTAAGATATTTTTTTTCAAAATATGTAGAACTGAATGGTTCTTCTGTTAAATGTTTTGAAGGGTTTTCTCCAATTAGCAATGTGTTCGATTTTTATCTGGAAGTTTGTTCTACCTATGGGGTTTTACTCGGACATGTAACCTAGTTTCTCCATTTTCTCCTTTTCCAGGTTGAAGCTGTCATTCATTTTGAGGATGACACCGAGGAACTGCAGCAGTGGGATCAACAAGTTTGTTTTTCCTATTTCTTGCATAAAATAATAGCATCTAGAAAATTCTTAAGAAGTCTCGGATATCGTTTTCGTGGCCAGTAAGAATGTCTTTAGGTCATCATGGTATTAAGTATCATCATTTGAATCCCAAGGTGAAGTTTTACTTTGAACATGAAGATCGAGCACATCCAAGTTCCCATGTTATCATCCTTCTTTCTTGGTTTGGGAGCTTTGTTTCTGAGAGGTTATTGAGTTAGTTAGGAGTTAACCAAATTGGAATCTTGGGGCTAGCATTTCTCATTGTTTAGTTGCATTGTCAATTACTAAAATTTTAGTTGGAAGCACAATGAGTAGTTAGTTTCTGGTCTCTTTCCCACATCTTATTTTGGACTCTTCTCGCAATGCAGATCATGGGGTTATGCCAAGCACTTAATGATATTCTCGATAACATGTCCAACAAGGGAATATCCATTCCTGTATAAAATGTGGACTGCAACACTTCATCAAGTCTTAGATGCATATGCTGAAATATTTTTGTTCCGTGGAAATTGCTGCAAGTTAGAGCAGGCAACAGAGGATTGGGCCTTGAACATATTTTAGAGGACACATGCTACTTGGGCATATAATATATTGTTTGCATCCTTTCTCATCAGCCAATCAGTGGATCCTTATTGTTCTGCCAATTTTTTGTTCTCGTTCTACTTGTACTTTGGTTCTATCCTGTCATTCAACAGTAGATCTGTGCGAAGGAGTGATGCTATTTTGAGTAGATGTGTTGAATTTTTCAGAAAAGGGGTAGGTTGTGGTATTTTCACTATGATTTTGTCGAGTGTAATGTTACGAATACAAAGTTGCAGCCTTTTCTCTGGAAGCGATAAAATCATCAGGTAAACATATAGATAGAAGCCATGCAGATGTTCGCAAAACATTTTCTACTTCATGGAATCATATGATGATATTATAGTACTGTTGTTTGTCGTTTATGCAGGATTCTTATAGCAACTGTGACATGGTGTTATCAGGCATTTGAGCAATGTCGGGTTGTAGCTTATAATTTCTACTTGTTTTCTGTATTTTCTTTATCCGAAGAGACAGGAGTTGTTGAATTATTATGTAGATTCCACTCTTGGGAATAATGCCTATTTGTCATTAAACCACAAGCTAACTGATAATTGTTCTAGATGAAATTCCTTTGTTTTCAATACAAAACTATACACAATCTAAGGATTTTAAGTGTTTTATGTTGTTTGCCTAGCTGAAGGAAATACGGTTGCTCGCAGACATAAATCTTACTGGGAAAGATGCAAAGCTGAAGAAGACTCAACTATATGAGGACAGAAAAGCGGTAAAATGTAATTTGCAATAATGAGAAAAAAAGAATGTGCTCACAATATTCACTAACTTCGCTATTGATGGGCAGAGAAACACCATTCATGAAGTTGGTGTCAATAATTCTCCTTTGACTTTAAGTTGCATGGTCCAAAAAGTAGTAATTTGGAATTGGTTGTTCGGCTCTGGGTGAAGGATAGAAACAAGTTCCATCTAAATAGGACCAAAGGTTTCCAAGCGCAAGTTGTTAACATTAAGGTCATCTGATTTCGATATAAAGCACAACTTTTTTCCTTCATAAACATGCGCAATTTGGATGCTTGCCTTTCAAGTGGACCTCAGGCTCCCTTGGTCCACTTGGCGAAGTTTCGTTCGGCCCCTACTTGGTGCTCTTGGTGTATTCGTGGCAATGCTGGCATAGTAGCTAGGTGGAGAATGGACAACATCGCCCCGTGCTCATTGACGATGAGGAGGTCACACTTTTGACGAAAGAGGACATTGTAGCCTTCGACCAGAGATTGGCTTATATGCTTGTCTTCTATGTGATGGGTAAGCACCCCTATGGCAAGCTCCTTCGCTCCTTTATTGAGAAGGCGTGGAAGCCTAAAGGTACGTTTTAACTATTCCCTTGCTCTAATGGCGCTTCTAGTGTTTAGATCTTGGAGGGTAGCCTCTAGTTGTTTCATTGAGGCATCATGAGCTGGGTCTTTTCTTGAGGAAGACATGCCATCTGAAATACCCAGAGGGTTTAGGTTCCACGGGTTGTCTTGGCCCTTGGGCATTGCTTTGAAGTCATTCTAAACAAGATGAAGGGTACACTTGGCAAGCATCTACTTACATATGCCACTACTATTAACATTCCTTTGTTGATGCACTAGGGGCACTGATCTCTTACCAAGGTTGAGCTTGAGTGGAATCCTCACAGAGTCTCTCACTGCATTTCCTTTGACCATGCAACATAGTTTCATCCTTACCCCAAAGTCCTTGATTTCTCTTCTGGCATCTCTTCTGAGTTGACATTCTTCCTAAAGATGTACAATAAGTAAACTACTAAAGTTTCTTAAATTGCAAAATAATCCAACATAAAAACTAGAAAGGAAAGACAATTTGAGAATATGTCCTTGTCCTTTGAGACCAATGATGGTGGTCGTGTTCGGCCTTCCATGGTGGAGCATGGTGGGTGGAGGTAGGAGAGGCGGCATACGAAGAGCATCAACAGAGGGCACGTGGCGATGGCTCGTAGAGGTGCCAAAGGACTATCTAGGGATGTTTCCTAGTGGTAAGGAGGTAGATGTGTGGGCGGATTGCCTGAACGTTGGAGTTGTATGCATAGGACCAGAGAAGAAACTCTGATGTGAGAGGAGCTCGGAGATGGTGACGCAACTGTCACTCACATCAGAGATGGTGACGGGTCTCTTCTTGTTGGAGCTGAAGCTCCATGTTATGGTTCACTTAAACCTATCGTGAGAAGGAATTATCTTCCTTCATACTCTATAAGGGCGATAGATACTCCATTTATAGGTTTGAGAATGAAGTGTTATGTGTCCATCCCTTGACTACTAAGCATATTAAGGGTGTACATAACTTATACCATCCATTAGACATTTTAGGATCCGAGGATATTTGGTTTAGTGCAAAAAACATGGATGCAAACAAGATGGAATCTCGCATTAGAGAGTACTACTTAATTAGATTTTTGAGAAACGGATGTTGGACATCTATTTTATGACCCTGGAGCTCGAGTGATTTTTGTCTCTAAAAATGTTAAATTCTTACAAAATCAATTTCAGACAATAAACAGTGAAATAAAAAAACTTATTTAGTAATGATGATAATGTTTACAAAATATAAACTAAGAAGTTAATAGACGATGTCATTCTTATACGTCTAAGAACAAAATCTAGAGTGGTAAGACCCCTGAGAGGTGTGGATTCCATATATCATAAGAGTTTGAAGACTACCCACTTCATTTGATCAAGCTCTTGCAGATCATGACATAGAATGATAGATGTTAGCAATGAAGTTTGAAGCAGATACCATGTACATGAACAATATATGGACCCTGGAGGATTCACCAAAAGGGGTAAAATCTAGTGAATGTAAAAAAGTCTTCAGAAAGAGGGGACTCGGTGGGATAGTAGAGACCCTCAAAGCTAGCTCGTATCCAAGGACTACACATAGCGTTCGTCGATTACGATGAGAAATTCTCTCATATGTCATGCTTAAATTCATCATGATATTGCTAGATATAGTTGTGCACTATGACCAAGACATTTGGAAAATAAATGTCAAGAATGCACTTCTCAAGTGAGTTCCTTGATGAGGGGAATATATATGGAGCAACCCCATGGGTTTGTACAAGAAGAATGCAAGGTACACAAACTTAAGAAATCAATCCATGGATTTAAGGAAGCATTTTGCAGTTGGAACATCATTTTGATGAAATCATAAAAAGTTATGATTTCATTCTAAATCACGACGAGCCATGTGTATACATGAGCTTAGTGAAATGTCATCGTGTCACTCATGTTTTAAGTAGATGCCATCTTAGTCATTGCGAATGATGTAGGGATGCTGATCCATGTGAACATTTAGTTGCCCTGAACCTTTAAGATGAAAGACAGGATGCCTCTTCTTTTGTGGGGCTGTATTCATAAAATAGAGAAAAGAGGGTATTGAGATCATCAAAATAAAAGATATATCAGAAAAATGTTGGAGCGATCACATTTAGAAGATATCAAGAAGTGGAAACATATCAAATATCAAAAGAAAGGGAATGGGGGGAGTTAAGCTATGCAACTACAAATGGACAAATTAATAAAAATTCTTCTTTACAAGAATAAAATAGTTTTTTACATTAAAACCCATCCATATGATAACCATAACTTAGGACTTCGTTCTAAGAGTTCCCCTCTGTTCTCTCAAAAAAGATACTTGCTTTTCCTTCCACCTTGATACTTTAAACTAGATATAGGATAGACTCATGTACATGCTGTACCACTTTCTTGAACACTCACAGGGAAGTATTTTACCTTCAAAGCGGAAGGGATCCTCACCTTGTATACACATAATATAGAATTATAAAAAGCAATCTACAATAGCCTTATTAGTATGTGATTGAATTTAACATAGGCTTTAGTGAAATATAATTGGCTTCCTCGAGAATTACAGAGTTAACTGCTCATTGAATCGGAAGCAATCACAAATGAGCTCTGATGGATCCAAAATTACCCTTGTTAATAATATCCAATTGTTGTAGTTGGCAATTAGAGATCAATCAAAACAACCACACATGCATAAATAAATAAGTTAAACAAGGTGTGATTCACTGCTTATTTAATCTGGGCAAGCCCCATGGTCGACTCTAGGACATGAACTATCTCTATGATTAATCAGATTTCAACATTTATATTAAGCGATCAATTATGTCAACCTAGGTCAAATAGACACAATGCATAAATAACATAATGTATGAATAACATGTGTTTTCTTTGATTTTATGCAATTAAAAGAGCTGATGTAATGTGGTAAAATGATTCAAAGCAACAATTATTTACATGTACAAAGATGCGCCTAAGTGATCAATAGCATGAGCAAGAAGTTAGATTGATTTCCTTGACAAATGATGCATCAAAATAAATCCAAGATCAATTCAATGGGATGTCAATATCGAATAGACGACACATTAAATATTTAGAAAGCAAGTTATCTTAGGCATCAAATCAGTAAATATAGTCATTAGATAGAGAATTGCATATGCATCACAATGAAACTAAAACCAATGAAAAGGGAAATCACATGCTCAAGATATTAACAAAATAGTCTAGGGGCATAGTTATAAAGAAAACATGCAAAACAAAAATAAAACCATCATAAATAAGTCCTATCGAGGGCATAAATGTAATAACAGGAACACGCTAAGGGTCTCTTGCATTTTTCTTGTGCCCCACATGCCTCACGCACGCCTAGGACCTATTCGTAATTTTGAAGAAGGCACGAGCTTCGGATGCAAAATGCTTGCACCCACATGCAAGGCACATGCACATAGGGTAAGGCGTGGACCGGGGCAGGTGCCTCGAGCAAGATCGAAATCTGTTTTTTTATATACAGATTGTTATAGTGGCAGGTTCTTCGAACATGGACCAATGTAGGTGCCACGTTGCCTGAGGCACCTGCATCGACCCTTTAATCCTTCGAGGACTCACGTGTGTATTCAGAGACTTGGACTTGCATGTGGTGTATGGAGCCTATTTCACCCCAGCCTGGGTGGGACTCCACTTGAGTGTTCGACCTAGGTTAGGCACACATCTCTCTGAGCTTCTTTTATTTTATATCACATGTGCTTGATCGTAGGTTAGAATGCACTAATAAAAATATGGGATATCCACTTCATTTCCTTAGATTCAATGAGACACACTTAAACATCGATCCATATAGCCAAAATCAATTCACCTCTTCCTGCTTATAGTATCACGTTTAGGATGTAGTTTTCTCGACTTGCATGCATGTAGAGATAATTTTAAAAATTCGGTCTTGCACGTGCATGGAGAATGCTGGAGGCACTGTAAGTTTTTATCTCGAGCACGCATCATGGTTTTCTCGTATGCATTGACTTTTTCTTGATTTCTCTGCCTTTATTCATCACTTAGGATTTTAATGAAATTAGGACTGCTCATTAGACAATGGATGCTTGACTTGTATGCACATTAATTTAGTGGTAAACTAAGCATAAAATTGGGACTTGTAATGCAAGTCGACCTTAATAAAATGGAGTAAAATTACACTTGTATTATGGGAGAGCAAACCCTAACATTGTATGCAGGATGTGGCTGCATGTTGAGAGGTGAGGTTGAATCCTTAGGGTAGTGTCCAAAACCCATCATCAAACCTTGCGTAATAGACTCTAATTTTGGATGATCACCAATAAATCCGACAAGATAAAATGATCGACATTTGTTGGTCTTCTTATATGAGTAGGTGAACCAAAGGTGTATTGCTTGATTGGTTGAACCATGATTGTGTATTCTCCCCAACCCTCCCATAACCCTAGACACTCCATCTTCCATCTCCATATATTCATTCATCTATGAGATTCAACCATTTTGTAAATCCATTCTACTGTAACCCTAACTATAACATACCCCCCAACCTTAGTTCCACATCCAAATACTTAGGCTACCCTTCAGCTTAAATATAAGGGGAAATCATATTCCATCTGGTTGTTCATCTTGGGTCCCTCCATCTTCATTGCATATCCGTATCCTTAAGCTCTTCTCAGCCTAACTATAGGGGAGACCCGGGCCCCTGTCATCCTCTTCACTCATTTGATCCCCTCATTTAGTCTTCTTCTTCTACTTAGGTTATTTATAACCTAAGTATAGGGGGAGAACCCAAGTCAGTTCACATATATCACCTTGTATTCTAGCATGAGCTATGGATTCATATCACTTTATACTATGAGGACATAGCAAAAGCTAAGTAAGGAGGGGGTGTATCATATACATTTCATACACACTTTAGCCATAGCTCATATTTTAAAAAATTTCATTTTTTGGGGGCTAGGGTATAGTATCCTGTGAATTGATTTGCGTAAAATTGTTTGTAAATGCTTTGAAAAATTTTCTAACTGTATGGCATTATTCTAAAAAAATGTTTGACAATGATTTGAGAAATGAGATTTTACTTGTTTTTAAAACCGTTTGAAAAATATTTTTTTTAAATATATATTATGTGACATGTTTTAGAAAATATTTTCAAAATTCTTTCAAAAATAAGGGGGGAGATGAGACTAACTTGTGTTTGTAATTAGTTCTAATCTTATTCAGAAACCCACCAATGGCAGAAAAATCAAAATATTCTTTAGTAATAATTCTAACTACTAAACTTAAAAATGATTAGCTACTTTTCATTGAGGGAACTACAGTTTTCCTTAGCAAAGTGGGTGATTAAAAGACAATGCGTATGACACCGTCTTGAAGTAACACAGATAACCGTCTGATGGTCCGTGGTTACACCCATACTAGCTGAAAGTAGATGCGATTGTCATATGAGTTCAAACCAGCATGGCGGTCATTATTTCTCTGAATAAGATAAAAAATTCATAAAAATATGCAAAATTCAAAAATATTAACTATTGATTACTGTATCCCTGACACAATTATTATCACTCAAGGCTTGAGGAATTGAGAATACTTGGTTTGTGAGGTCTTAAGAGTCTAAGTTAACCAACCTTAGTCATTAGGGTTTGATACTTAATAATGCACACTTCTCTTGTTTGAAAGATATGTGTGCTATATTGCACACTTAATCTCTACCCTTAAGAATAGGATTAACACATCACCTGCACAATTGCATGAATGATAATATGAGTTGAGGTTTCACTCGAGATACTAGGATTTGAGATTTGAATCTCGACCTGGTTTGATGATCTTGAGGTTAGGATAAGTCGATGAAAGCTTCATGAAACTTGAGTGTCAGCAACCCCGACTATTATGACAACACACTCTTATGTTATCTTTTGATATTGACCTATGTGCCAGAGTGTGATGAAACTTAATAAATTGATGTTCAATGTGCGCCAACTTGATAAAAGCAGTGGAACTAGCCAAAAGAAAGGAATAAAAGAAAATGCTGAAAGAAAAGCTCTCTCAATACAAGGTCAAATACAAAAGAGCTTATATCAAAGGAGATTGCTCCCAACCATTTTAAAAGTGTCCACTTGAACCAAAGCTATTAGGACCAAGAGTCGGGTTAACACCCAAAAAGGGCTATGCATCACATAGTGATACAAGTCTGGGTATCGAAGGTACTTTAGATACTCAAAAGACACACCCCGGTTCATTCTCAGGAAAACAAGTGCAGACGACTTTAAACTCTCTTGACAGACACACTGATACATAACAAAAAATACTTGTATTGAGCAATATAGGACTCTTGTTCCAGTGTGAGGGAGGGGAGAAATTACACAAACATATACCCTCCATCAGCTGGCCTCCATCTACACTTTCAAGTGTGATAAACTACTGAGATGGTGGATTGGATGCAAGAATTGATTTATTCCCTAGTGTTGAGGATTGGATCCTGACAAGAGTCTCATGGATCAGGACTTTGGATGACATTTCGACTCGACTCTCATGAATGCAATACACACTAAATGTCATGTCCTTATGCTATATGTACATACAGAGAGATTGATAATAAGAGAAGTTGGACTCCTTTTGACTATAGCTGGTTGAGCTTAGAATTTTAGGATCACTAAAACCAAGGATTCTTAATGAATTAAGTCTTGAAACTTCACCAGCACTGTTAGGGATTAATCCGACTCTTTCATTCTTTAATTGCTCGAGGAGGAGCATGATTTAAGTAAAGGGAGTTGATGAATCTATGATTAATCATGACATTCTTTATATATTATCCCACTATATCGAACTTTTCAATAAAATCTAATATTAATTAACCTTAATTGACAAATGACCCCTTATTTATAACCAACCCTAAATATTTTATACAATTAATATTTTTTATTTTCTTTTATTTTCTTCTTATTAAAAATACAGAAAAAAGATAATTATTGTATATTTTTAATTTGGATTTTCTATAAATTAACAATATAAAAAATATCAAAAGAATTAAAGGAGGTGTTTTTATTCCATAAAAAATACTCGCAAAAATTACAGTTTGTACATATGACTTATTTTGGCTTTTTCTCTCAACATGAAACTTGTAGATATCATTGAGCTGCAACTTTAATGTTTTGACCTTTTTCTAATTCAATTTACAATTATTTCTTTTGGAATTTTCTTTATTTTCTTATATTCTTTTAATTCCTATTGAGCCACGTGGCCCGCTCCTCTTTCTGCTACACGATCACCTCTCTGTCCTCCGATTCAATCTCTGCCTCACATTAGTACCATCTGCTTCCGTCCAACTCCTCACCACTTGATCTGATTTCCAGATCGCATCACAAGCGCATATCTGTGCCTTCTCCTTGGCCATTGGATCGCCTGATCCAACAACTGAGGCTCCATCTTCTACCTCCTGCCTTCCACTCCTGCATGTTATGCCTCGTCACACGTGCTACTTCTCTCATTATTCGCGGTCGTTACCCATGACCTCAACATAATACAACACTTCCTTGATGTTTCTCTTCCCTTAACCTTCCTCGCCTTGCCATTAAACATTCACGATCTAAACCATGGGACTAACACGAGGCCGTTACATGCAAGACCTCTACCTTCCATGTAACCACAACCCATCAGCTTCAAAACCCACACCACCATCCCCATTCTCCCTGTTTACCATTCACGGGCCAAGGCGAGTCCCGCTCCTTCCTAGTGTGATAGAGGAGCGGAGGATCGAGGGGACGCCCTTCATTCCTCGGTGTTGACCCATGGCTCCGCCATACTGCAACACCTTCCAGGTGGTTGCTCGAGCTCTATGCCTTGGCTGAGCACGTCGAGCGAAGACTGGAGGCTCGAATCGATCCTTAGCCTAAGCCCATTCACCTCCGCCGAGATGTTCTTCAACTCCAGGAAAGTTCTTCTTGTCATTTTTTAGTGTTTCATCATAATTAAATAGGTGCATACTCTCCCCTTCACTCCCAATTGAACCCTCACACACATCCACCGTACTCTCATCACCTTTGCGCCACCCTTGGATCCTCCTCCTCATTCCTCCATAGCCTCGATGCCCTAGGCTTTCTCCTCTACCGAAGGTGGAGGAGAACCCATTCGGGGCTTTCTTCGCCTCGCAACCCTTCCATTCTACCTCATGGCACTCGCACGCTTCAGCTATCCATATTCCTAACCTTTGTGCAGGTCCAAGCTTCAATGGTCGGACTTTGGATGGAGCTCTATTCTAGATCTCCGTCTCCGACGAGCGATCATCAACCATACCGTCCAAAGGGTTTTGTCCTTCCGCAATAGCTCGAGCTTCATCGCAAGCTTCTTAGGAAGCTTTTAGGATCATCAGTAGCCTCAGTGGAGCACGGAGGAGGAGCGATCCCCAGGAGGAGGAGGAGCGATCTCCAGGAGGAGGAGGAGCGATCAACCAAATCGGAGCTCAATCTGCGCTGTTGCGGAGAGGAGGAGGAGCGATCCCCAGGAGCTACAAGTGCCATTAGATGGCACCCCTATGGTGTCTATCCAACGATCAAGAAGACGCCACATTGCTCGTTCAAAGCACAGAGGCACGGTGGGATCGAGCCTCGCCGAAGTCACCTCGGGCCGTCAGGTAGCCCAAGGCACCTACATCGACCATGATCCACCCTCCGAGCCTCCGCCCAAGTGCTTGCATGTGACGACTTGGAAAATTTGCAGCATTAGCCTAAAACTTCTCCAAAATTGCAAATTGGTCCTCTCCAGGCATGCATGCCTCACATACCAGCTTGGGCTAATTACACATGGGCCCTCCTAGCTTTATGAAATCACAAAAATGCCCCTCTAGGTACCTTTTCGTGATGATTTTGCATTTATTTTCATGCTTTTATTTTACATTTACACACCTGGGCTATTTCTTGAATATCTTGAGCATCCGAACTCCGATTTGGTTGATTTCAATTTTGTTGTGTTTCTTATTTAATCCTTTCCCTATTGTCATGATTTTTTTAGAGACTAGACACTTAGAACCACATGCTAAAATTAATCTAGAATGTGTCATGTTGATTGTCCCTTTAAATGCCAGTTTATGTTATTGAAATTAAATTTGATGCGTCCGATGATCTTAGAATTTTCCACCCTTGTTGGTTGATTATATGATAAATTTAGGGGCATATTTGTGCATTATTGCATGTTTGCATCTTGTAGCATTCTGTTGCATCACATCTTTATTTTAACTTGCATAAAATCCAAATAAAATGCATGATATTCATTCATCATATTTTTGTATCCGTACATCATCATTATTTTGTGCATTGTGTCTATCTGTTGACCTAGGTAGAAGATTTAATCACTTGATATGAATATTAATATTTGATTAATCAAGAGAGATAGCTTGTGTCCCTGTGTTCGACCTTAGTACACTTACCAAGAATTAAACAATCCATTATATTTAACATTTTGTGGTTCCTGAATGGCCCATTTTCACCTCCTGTACTATGATAAAATACGATTATTAAAGATGTGAAAATGTGGTTCATTAGATGGCATCATTGTTGGGGAGACGACTCATCCTTTTGATTTCTTAGATTTTAATGTTTTATTTGAGTTGATTATTTTCAACACCTATGTCTTCCAGTTATGTTTATTTTTGCATTATTTTGTTGTTCAGTAAATTTCTTGATATATATTTAATGCTGGATTTTGTTGCAGAGCCCATGGAGACCGATGACGCTCGGAAGACATGGAGGTGAGGGAATAGGGAGCTCCCACTACAAGGAGACACAGAAGTACCTTCTGAAGCATCAAGAGATTTATTTAGCATTTTTGTTGTATATATATGTCTATAATAATTGCATTTATAATAGTTTTTGTTCGAGGACTCGCGTGTGTATTTAGAGACTTGGATTTGCATGTGGTGTGTGGAGCATGTTTCATCCCAGCCTGGGTGGAGCTCCACTTGAGTGTTCGACCTAGGTTAGGCATGCGGCTCTCTGAGCTTCTTTTATTTTATATCACATGTACTTGATTTACGTTAGAATATACTAAGAAAAATATGGGATATCCACTTCATCTCCTTAGATTCAATGAGACACAGTTAAACGTTGATCTATTTAGCCAAAATCAATTCACTTCTTCCTGCTTATAGTATCATGTTTAGGATGCGATTTTCTCGACTTGCATGCATGTAGAGATAATTTATAAATTCAATCTTTCATACACATGGAGAATGCTAGAGGCACTGCAAGTTTTTCTCTCAAGCATGCATCATGGTTTTCTCGTATGCATCGGCTTTTTCTCGATTTTTCTACCTTAATTCATCACTTAGGATTTAAATGAAATTGGGATTGGCCGTTAGATGATGGACGCTTGACTTGTATGCACATCAATTCAGTGATAACCTAAGCATAAAATTGGGACTGATAATGCTAGTTGACCTTAACAAAATGGAGTAAAATTACACTTGTATTATGGGAGAACAAACCCAACATTGTATACAGGACGTGACTGCATGTTGAGAGGTGAGGTCGCATCCCTAAGATAGTACCCAAAACCTATAATCAAATCTTGTCTAATGGACTCTAATTTTGGAACCGACAAGATAAAATTACCGATATTGTTTGGTTTTCATGTGTGAGTTGGTGAACCAAGGGTGTATTGCTTGATTGGTTGAACCATGGTTGTGTATTCTTCAGCCTAAATATAGGGGGAACCATGTTCCATCTGATTGTTCATCTCTGGTCCCTTCATCTTCATTGCATATTCATATCTTAAGCTCTTCTCAGCCTAAGTATAGGGGAGACCCAAGCCCCTGTCATCCTCTTCACTCATTTGATCCCCTTATTAAGTCCTCTTCTTCTGCTTAGGTTATTTATAACCTAAGTAGAGGGGGAGAACGTGAGTCAGTTCACTTATATCACCTTGTATTCTAGCATGAACTATGGCTTCATATCACTTTGTGCTATAAGGACATAATATTTCATATATACTTTAGCCATAGCTCATATTTTGAAAATGTTCAAACTTTTTTTGGGGCTACAGTATAGTATCTTGTGAAATGATTTGTGTAAAATGTTTTTAAATGCTTTGAAAAATTTTCTAACTGTGTGACATTGTTTTGAAAAAATGTTTGACAATGGTTTGAAAAATGGAATTTTACTTATTTTGAAAATTGTTCGAAAGATATTTTGAAAATCTATATATTATGTGATATGGTTTGAAAAATGTTTTCAAAATTATTTCAAAAATAAGGGGGAAAATGAGACTAACTTGTGCTTATAATTACTTCTAACTTTATTCAAAATTCTATAAAAACCAGAAAAATCAAAATATTCTTTATTAATAATTTTGATTATTTTAAAAATTATTAGCTACTTTTTAGTGAGGGAAGTATGGTCATCTTTAGTGGAGTGGGTGGTTAAAATACAACACGCATGGAACCTTCTTGAAGTAACACTGGTAATCATCTCACGGTCTGTACTTACACCCATACTGGCTGGAAGTAGATGCAACTAGCCATATGAGTTCAGACTCGTCATTATTTCTTTGAAGAAAATAAAAAAGTTTTCTGGGACTCGCACGTATATATTAAAGGGTGCCAGACATACACTTATTATAGAGTCGATGTAGGTGCCTTGGGCCATGAACCGACCTGAGCTGACTTTAGGTATGGCTCGGTCCCATCGAGCCTACGTGCTTTGTATGAGTAACGTGGCATCTTCTTGGACATTGGATAGATACCAGAGGGGTGCCATCCAACGACACCTGTAGCTCATGGGGGCCATTCCTCCTCTCTGCGACGGTGCAGAACGAGCTCCTTCGAGGGAGCCAGATCTCCTCTGCACTCCACCGAGTCTGGTGATGATCCTAAAAGCATCCTAAGAAGTTTGCGATGAAGCTCGAGTAACTGAGGAAGGACGAAACCCTCTGGATGGTGATGTCAACGATCGCTTGTCAAAGACGAAGCTCTAGAATGGAGCTCCCTCCAAAGTCTGACCATTGAAGCTTGGACCTGCACAAAGGTTAGGAATGTGGATAGCCGAAGCGTGCGACTAGAGTAAGGTGGAATGGAAGAGCTACGAGGTGAATAAGCGGGAGCCTTAAATGGGTTCTCCTTCACCTCCGACGGAGGAGAAAGCCTGGGGTGTCGAGGCTATGGAGGAAGGAGGAGGGTGATTCAAGGGTGGCGTGAATTTGATGGGTGTACGATGGAGGTACATGAGGGTTCAATTGGGAGTGAAGGTGAGAGTATGAGCCCATTTAATTTGGAGAAAACACTTAAAAAATGATAAGAGGAACTTACCTGGGTTTGAAGAACATCGCGACAGAGGTGAATGGGCTTGGCCTGAGGCTTAATTCGAGCCTCCAATCTTCGCTCTACGTGCTCAACCAAGGCACGGAGCTCGAGAAGCCACCTGGAAGGTGCCACGACATGGACAGAGCCATGGGTCAACACCAAGGCATGAAGGGGTCTTCATCTCCTCGATCATCTGCTCCTCTATCATAGGGGGAGCCGTGGGACTCGCCCTTTCCCTGTGAATGGTGGACAGAGAGAATGGGGCTGGTGGCATGGGTTTTGAAGCTGATGGGGGGCGGTTACAGGAAAGATGGATGTCTTGCATGTAACAACCTCGTGTCAACCATAAGGTTTAGGCCGTGAGGGTTTAATGGCATGGAGAGGAAGGTGGAGGGAAGAGCAATGTCGGGGAGGTGGGGTATTGTGCTGAGGTCGTATGTGACAACTGTGAATAACGGGAGAAGGGAGCGGATGTTATGAGGCGTAACACGTGAGAGTGGAAGGTGTAAGACGGAGCCTCAGCTGTTGGATCAGGCGATCCAATGACCAAGGAGAAGGCATGGATGCGCACTTGTGATGCGATATGAAAATTAGATTAAGTGGCAAGGAGTTAGGCGGAAGCAGACGGTGCTGACGTGAGGCGAGGATTGCATCGGAGGGCAGAGAGGTGAGCGTGTGGTGGAAAGAGGAGCAACCCAATAGGAATTAAAAGAAAATAAGAAAACAAAGAAAATTCCAAAAGAAATAATTACAGAACGAATTAGAAAAAAGTCAAAACATGAAAGTTTTAGATCTCAATGAGATCTACAAGGTTCATATTGAATAAAAAGACAAAAGAAGTCGTATGTACAAACTACAATTTTTGTAAGCATTTTTAATGGATTAAAAACACCTATGTTGATTCTTTTGATATTTTTGTATTTTTAATTAGCTAAAAGGCCTCGACCTTAATAAGATAGTCGTGGATGACCGAGTTAGGTATTTCAGTCATAGTTCAATACGACTAAGATAAGCTATTTATAAAAAAAGCCAAAATAAATATACCCAATAATTATTCTATTTTTTGATTTTTTAACCAGAAGAAAATAAAAGAAAATAAATAAAATAAAAGAGTGTTAATTATATACGATAATTAGGGTTAGTTATAAACAAAGGGCCAGTTGTTAATTAAGGTTAATTTAATATTAGATTTTATTAAAAAAGTTCAAGATAGAGGGATAATATAAGAAGAATGTGATGATAAATCAGAGATTCATAAGATCTTGAAGATCAAAATTGAAATGGGCTCATAATATCGTCTTAGAGATTGAAGATTGATTCTCGATGAGAGATTCAAGTATAGAAAACAAAAGATGGGAAGTATGTGATCTTTTATTCAATAGAATGTATATTTCAAATATGGTGTGAGAAGGAGCGATCCTCCTTATAGTGATGGAAATAATGAGGTTGTTGAGTACAAACATACCTTTTCACAAAGGGATGACTTTTAATAGTCAGTTGTAATGCCAGGTTTCTAATGGTCACATAAAATACACACTTAGACATCTAAATATTATATCAGTTGACTGAGCTAGAATGATCGATTGTATGTAACTGAGTGGTTGACTGATTTTGCCCAATGGCTAGCGATTGCCATTAACTTCCCAATATAGTGAGTCAAGTAGATAATCAACAATAACTGATCGTAGTGGATTAGTCAATTGAGATATAAAATAGTCTAATGAAAATATTATCAACCAGAACGATGGGATGAGTTAATAGTCTTGACTATATTGAAAAGTTATCAATTGACTGGACTTGGTCCTTAGTCAGTTGAAACACAACTTTGAGAGGGGACTCATTTATCTTTTGCTCTTTTACTAAGGTCCTACTAAAAATAAAATCTTTCTACAAAGAGTCAATCATCATCTTTTGCTTTAATATTTGACTTTATACGATCCTCAGAAAGATGGCCAATAAATATATTATAAGTATCATGCATCTTCCAAATATATGGCTTTGTCTTGATAGAAATAATAGCAATACAGAAAATATTATTAAATCACATTATCCAAACCATAAATTTATTATTCCTTTCCTTGCATAAATATTAATGTTGCAAAGCAATAATAATAAATTTATTGAGAAAAGATTATCATATTACATTATCGAAACCATAAAAAGGACGAGATAACTAATAATCTCTTCCCTTTTTATAATGATAACTATATCGCAATTAGACACAAGTCCTCCATAAATGAAATTTACATGAAGTGTCTATCTCTTGTACGTAGATACACAACTCATTCAAAAAGATTTGCAGAATTCCTTAAATTTTCTCTAAAAGCCAAAATCCCATATTTTCTATAAAAATTCACAAACTCCAAAATCAGAAATGCAAGCACCTTATTTGTATAATTTTAAATTCTCTATTAAAACTACTCTAGGGTATTTAAGGGTAGTCCCCTATTTTATCTCCTATTTATATACCTTATTTAAATAGAATTTCCTTTCTTCCCTATTCAATAAAATTCCCTAAAAGGGTAGAAAAAACAATTCCAAAAATACCTTTTTAAAATTTAAGAATCCTAAAATATTTTATTTTTATTTTTTCTCTATTTATTCTACTTAAAACCCTTAAAAATTTAAAAACATACAAACCTTTATAAAAATATAAAACCAAATAAAAATCAATTAAAAATATTAAAATATAAAAATAAAATACAAAAATTTAAAATAAAAAATAAAAATAAAAAATAAAAGTAAAGATCAAAAAATTAAAATTAAAATCTAAAACTAAAATTTAAAATTAAAAAGTAAAATTAAAAAATAAAAATAAAAATTAAAAATTAAAAATTAAAAATTAAAATAAAAACAAAACTAGAAGTTAGAAGTTATAAATTAGAAACTAGAAATAAGAAATGAAAATAAAAATTTCATATTAAAATAAAATAATTTTAAAAATTCGAAAATAAAAAGTAAAAAAATAGAAATAAAAAAGTAAGAATTAAAATTTAAATTAAAAACTAAAAATTAAAAATTTTAAAAATAAAAACTAAAAAAAATAGAAAGTAAAATTTAAAAACTAAAAATTAAAAATTTAAAAATAAAATTTGAAAATTTAAAATATCATAAAAGACTTCAAATAAAAAAAGCTGTGAAAATGCATCTTAGGACTTAGTGTTGCACGTATACCCCTAAAAACCGTGTCACTTATTATACACAACTAGGCAGCTCTCTAAGTCTGCCTCTTTGAGTTCGACCTTAAAACTTGCCCAAGTAAAACTGCATAAGAAGTCATCATACTACATGCATCCAATATGAACTTGTTCTTTATAACTCAAAGATTTTCCCATATCAAACTTCCGATAAATGATTGTCAAGACTACATTTCTCAAATTGATTCCTCGATGAAGATATCTATATAAAGTAACTATAATGCTTCATAGGAGAGGAAGGCAAGGTATGAAATCTTAAGAAATCCATGTTGGATTGAACCAAGGTCTCATAATCAGATAATCAATTTTGATGAAACCATAAAAATATGAATTTTCTTGAAATCCCAATGAATCATGTATATACAAGATGCTTAGTGGGAGTGCCATTGCGTCCTTGTGCTTTAAGTAGATGATATATTCCTCATTTAGAATGATACAAAGATGATAACTCGCGTGAAAAATACATCCAAAAATCATGGAGAGATTTTGTTTGTAAAATTTCAAGAAAGGTTCCCATCCCTTGAGACATGGGATTAACCTATCTAAGGAGATGGCACTCAAAGTGTTGAGGATAAGAAGGCTATGACTAAGACACCTTTGCACATTAGCTATAGAAAATCTAATATACGTCATGATGTGCACAAGACTAGATATATACTATGCAGTGGGATTGTAACCCATTACCCATTCTTCTTTGGAGAGAAACACTATACTATAGTGAAAAGCATCTTCAAGTACCTAAAAACAATGCTATTTCTTAGTCTATGAAGATAGGGATCTCATGGTCGTAGAATATATAGATTCGAATTTCAAATCATATGTAGATAAAGATAAAGCCACTCTCTATTATAAGAAAAGGTGCCTTTGGTGAGAACTTAGGTCCTTGTCAGGGCCTCACCAGCACCTTGCTAGTTGCTCGCCAGACCATCCTTGTTAGATCGCTAGATGCTAGAGTAGGCTAGTGAGGACATGTGCTTGCCCATGCCTCGCCCATGTTGATGAGAGAACATCCTATCTTCATTTTTTCCTACCAACGAGCTCGCCACCAACTCCTCTTAGGGAGGATTGGGCAAGGACATTGTGCTCGACAGTTTTGTACACCATTAAAAAATTGTGCAGGTTCGTCGGAGTTTGAAAGCCCCGTTGAACATGTATGATCTTCCATTAAACCATTACATGTATTTAATAGAAAGGTTCATGACATACATGTGATATGGAATGCATAAATTGCTCGTCACAACCCGGTTTAAATATAAAATGGATTCACATGCCGCACTTGAAATATAATTTGCATATACGAAATTGACTATAAATGGCAACTTAAGCAAGTGCCTAAATGTTAAGAGTAACAATGACAAGAAAAAAAATAGTGTAAATATAATACATACAAGGATTTTAAATATTTATAGAAAAAGATATATCCTATTTTCTTGAGATATAAAGATGTATCCACTTTTTTGACGAATGGAAAAGCTTTGAAATCAAGCTTCGTTTGATTTCTTGTTACTATGCTTGTTCGTTTGGGTCCTATTTCTCTGCTTCTTCATCTTGTAGTTGTGCAGGAAGCTTCTGTGATAAGCAGTTAGGTAAAGGAGAATTCAATTATGATTTGAATCTCCTTATATTATACTCTTACTTGAGATCCTTGAGGTAGGCCTGCATGTAATTTTACATGTAGCGGGGCTTATACTTCCACATTTTTTTACTTTTTTGAAAAATACCGTCATGTATATTCATCTATATATCCCTCCAATATGCCGTTCGAATTTCTTCAGAAACAGAGACTCCTATGACCTCCATCTAGAACAAGTAATTTTAACGGTCTTAGAATTGTTGTAATCGACCTATTCTAGATGGAGGGCATAGGAGTCTCTGTTTCTGACGAAATTCGAATGGCATATTAAAGGGATACATAGATGAATATATATGGTCGTATTTTTCAAAAATAAGTAAAAAATGTGGAAGATATAAGCCCCGTTGCATGTAAAATTACATGCACCGTGGTGCAAGCTCCCCATCCTCACGGTGCATGTAATTTTACATGCATCGGGGCTTATATCTTCCACATTTTTTTACTTATTTTTGAAAAATACCACCATGTATATTCATCTATATATTCCTCCAATATGCCGTTCGAATTTCATCAGAAACAGAGACTCCTATGACCTCCATCTAGAACAGGTAATTTTAACGGTCTTAGAATTGCTGTAATTGACATATTCTAGATGGAGGGCATAGGAGTCTATGTTTCTGACGAAATTCGAATGGCATATTAAAGGGATACATAGATGAATATACATGGTGGTATTTTTCAAAAAAGTAAAAAATGTGGAAGATATAAGTCCCGGTGCATGTAAAATTACATGCACCATGGTGCAAGCTCGTCATCCTCTATTTGTAAACATAACACAAAATATCTTAAATAGAAAATTAAATGTATTAACCAATAGTATACTTTCTTCAACATAGCTCTGTAAAAATGAGGATGATACACAGCAAGAGTACCATCCCATTTCTATATAAAGAGCTTCATATATCAATCCTGGCATGTAAGTAGCAAAAATTATAATAGATAATATATTATTTATATATAAGTTTACATATGACATTTACAAGGCACCTACCAAAATTTTCTCCCGCCTCAAGAGTGGACCAAACATCGCCATTATCTTTCTGCTCCCTAACAATTGATTTCTTTTGCAACTTAGCAACGAGCAAAAGAAATACTAAGAAAAAGCAATATATATATATATATATATTGAATTTTAAAAATAAAATTCTAAACTTTAAACTTAGCAGCCTAGCTTGGATTTGATTGTGGCTCTTTGAGCCACTTGTAGACCTTATTTGTTGTTTCTGATGGTTTGCCCTACCTCCTCAACGCCCTCACGAACTTGCGATCAGAACTAAACATATGACAAAAACATGCTTACTTACAATAATACATTACTATCAAATATTATGATAAATATAAACATATCTGAAATATATAATATGTTAAAGGAACATACTGGGATACATTATGAGATGCCCAATGGTTCCCTTATATAGGAGAAGAATCATTGGGCAAATTACAGAAAGATGAAACAATAAAAAGAAAATTACATAAAAAATACTAAAAATAGTAATTATCTTAACACTCCCCCTCAAGATGTAGCGTAGATATCAATAAGATTCAGCTTGGAACAACATCTCTGATAAGGTCCTCTCGCTAGAGCCTTTGTAAGTATATCTTGTCTGATTTCCAGAGCTGACATGCGTAGTAGTGATAATACCCTTCTGTATCATGTCACGAGCGTAGTGACAATCCACCTCTATGTGTTTCGTCCTCTCATGAAAGACTGGGTTATTTGCAATGAAGAGAGCAGCTTGATTATCACATTGGAGGTGCATGAGAAGAGGCACTTCTATAGTTAGGTCAGTAAGAACAGATTTGACCCACATCATCTTTGTACTAGCTTGTGCCATGGCCCTGTATTCCGATTCAGCTTTTGATCTAGCAACCACAATCTGCTTCTTACTCTTCCATGAAACAAGAGAATTTCCTATGAACACAACAAATCCAGACATAGACTTTCTATCCTTTGGACACCCAGCATAATATGCATCTGCGCATGCTGTCACTGAGAGAGATGCGCCTCTGCTGAAAAGAAGTCCAGTACCAGGTGAAGTCTTCAAATATCTCAGAATCATATGGACTGCATCCATATGTGTCTGTCTGGGCTGTTCCATAAACTGACTCACTTTGCTCACGACAAATGCTATGTCAGGCCTGGTAATAGTTACATATAGTAGCTTGCCAACAAGCTCTCTGTACCTTCTCTTATCGACCTCCTCAGTACCATCATCATAAAACTTCATGCTTGGGTCAAGCGGAGTAGTGACAGGTCTGCAATCTGCCATGCCTGTCTCTGAAAGAAGATCTACAACATACTTTTTTTGGGTCATTACAAGACCCCGTTGATTCCTGACAAACTCTATTACAAGAAAGTAACATAAATGTACACGGTCCTTGGTCAGAAACTATTGACTTAGGAAGTCCTTGGCACCCTGAATGCCCTGCTCGTCATCCCCTATAATAATAATGTCATCAACATAAACAAGAATGACTGTAATACCTCTCTGGGTCTTCTGTATAAACAAGGAGTGATCTACAGTTGATCTCACAAAGCCCTGCTGCTCCATCAAGTTCGAGAGCGACTTTGCTTGATGCCATAGATAGCCTTGTGTAACCTTCACACCTTCTGACACTCCCCCCTCAGCAACAAACCCAGGTGGTTGCTGCATGCAGACCTCCTCCTGCAGGTCACCATAGAGGAATGCATTCTTCACATCAAGCTGATAAAGAGGCCAATCTCGTGTCGCAGCAACAACAAGGAGAATACATAGAGTAGAATGTCTGGCAACTGGGGAGAAACTATCGTGATAGTCTACCCCATATGTCTGGGTAAACCCTCTTGCCACAAGTCTTGCCTTGTAGCGATCCACACTGCCATCCGCACAGTGTTTCACAGTGAATACCCATTTGCATCCCACAACTGATGTATCAATAGGAGCAGAAATAAGACTCCACGTACCATGTGATTGTAGCGCAACCATCTCCTCCTCCACGGCTAATCTCCACTGACTATCTTTAAGAGCCTCCTGAGACGTTTGTGGTATCTGCACGGCTGATAGTGCTAGCGTAAATCTCCTGAAATCCTCTGACAACCTGCTCAAAGAAATTTGGGCTGCAAGAGGTTAAGTAGCACATGCTCGTTTCTGCTTTCGCAGAGCAATTGGTATGCCAAGATCATTTGCCAAGTCCTGGACATGTATATTTCCCTCTTGAGAGGGTATCTGCTCCTCCTGTTGTACAGTTAATTTAGTAGTGCCATCAGTAGAAATAATATGCTCATTACATACCTGAGTCATGCTAGATGATGAGCAAGACTTGTGAGCATAGAGCGAGATATGCGAGGAATATCATGAGGCAAGAACTGAACCAATGGAGGTGATGGAGGTGGTGGTGGTGGTGGAAGAGGAGGAGGAGGTGAAGGTGAAGGGCCAACTGTGGGAGGTGGTGGCATGTATATCTCTTCATCAGAGTCAGATGGAGTAAGTCTGTTACTTGTAGGAGAAAAATACATGACCGACTCAAAGAAAGTAAGGTCAGCACTTACAAAATATTTCTGCCTCAGTGGATCAAAGCAGCGATACCCCTTTTGGGTACGAGAGTAGCCAACAAACACACTTGACAGCTCTAGGAGAGAGCTTGTCATGTCCTGGAGAGACATCATGAACAAAGGCAATAGATCCAAACATATGAGGTGTAAGAGAGAAGAGATCCTTCTCGGGAAATGCAATCGAGCAAGGAATTTTCTCTCCTAACATGGACGAGGGCATATGATATACCAGATACCAAGTAGTAAGGACAACATCGCCCCAGTAAGCATGAGGAGCATGGCTCTATATCAACAATCTTCTAGTCACATCAAGTAAGTGACGATGTTTGCGCTCGGCAACACCATTCTGCTGGGAAGTGTAGATTCATGAGGTTTGGGAACACTGCCATGAGATCTAAGGAACTCAGAGAGATGTAAGGTGCAAAATTCCAAGGCATTATCAGAACGGATATACTTGACATTTGCAGAAAAAATATTCTTTATTTCATTAATAAAATACTTGATAGCGGATCCAACCTCAGACTTATTCTTCAATAAGAAGACCCAGGAAAGTCTAGAAAAATCATCGACAACTACAAGATAAAAACGATGTCCTTGGAGATCAGGAACACAATTAGGACCCCAAATGTCTAAATGAAGGAGCTCAAATAGTTGAGAACTGCTCCGACTCTGACGGGATGAAAAAGAGGAACGATGATGCTTTCCAAGTTGACATGCCTCACATTGAAAGAATGATTTTGTAGAAATCTGAGGGAGAACATGACATAGCTTCTGTAGAGGAAGATGTCCAAACCTAAGGTGCCATCAATAAGGAGAGACATGTCCAGAAACATTAGCCTGAGGAGGTTGGACCAGTCTGTAGAGTTCCCGCTGCTCACTGCCATACCCAATCATCCTGCCCGTGAGTATGTCCTGAAATATAAGAGATGAAGGGTCAAAGATGGCACGACAATGCAG
This sequence comes from Ottelia alismoides, assembly GCA_037367405.1. Taxonomy (NCBI): domain Eukaryota; kingdom Viridiplantae; phylum Streptophyta; class Magnoliopsida; order Alismatales; family Hydrocharitaceae; genus Ottelia; species Ottelia alismoides. The sequence continues at coordinate 967,200 of JAZKJV010009936.1, read as the reverse complement.
ATCCTTAGTGATCTGACTAATAGAAAGTAAATTCATTCGAAAAGCAGGAGCATATAAAATATTCTTCAGGCGCATGGACGGTGTCAACTGCACCTCCCCCTATGCTGTAACGGGTAAGTGGTCGCCATTCACAATGTCAACCCATCTGCCAGGTGGTATAGCCCTGTAAGACTTCAGTTGTGTTCTGTCTCCACACAAGTGGTGAGAAGCACCAGAGTGCACAATCCACTCTGTCATCTCTGCATTCGTACTACCAATAAAGGCATAGGTGATACCTGAGGAGCTCGAAGATGCTCTGGCTACTGTAGCGGTATCTGTCGTGGTGTCAGCACTAGGAGTCATCATCTCCCAAATACGAGAGACAATATCATCTAGGCGAGGATCGTCCTGGGGAGCTGAAGTCTCTGCAGACACAATCTCCTCTGCTACTCGACCAGAAACATGATATCCATGCTTCTGATAGCATGTATCCTCTGCATGTCCAGGCTTGCGACAGTAGGTGCAGGGACCACGGTAGCGTCCACCACCTCTTCCTCGAGGTCTACGTCCTATGGACTGGATCGCCCCACCTCAACCACGAGAAGTGGCCATCACCGAGGAGTGCGAAGACGTGGCTGTCGACGGGATGATGAGCCGGTTGAGACAACTATAGGCCTCCTTGATAGGGGGAATGGTTGCTCCAGTAAGAAGATGAGTACGTGAAGCATCATATTCTCTATCAAGTCCAGCCATGAAAACTCCAACCATCGTGGAGTTCCTATACGTCTTCTGCTGCTCAATAGACGTCGTAATGGGCATATAGCTATGGAGCTTTTCAAACATGCCTCGCAGCAAAGAGTAATAAACATGTAGAGGGCGACCATTATGCTTGGTATTGTAGATATCAAACTGTAGTTGAAGGATCTTGGCCTCATTTTTTGCTTGTGCATGGGTGATGCAAAAGTGTCCCACATTGCCTTGGCAGTGGACTGAGTTAGAATATCATTTCTCGGCTACACACTGTTTGCAATTTTTCCTCTTTCTTTTATTTTTAGAAAATTATCTAAAAATCATAAAAACATCATAAAATTCCCAAAAAAACGTCTGAATATTTAAAAACATAAAAATATTTTTTTGAATTTTTGAGTAATTTTAGGACTTTAAATAATTGCTTGAGTGTTAGTTTTTGCCTTTTCTTTATTTCTTTTCTTAATAGAAAATCATAAAAAAATTAAAAATTAAAAATCACAAAAAATTTCCTTTATTTCTTAGATTACCTGACTACTTCGTAGGTTTCATTCCGTGCTCCTTGTGTTCGACCTTGGTGGTTATACCAGGTTAAATAAGTAGCAAGACTGCTTGCCTTGGTTTTTATGTTTGCTTGATTTCGTTGGTGGTCTACATTTTCTTGATTGAGCCACGCTTCGTCCGTTGGGGTCGCAACGACCTTGATCTGATTTTCTGAGACTTAACCCTAGCCTTCGGAGCGCTCACTACAGCTCCACCCAGCCATCTGCTTCATACCTCCAGGTCCACCATATTCAGGCAGAGCCGGTCTAGCAGCTCCAACATTGCCAACAACCACCCCATCTTGAGACATTCAGATGGTGGTCTACCAGTCGAATCAGCCATTGACATCCCTTCCCCTTTCATACCTTGATCAGGATCCAATGATGGAAGTCAATGGGATCCGGTACTCCCGGTACCAACCTCAACTCTTTCGATGGTCCACTGGAGGTACCTCTTCCCAGCAACAGCCTTCAACTCAGACAGGGCAGAGCAACCAGTGTCAACAGCAGCCCCAGTAGTCCCATGAGCAGCACCAACACCAGTGGTAGGGTCTTCGTCCCTCATACCAGGGACATCGGTGGAGGACGCAGCGGCCTCATGCTCATTATTCCTAGCCTCCTCCTTACTACCACAAGCAATAGCAGATTCAGCCTCATTTCCAGCAAGGCAACCCGTCCGGTTCTCATGGACATGTCGATGAGAACCCATCCCTCAATGACCTCGCCCGCTTACTCTATGATCAACATGCATCCTTCTGACGAGAGATGGATGAGTTCTAGTAAGAAATGAGGGAGATTATTAAGGGCAAGGCTGCCATACCCGCTCAGATTGAACCCAATCCGAACAATCTGAAGAGTAGATCTGAGAAGGTATAGTTTACGGAAACTACCACTCCTAGTGATGTTTTGGGTGATATTTCTTCTTCTATACTTGATGTTGGTTTTGTGACACTTAGGAGCGGTAGGATGCCAGGCGACGGCGCCTCGTCTGAGCGACGACCCGATGAAAATTCCATGGTGCCGGACGAGGATGGAAGCAGTGTTGATTCCACTATTCACGTTGATGATGACGATGGTGGTAAAGCCACCAAGGATGTTGATCCAACCGATGGTACTGATGCCATCGAGATTCAAGTTACAGACGGTGGTGTTGATGCCACTAGGATTCCAGATGCTCGGCCATAGAACGGTACTGATGCTGCAAGTCCAGATGCTGTCAGTGGTACTAATGCTACCAATTTACCTTCTGTTGTATTGTCTAGTTTTGTACCTGAGGAAACTTGTAGAAAATTAAAAAAAGGAAAATAGAAAAGATCTAAAATCTGAATAAAGGAAATGTTTCTATATCTCCTGTGAGTCCATTTGTTTTGTAAGATGATCTTGGCATGGATTCTAGTTTACTACATTCTCATGAACCTATTTCTGACCATCATCTCTCTGAAGAGGGTCCATCCATTACCTTCCCGCAAGCACCCCTCTTAGGAAAGGGGACCAAAAAAGAAAATCCCAAAAAGAGACGTTGGTTGGAGTTCAGCGAGCAGGTGATAGACAGATTCTAGATACACATGACTCTATAGGAGACACTAGAGCACATTCTTCTTTTCTAGAAGAATTTGAGAGAGAAGACCACCAATGGATCCATGTGCTTACTCGTGCCACACGCTTCGTTATTCAGAACCGGTTGCTCGTCAAGAGACTGATGCAAGAGCTCCATATATCAGATGCCACATTCATGAGCAGCAGTTTGATCGTTCACTATTAGACAATAGCTCTTTTATAAACCTTCTCTCAGTTGCCTTACTCGATTATTTCGAGTTTGGCCCTCTTAGACAGAGCAGGAAAGTTCTTCAGTTATCAGGAGGCCGAAGGGGTTACTCAAGGATGTGTTCATCACAATTCAGGGCCTGAAATTTCCCATGGACTTTGTTTTATTAGACGTGGAGATCCCTAAATCTAAAATAGATACCCGCATCATTCATTTTAGGACGACCTTTCTTGCCAGCAACCAAGGCAGCGTCCGATCATGATAGCGGGAAGGTATACTTTTGCATCGAGAGTGAAAGCATAAAATAGAGATGATTGAGGAGACCAGAGCGAGAGATTCAACCTACACAGAGCATGTGAGCGACTCAGAGCAGATGACAGATGCAAAGCGAGATGTCCACCATGAGTACAACTTTTTGATTATATACGATAAAGCAGTTTGGGCAGATCCAGCATCATGAGCTCTTATCACACCTACAAACGCTACAGATTTACAGATCATGGCAGATGAGAGTTCGGAGAGCACACTCATGGCACAAGAGACCATTGAGGCTGATGATCGTGGTCAGGATAGCTAGGCAGATTTCATTTCATGCACTTCAGAGTCAGATCCCTCAGACACATACACTGATTTTTATTGGCAGGAGTTCAAGGATTATTTACCATGTCTTGTGTCCACAGAGCCGACAATTAGGGTGGAGTACGAGCCAGGTCAGATGACAGATACACCAGCAGGGTCATTTTCGTCATATTCACAAATGCAGTGAGAGTTCTCTCATACAGATCTGGTAGTCTTCACGTAGATATTTCAGAAGCCTGGTTTTCCAGCTCCTACTTGCTCAGAACTGGAGACCTTACCGCAAAGTATGAAGTACATATTCCTTACGGGTGAGCCACATATGTTCTCAGTCATTATCTTAGCAGATTTGACTGAAGACCAAGAATCTCATTTGATGGACGATCTTGAAAGAAACTGCAAGATGATTGGATGGAGTGTAGCTGATCTCCAGGGGATAAGTCCGGCCATGTGCTCCCACTACATCTATCTTGAAGAGGACGCCAAGTTATCGTATGAGTTCCAGCGACGGCTAAGCCCGAATCTTTGAGATGTGGTCATGAAGGAGATATCAAAGTGGTGGAGCACCGATTTTATCTACCCCATCTCCGACTCCAAGTGGGTTAGTCCATTGCATGTGGTACCCAAGAAGACGGGCATCACTACAGTTTTGAGCGAGTCTGGAGAGGAGACAACTACTTGAGTACCCACTTCTTGGAGGGTCTGTGTTGATTATAGATGATTGAATCAAGCCACCAAGAAGGATCATTTCTCACTGCCATTTATTGATTAGATTATAGAGAGGATAGCTGGGAAGAGTCATTACTGTTTCCTTGACGGGTACTCGGGGTACAATCAGGTGGCCATAGCACCCGAAGACCAAGACAAAATGACATTCACCTGTCGTTTGGGACGTATGCTTTCATACGGATGCCCTTTGGTTTATGTAGTGCCCTAGCTACATTCCAAAGGTGCATGCTTTCCTTATTTTCGGACATGGTGGGTGATTGTTTAGAGGTCTTCATGGTTGACATTTTTGTCTATGTCGATGGGTTCGATGCTTTTCTTGACTTCCTAGACCGTGTACTTCAGTGCTGCATAGAGGTCAACCTTGTATTACCTTGGGAGAAGAGTCATTTTATGATGACTCAGGGAACAGTGCTTGGCCATATCATCTGACATAGGGGCATGGAGGTCGATCTGACCAAGGTGGATATCATCAAGAAACTCAATCCAACGTCCAATTTGCATCAGCTGCGGTCTTTTCTAGAGCATGTCAGTTTCTACCGACGGTTCATACAGAACTTTAGTTGTATTTCCCAACCTCTCACTTATCTACTGACAAAATACATCGATTTCATTGTAGATGATAAGTGTCCTGAGTTGTTTGAGACTCTCAAGTGACTAGTTGTTAAGGCTCTTGTCCTTCAACCACCCGATTGGTGTCTCCCATTCGAGATCATAACGAACACTTTTGATTTTGCCATAGGGGTTGTGCTTGGACAGAGAAGGGATGGATTGCCTTTTGCCATTCACTACGCTGTCCAGACTTTGGATGCCGCTCAATAGAATTAAACTGTGACTGAGAAAGAGATGCTAGCTGTAGTCTTTGCTTTAGATAAGTTCATATCGTACATTCTGGGAACTAAAGTGACCATATACATAGATCACACTACCATACGATACCTCATGGCTAAGAAGGATGCTAAAGAATGATTGAACAGATGGATCCTTCTACTCCAAGAGTTAGACACAGAGATTAAGGATAAACCTGGAGTCAAGAATGTGATGGAGGATCACTTCTCCTGTTTAGAGAACCTTGAGGATTTTGATCAGATCACACCTATTACAGATTCCTTCCCAAATGAGACAATTCTTGCTATCACCTCGATTCTGTGGTACGCTATCATTGTGAACTATCTTGTTGCCCAGAAAGTTCCAAAAGGTTGGCCCAGACAACGACTTGAGACCTTCCTTGCAAAGGACAAGTCATACCATTGGGAGGATCCCACCCTTTATAATGATGGGGAGTAGTGTCTAGTATCAGTGCATTCCTCAAGAGGAGCACCACAACGTCCTCACTTACTGCCACAAGCTTGATGCAGGAGGACATCATTCTAGGAGACGGACAACACAGAAAGTTCTCCAATCCAACTTTTGGTAGTCTACCCTCTTTAAGGATTCAAATGAATTCGTGAAAAGGTGCACTGATTGTCAGAGGATGGGCACTTGTGGACAATGTGATATGATGCTGATGTGACCCATTAACTTCTGTGAGGTTTTTGACGCATGGGGCATCGATTTCATGGGTCCATTCCGTAAGAGTTAGGGGTTTGAGTACATTCTGCTTGCTATAGATTATGTGAGTCGTTGGGTTGAGGCCATCCCCATCCGAGCAGCGGATGCTAAGACTGTTTGCATATTCTTGAGGAAGAATATCATTTCACGGTTCAGGGTACCTAGAGTTTTGATATCAGACGGGGGGACTCACTTTATCAATGACAAGGTAAAGGCCCTTGCTAACAACTTCATCATTGACCATCATGTGGCCACTCCATACCACCCTCAGACCAATGGTCTTGCTGAAGTATCGAACAGGGAGATCAAGACTATATTACAGAAGGTTATCTGCCCAGACCGAAACGATTGGTCATAGCTTTTGGACTCGGTCTTGTAGGTCTATAGGACGTCCTTCAAGACACCTTTGGACACATCTCCCTTTCATCTCGTTTACGGCAAGCCATGTCATTTACCTATGGAAATCAAACACAAGTCATTTTGGGCATTCTCAAAGTTATTATTAGATCCCAAGAGTGTATGAGGGTAGAGGAAACAGAGTTGGCAACCCTGGAGAAGTTGAGAGATACAACCTTTTCGAGTACCCAACAATAGAAGGATAGGGTGAAGATATGGCATGATTCTCATATCAACCATAAACAGTTTGAGCCAAACCAGAGGGTATGGCTATTTTAAGCTAGGTTGAGATTATTTCCGGGAAAACTACAAAGTAAATGGAAGGGACCATACTTGGTCAGAAAGGTAAACGACAACAGAAGCATTGATATATCTGAGTTGTCATCCTATTCCACCTTTACAGTCAACAGTCTGTGCCTAAAGCCATATCTTGATCATGATCCGCTGGTCGTTGGCGTCTCCCCTATTCATTTTGCATGAGACGTTGTCTTTGACTCACATCATTTGCATCTCATGCCTGATTATCACTTCTCCTTCGTAGCTGTACAGATCCATATTGTCCATATCATTCATTCTTTTGTCTAATACCCCTTCTTCATCTTTTGATTATGCTATACTTAGGGTGTGCTTTGCCCTAAGTATAGGGTGGGTATCAGACTTCTGATTATTCATTTGATTTCATTACCTCTATTTTGTTGCATATACTTTGGGATATTTTATCCTAAGTATAGGGGAGGTAATACATGTACATTCTATTCCTCGGTTTTCCAATTTGTACAGTCTTCTATACTTAGGATTATTTGATCCTATGTATAGGAGGATCATCGACCTCTATTCATTTGGTTCATGATATTCTTTCATTCTTCGTTGTAGGATAGCTTTCTTTTCACTTTCCAATACTTAGCACGAGTTATGTCTTCCTTTCATCGCTCTGTGATCACTCTGAGGACATCGTTCGAGCTAAGTATAAGGGGTGTCGTATATATTGTATATATACTTTAGCCATAACTCGTACTTTGTGTGAGTGTGTTAATAATATGGCTAAAAATCACAAAACTAAAAATCACAAAAATTTTAAAATTTTTCTTGTACATACCTATTTGTAAATAGCATTTTGTAAAAACTATTACTATACAAACTGTTGTAAAAATGATTTTAATTTTTGTAAATATTCTTGTATCAAAATTATGCATATAGTATAGAATTTTTGAAAAATATTTGAAAAATAAAGGTTTGCAAAATTTTGTTTATAAATGTTTGTAAAAATTATCTTGCAAAACTTTTCTTTCTTCCTTTCATTCAAAAATTTTCATAAAAATTTGCATATTTTGAAAATTTTTCCAAAAAGAGTTTTTGTATATATTTGCATGTTTATTCTTCTGAATCATAGTTGACATTTAAACTAGTCTAGATTTAAATTGAAAAATACAGCTTTGTTAAGACCATAATCCACTTACTTCGAAGAAACCTTATAGGATTTGGGTTTAATGAATTTACAGGTCCTTAGTGACTTAATTCTTTGAGTCCACTAGGCTATGTTCACATGTCATCTTGATGGGCCTAAGTAGAACACTTAACAACACACGCATGACTCTCGGAGATAACGGCTTGACTTGGACACGCACTTTACACGTAGCTCGACACCGATGAGGTGGTGAGGAGGCAGGATTACTTAACTTGGGGTAGCATACGAGGGTAGTAAAACTAGATGGAACCTCTCGTCTTCCTCTAGGGAGGGATGTGCATCTCAACCTAGTCTAGGGGCAGTGAGGTCTAAAGACAGGTGTCTGTGGGTTGCACTAAAGCTTCAAAAGAGGGATAATCTACTGGCTCAAGAGGAAAAATTCCTTATGTACATGTTGCACCATGTAAATATGGTGTATATATGCACATCGAAAAAAAAAGTGCAAAATCATGAAAAACACCAAAAAAGGGGACATGCCTGAGTGAAAATAAAATGCTTGCCGGAGTGTATATAGTGAATAAGCAAAGCTTATGGATTCCACCTTCTCATCTCATGGAAGCTTACAGCTGGAGACTTAGCTACACTCATTAAGCTCCAAAGGATATGTGGCTACACTGGTCACGGTCCATTCTCTTCTTTCCCCTCTTCTTGAGCTGTTTGAACTTCAACTTAGAAGGGAATACCCTGTTCCTTGAGGAAAGAGCTGCTAGACTTGGGGATTAGAGTTACCTTATTGTGGGAGTTTGTTTCTTTGTCATTTCTGAGGTGAGGAGCTACATATCACTTACATTGCATAATCATTAAAGTTTGCTTATGTAGACTTGTTATGACATGGTTATTAAGGAGTCTTGACAATAGAACTACAGAACTTAGAGGTTGTTGAGTCTTAAACCTATCTCCCAATAAGGTTCCGCCAGATTAGTAATCCAAAGATCTGACCGAGCTACATACTTTAATTTAATGAAGATAAGTTTAATAATCATCCTCGATTCCTCCTTTTTCCTTTTCTTCTTATTTTAACTTCTTTTTCAATTAAGTGTTTGCTAAGGGACTAGAAAAGGTGAAGTATAGGGGGATGATGAATCTACGATTCTCATCCTTTATTCTTTTATTTTAGCTCTTTCTTTTGGAAAAACCATCTGTAAATACCTATAAATACAATAACTTAACCATTTGCGTGTCATTTTTAATATTGCATAATTAGCGCATATTTTGCAAAAATAAAAGAATAAAGAGAAAGAAAAAGAATGATGGATTTAGAATAAATACATACTGACCCAAACCCCAAGAGAAGGTCAAGTCTTGACCTGATCGCAAAAGAAGTAGGGAGAGATAGGGGTACTTTATGTATTGTATATATCGCCTACACGTTTACAAATTATTTGACAAAATAAAAATATTCCATTCTTTTACACACTAGTATATAGCATTAAAAATAATACAAAAATAAAATAAAAATCATAAATGCAAAATAAAAATAAAAAAATAAAATCATCAATCCCTTGTACAAAATATACATGTATATAATACAGTACCCATTTAATTTAAACCTTTAAATAATTTATAAAATTCAAGTAAAAATATTTTTGTATCACTTAAATTATTGTGTAAATAAATAAAATATAAAATATAAATAATTATTTGTAAAAATACTTGTACATAATACATAGGCATAGTATACTTGTATATAATACATTATACTGTATATACATTATTTTATTTTTCATAAAATTTTTTAAAAATCACAGAAAAATAGTTTATAAAATAATAAAAAAATTTATTTCATACACTTCTTAATTTAAAATCATTTGCTATTTTTTATTGAATTTCTTTTATTTTTATGAATCCTGTGTTTACATTGGTCTACGTTTGCATGTTGACCCCGGTCAACGGTCTCTTTCAACCGGGTTGGGTTCACACGATGCCTCACTAGAGTATTTTCTCCACTTTTTAGCGCCCGACCTTGACCTTTGATTGCTTCGATCCCTGTGCCCGATTAAAGCCCTACTATCCTCGATCCTCATGGATCTCTAGGCGCAACCAAATATACCTAGGGTTCCGCATTAAGCTCTGATCTTCTTGGACCCTGGATCTTCCTATAAATATGTTCCTCTGCCTCCCGTGCTCTGTAACTCATCCCTCGTGCCACCCATGACCCTAGCTACCTTCCTTAGAATGACAAACATCAGTGGATTAGCTTAGGACCCTGTGGAGATGCATGGAGGCTTGTAGCTCAAGACGCGGCCAGAGCTCCACCACGTGTAGCCTCCCAACTAGTCGCAGCTCGGTTGAGGCCAAGACCCTGTTAGCCACCTTCATCTGGAACTTCTGAGTCCATCTTAACCTTCAGGTATCACTCTTACCTCATGCATTTCCATGTTCGATTCACTTTTCCATTTTTCAACCACCGCCGTTCATTAGCTCCGGCCAACTGGTCGGAACTCTGCTACCCACTTCCATCTGTTCAGATCTACTCTGGACTCACCCCACACCATCCTTCACAACATGATCACCCTGAGGCTCGACCATCAGGAGGTGCAAAGGGCGGCGCGCTGATGACCGAGAAATCAAGACTTCCAAATCCGTGTGAGGTAAAAATCACTCTCGGGCCGTTGCGACCCGGATCGAGAAGACTCGATCAACAAGAAAATGTAGAACCACCAAATAAAGATAAAATCGATCAAATCAAGGAAGCAGTCCTCGCTAATTTATTAACCTGGTATAGCGACCAGGGTCGGACTCAGGGAGCACGAATTGGCCTTGCAGCCTACGAAGTAGTCAAAATCGAAATAAAGAATAAAATATTTTTGGTGGATTTTTAAGTGTTTTTAAATTTTTTTGGATTTTTAATAAAGGGGGAAAAATAAGAAAAGGTGAAAACAAGCAAACACAACAAATTATTTAAACATCTACAAATGCTCCAAAAATTCAAACAAAAATGTTTTTATGTTTTTTAGGTTTTTTAGTGTTTTTGGTGAATTTTTTTAGAATTTTCGAATTTTTATATAATTTTCTAAAAATCAAGAAAGACAAAAACGATGTGCTACTGTACAACCAGACTTGAAAGATCCATTAAAAAAGTAAAATGGATCTATAAAAGTCTGGAGGTAATTTTGTGAAAACTATAAACAAAAACTAAGATTCAGAAAAAGAGTTTATATTTTTTAGATTTTTATAGATTTTTTTAGAATTTTTATAAGATTTTTAGGATTTTTCAATTTTTAAGGTTTTTATAGATCCAAAAAGCACAAAAATGGTCAGAAATAAGAAAACATCAAAACACACAGACCTTAATTATTTTGTAATTTTTAGACAATTTTTATATTTTTCTTTGATTTTCTAATTCAGACAGTAACAAAAATCATTGTTTTTGAATTTTTAAAAATATCAAAAAGCTAAAAAATGTCCCAAATTTTTAGGGAAATTTTTACACAGTGGCAGGAGCCATGTGTCCAAATTTCACCTAATTTGGATTTAATTTGCTATTTTATTTAATAAAAACAAAGGCTCACAACTGTCAGGGACCTAAATGCAAACAAAACATACTTCTAGGACCGATCAATAATAAGGCAAGAAAGACTAGGGTCTGGAATGCAAAAATGCCATGAAAACACACGCAGCACACGTGACAGGCACTTGGAGGGGTATAACTGTAATTCCTATTTAAATAAATACAAACATTAACACCAAGGAAGTACAGGGCCTAAACTGCAAATAACCCAAAAAGTCACGTGTCGATGCACGTGGTTCACACACACAGGGACTATAATGCAAATAAAGTAAATCTAAGGTCCTAACTGCAAATGTTCAAAAATAAAAACAACTACACTAAATATTTACAGGACTAAATAACAAAAACAAAAGGGGAGGGGACTAAGTGCAAATTACCCTTATTATTATCGGATGGACGAGGATGTGCCACGTGGATGATCGACGCCTGTGGATGTAAGGCGTCTCTTCGTCTGGATGGACGACCTGGATCGAGCCCTAAATGGATCGGGCGGTGGCTGGAGCTCCGCATATGAACGACTATGATCAAGTCTGGAGCGGAGGGCTGATCCGACGGTGGAGGAGGATCCTCTAAGAACTCGATGCCGGCGAGGTTTTTCGGCCCAATGCATACGTCGAGGACCTCCTCTGGAGCTTCTAAGAGGGTAAAAATGATCGCCGAGGTGTTCCGCAGAGGATGAGCTCCTCCGATGAGGCCGGGAAGCTCCGAGGAGCTCCGGCGACAAGGGAGGAGCTGAGCCTCTGTGCTCGAACATTCAGACCCTCAGATGGGTCCCTTAGACCTACAAAACAGCACAGAAAGGCTCCTGGGTAGAGGGAAAATTGCCTCGACCCGGTTAGGGGTAAAATGGATGATCGGATGGGTCGCGACGAAGACCTCCGGCGAGGCAACGGTGAGGGAGGTCCGACTCTTGGTTCCGGGGCAAACCAAGTTGAGTGACTGGGTGCAGAAGGTGGAGAGAAGTCTCATGAACGTGAATAGGTGGTCCGATGATCAAATGGATGAGCGAATCGATGGGAATCGACAGGCGACGGCTGGCGGCGCAAATGGGCGTAATCGGAAATTAGACTAAACTAGAGGGTATCGGGGTTACCTGATTGAGGATATCGACTGGGGATGAGCTGGAGAATCTCTGGGGATCTTGGCCTCAAGGAATCGTTGGGGTCCGAGGCTTGGCGCACCGCGCGACGGCGCACGGCGATGAAGGTCGCCGGATCAGTGGCTGAGGACTCCTTCTCCTCACTACAACACTCCTATCGGTAGCTGTCACTCTAGGGATGAGAGTGGAGGTCCTGGGACGAAGGGGCGGAGCCAAAGATGAGTGAGAAGGTGCGGTGGAGGTTATCTATATACTGCTAGGGGTCCGAGAAGAAGGAGGTCGGGCGAGTGATTCAGAGCCCGGACTCCTAGGCAAGTCCCTGGGCGTGGATATGGGATGATTCAGGTGTAATCAGGACCCGGGGTTTGCATAAATGGTGATCGGATCATGCTTAGGAAATTAGGAGAAAAGCGGGTCGAACGCAGGATCCGCGTGAAAGGGGTCTGCAGGGGAGAGTTGACCGGGGGTCAACAATCCCCCGTGGACCAATCACAGGCCGTCAATTATTAAATATTTGTAAATTCAATAAAAAATAGTAAATGATGTTTTTTCAAAATATTTTAAAAATGAAAAATATTAATTTATTTTCAAAGAAATTTTTAGTAATTTTTATTTATTTTTTTGAAAAATAAATAACGTATTTACATTATATTCTTATTATGTATGGGTATATACATATATGTATTTTTTATTTTTATATTTAAGTATTTATTTTTATATATATTTTATTTATTTATAACATAAAATTTGGAATAAAAAGGAATTTTTATTTTATTTTTATTATTTATCTACATTAGTTAAATAAATAGGTTTATATACATATATACATGGTATATATTTACAAGGTGGAAATTGATTTTATTCTTTTTCTTTTTATTTTTTTTATTTTTCTGATTTTTATTTTATTTATTTACACGATGAAATATGGAATGTAGAAATATTTTTGTTGGATTTATATTGATTATTTACAAGGAGAAAATAAATAGGTAGGTTATTCTATATACATGGTCTATATACCCTGATGAGAGAGGTTTTATTTATTTTTATTTTGTTTTTCCCATTTTTATTTTAGTTTTATTTTTATAAATATGTACAAGTTAACAAAAACACATTTTTATTTTTATTTAGAGGAAAATAAATTTATTTATATACATAGGTATTTGTACACACATAATTGACCCTATCTCCCTCTACTTTGATTCTTTTGCGGTCAGGCCGATGCTAAGCCCTCCCTTGGGATTAGGTCGCTCAATATTTATTCTAAATATCTCCCTCTTTTTCTTTTATTTATTTATTCTTTTATTTATGCACAAAAACATGCTAATTATCAATATTTACACAATGCATATATGTTGGTAATTTATTCTATTTACATGAATATACATGGCGTTTTGCATAGGTTTTTAGCTAAAATAAAAGAATAAAGAGTGATGAATGGGTATTCATCACCCCCCCGTACTTAACTTTGCTAGTCCCTTAGCAAACACTTATTTGAAAAAGAAGTGAAAAAGAAAAGGAAAAAGAAAAAGAGGAGAAATGCACGGATCAATGTTGATTATTAAACTTGCCTTCATTAAATTGAAATATGGAGCTCGGTCAGATCTTTGGATTATCAATGTGTCGGAACCTTATTTGGACTTAGGTTTAAAACTTAACAGCCTCTAAGATCCACTAATCTATAGTCAAGACTCCTCAAAAATCCAGATCATAACATGTCTACATACACACACCCTGAAGACCATGAATCTTTCCTTGTACAGTGTAAGTGAGGTATAGCTCTCCACCTCATAAGTAGCAAAATGCAAGGTAACTCTATGACCCTAGTCTGGCCACTCTTTCCTTGAGGAGCGGGGTATTCCCTTCTAAGTTCAAGTTCAACCAGCTCAAGAAGAGGGGGAAGAAGAGAATGGACCATGGCCAGTGTAGCCATGTATCCTTGGGAGCTCAACCAGTGTAGCTAAGTCTCCCTGTTGCAACCTACATAAGATGGAACATGAGTCTCAAGCTTTGCTTATTGCACTATATACACTCCGGTGGGATTATCATTTTCTCTCAGACCCACCACTTTTTTTGGAGTTATTTTCTTTTTGCATTTTTTTCGTTTCAATGTGCATCTGTACAACATATTCAGAAGATGCAGCATATATACATAAGGAGTTTTTCCTCTTGAGCCAGTAGACTATCCCTCTTTTGAAGCATTATTGCAACCCACAACTCCTGTCGTTAGACCTCATGGCAACCAGACCAAGTTGAGACGCACTTCCTTCACTATAAGAAGAAGAGAGGTTGCGCCTAGAAGTACTGCCCTCATATGCTACCCCAAGTCAAGGAAGACTGCCTCCTCACCTCCTCATCCGTAGAGAGCTCAGTGTAAAGTGCAGGTCCAAGTCAAGCCATTGTCTATATGTGTCATGTGTGTGTTGTTAAGTGCTCTACTTAGGCTCATTGAGATGACATATGATCATAGCCTAGTGGACTCAAAGAATTAAGTCACCATGGACCTAAAAGTCTCAACCCTAAGCCCTATAAGGTTCCTCTTATAATTAGGTGAATTAAGATCTTAACCAAGCTCCATTTTCCAATTTAATTCCAGTTTAGTTTAAATGTCAACTATTATCCAGGAAAAACTATACAAGTATTCATAAAGATGCTATCTACACAATATTTACACATGTGCAAATTTTTTGCAAAATGTTTTCAAAGCATGGATGTATGCATGAATGCAAGTTTTGCAAAATATGTACACAAATTTACAAAAGGTTTTTGCAAACTTTTGATTTTCAAAACATTTTGGAAAAATTTTGTACTATATACATAATTTTGATAAGAAAATATTTACACAATATTTACACAAAAAGTTTTTACAAACATTTTTACAAAAATAATTTATATACTAGCTATGTATGTGCAATAAAACAATTTTTATTTACAAGGAAAAAATTTTTAATTTTAATGGATTTTTGGGTTTTATCCATTTTTATTTATTAACACACTCACACAAAGTACGAGTTATGGCTAAAGTATATATGAAATATATATACAACCCCCTATACTTAGCTCGAACAATGTCCTCAGAGTCAAGAGCGATGAAGAAGACATAACTCGTGCTTAGTATAGGGAAGTGAAAAGGAAGACTATATACAAAGACGAATGAAAGAATAGAAATCAAAGAGGATCTCAACATTTCCCCATATATGTAGGATCAACTAATCCTAGGTATAGCAGGTTGTACACAAAGGGAAATCCGAGTGAGAATGTACAGGGTCTACCCCCCTATACTTAGGGTGAAATATCCCTAAGTATAGGCAGCAAAACAGAGGTAGAAATGAATCAATAGAATACCCGAGAGTCCGACATCTCCCCTATACTTAGGTAAAGTACACCCTAAGTATAGCATAATCATAAGATAAGAAAAGGGATGTGGGACTAAAGAATAGAGTGATATGGACGTCTGGATCTATACAAGTTGGGAGAACAGTGATAATTAGGCGTGAGATGCAATAGATGTGAGTCAAGAGACCACATCTCACGCAAAGTGAATCGGGGCAACATCAACAACCCGCGGCTCATGATCTAGATATGGCTTGAGCCGCTGGTCGTTCACTCGAAAGGTACTCTCAGAAGACAACTCGGATATATCTATACTCCAATTATCATGTACCTTTCTCACCAAATATGGTCCCTTCCATTTGCTCTGTAGCTTCCCTGGAAATAGATGAAGCCTAGCATCAAACAACCATACTCTCTATCCTGGCTCAAAATGCTTGTGGCTGATATGAGAATCTTGCCACTCTTTCACTCTCTCCTTATAATGTAGGCTGTTTGAAAAGGCAGTATCACGAAGCTCCTCTAAGGCTACTAACTCTGCCCTCCTCTGATCTCCTACACTCTCTGGATCCAAAAGTATATCAGTGACAGCCCAAAGTGACCTATGTCTCAGCTCAACAGGTAAACGGCACGGCTTGCCATAAATGAGGCGAAAGGGAGACGTGCCCAAAGGAGTCTTGAAAGACATCCTATATGCCCGCAAGACCGAGTCCAAAAGCTGTGACCAATCCTTTCGGTCAGGGAGGACGACTTTCTGCAATATAGTCTTGATCTCCTCGTTCGACACTTCAGCAAGACCATTCGTCTGAGGGTGGTATGGAGTGGCAACTCGATGGTCTATGCTGAACTCGCTAGCAAGGGCCCTTACCTTATCGTTGACGAAATGAGACCCCCCGTCAGATATCAACACTCGAGGTATCCCAAACTGTGAAATGATATGCTTCCTCAAAAATCGGCAAACAGTCATAGCATCTGTGGTTTGAGCGGGGATGGCCTCAACCCAACGACTAACATAATCCATAGCCAACAGAATGTACTCGAATCCCTGAATCCTAGGGAATGTACCCATGAAATCGATGCCCCATGCGTCAAAAACCTCATAGAAGTGAATGGGATGCATCAACATCATATCACGCTGTCCATAAGTGCCCATCCTCTGACAGTCAGTACACCTCTTCATGAACTCATCAGAGTCCTTGAAGAGGGTGGGCCACCATAGGCCGGATTGGAGCACTTTCTGTGCCGTCCTCCTCCAGAGTGATGTCCTCCCGCTTCAAGCTGGTGGCAGTAAGTGAGGATGCTATGGTGCTCCTCCTGAGGAATGCACCTACGCCAGACGCTATCCCCTCCTTCGTGGTAAAGGATGGGATCCTCCCAGTGGTAGAACTTGGCCTTCGCGAGGAAGGTCTCAAGTCTCTGCCTGGGCCAATCCTGTGGGACTTTCTTGGCAACAAGAAAGTTCACAATATCGGTGTACAACGAGAGAGAGATGATAGCAAGGATCGCCTCATCTAGGAAGGTCTCACAAATAGGCTCAGTCTGCTCAGAATCCTCAAGATGCTCTAATCGGGAGAGATGATCCGCCACCACATTCTTGACTCTAGGCTTATCCTTAATCTCTATGTCAAACTCCTGGAGTAGAAGGATCCATCTGGTCAATCTGGCTTTGGCATCTTTTTTTGCCATGAGGTACCTGATGGCGGTATGATCAGTATAGATGGTCACTCTAGATCCAATGATGTAAGATCTGAACTTATCTAGGGTGAAAACTATGGCTAGCATCTCCTTTCAGTGACAATATAGTTCCGCTGCATGGCATCCAATGTACGGCTAGCATAGTGAATGGCAAATGGGACTCCATCCCTCCTCTGTCCCAGCACGGCCCCTACGGCAAAATCGGAGGCATCCGTCATGATCTCAAACGGGAGAGACCAATAGGCAGCTGGAGAACAGGAGCCTCTACAACACAGCTCTTGAGAGTCTCAAACGACAATAGACACTTGTAATTGACAAGGAACTCGGTGTCTTTCATCAGCAGATCATTCAACGGTCAGGCAATCCTACTAAAATCATGAATGAAGCGTCAGTAGAAACCGACGTTCCCCAGAAAAGATCGTAACTGCCGTAAGTTGGACGGTTGAGTGAGTTTTCTAATGACATCTACCTTGGCCGGATCAACCTCCATGCCCCTGTTGGAGATGATATGGCCAAGCACCGTCCCTTGAGTCACCATGAAGTGACTCTTCTCCCAAGACAACACAAGGTGAACCTCAACGCATCGCTGAAGGACTCGGTCTAGGCAGTCAAGACAGGAGTCAAATCCGTCGCTGTAAACCAAGAAGTCATCCATGAAGACCTCCAAGCACTCCCCCACCATGTTCGAAAATATAGATAGCATGCATCTCTGAAATGTCGCAGGGGTGTTGCACAACCCAAATGGTATGCATTTAAAAGCATATGTCCCGAAGGGAAAGGTGAAGGTGGTCTTGTCCTGGTCCTCGGGCGCGATGGGTGCCTGCCACAACGGGTCTTGCCATCGCTGTATACGACCTCTAGCGGCTCGGGACCCCTCAAGTGACCAAGTAGTTTTTCTTATTGATTTTATTTTTGGTCCAATTACGATCTAATAGGTACAGGCAAATTATTAGGTGTGTGGATCGTAATTATTACTTCGCAATCAGTAAAAATCCTAAGCTAGGACTGAAAACCGCGTAAATCAAAGAGTAGTAAATAAAAGGCCAAAAAGCTGAAAACTGCAAATGCCGTGAAAATCTCGATGAGGTCCCCTGAGAACACCGGTGCTCGGTGAAACAGACCCCGGTAGTCACCAAAATTCAAGTCTCTATCCCTGTGTTATTATAATAAAATAATTCTGTAAAAAAGAAACCTAATCTAAGCTACGCTACTCCGTGGCTATTTGCGGCTCCCGCACTTCGGCTCCTCCTCCTCGCGCTCTCCTATGGCTTCGTAGAGAAAGAAGCCGCTTCCGACTCCCGCGGTTGCTTCGGCTTCTGAAGAAGTCACGTCGGTCCTCGAGCCCCTCGCAAGAAACAGAAACCAAGTGTCAAACCAAGTTATTATATAAAAATAAAAGAAAAGCAAATATATGCAAAACTAAAAATAATATAAACACACAAAACAGACAAAAATAAAACAAAATGAAAGAAAATGAAAACATAAGAAAAATGAAAAGCCGCAAAAGCCGTGGACGAAAGAAAAGCCGCGGAAAACCGCGAAAAACAAAATGAAACAAAATGAAAACAAAAACAACTACTAAGCCGTGCTCCCCGGCAACGACGCCATTCTGATGGCTGAGAAATCAAGACTCTCAAATTCGGGTGAGGTAAAAATCACTCTGGGGTCATTACGACCCGGATCGAGAAGACTCGGTCAACAAGAAAATGTAGAACCACCAAATAAAGATAAAATCGATCAAATCAAGGAAGCGGTCCTCGCTAATTTATTAACCTGGTATAGCGACCAGGGTCGGACTCAGTGAGCACGAATTGGCCTTGCGACCTATGAAGTAGTCAAAATCGAAATAAAGAATAAAATATTTTGGTGGATTTTTAAGTGTTTTTAATTTTTTTTGGATTTTTAATAAAGGGGGAAAATAAGAAAAGGTGAAAACAAGCAAACACAACAAATTATTTAAACATCAAAAAATGCTCCAAAAATTCAAACAAAAATGTTTTTATGTTTTTTTAGGTTTTTTAGTGCTTTTGGGGAATTTTTCAGAATTTTCTAATTTTTAAATAATTTTTTAAAAATCAAGAAAGACGAAAACAATGTGCTACTATACAGCCAGACTTGAAAGATCCATTAAAAATGTAAAATGGATCTATAAAAGTTTGGAGGTAATTTTTATGAAAACTATAAACAAAAACTAAGATTCAGAAAAGAGTTTATATTTTTTTATTTTTATAGAATTTTCTAGAATTTTTATAAGATTTTTATGATTTTCATTTTTAAGATTTTTATATATCTAAAAAGCACAAAAATTGGTAAGAAACAAGAAAACATCAAAACACACAGTCCCTAATTTTTTTGTAATTTTTAGACAATTTTTTTATTTTTCTTTTATTTTCTAAGTCAGACATTAGCAAAAATCATTGTTTTTGAATTTTTAAAAATATCAAAAAGCCACAAAATGTCCCAAAATTTTAGGGACATTTTTACACAGTGGCAGGAGCCACGCATCCAAATTTCACCTAATTTGGATTTAATTAGCTATTTTATTTAATAAAAACAAATGCTAACAGTTTTCAGGGACCTAAATGCAAACAAAACATACTTCCAAGACCAATCAATAACAAGACAAGAAAGACCAGGGTCTAGAATGCGCAAAAATCCCGTGAAAACACGAGCGGCACACGTGACAGGCACTTGGAGGGGTATAACTGTAATTCCTATTTAAATAAATGCAAACATTAACACCAAGGAAGTACAAGGCTTAAACTGCAAATAACCCAAAAAGTCATGTGTCGATGCACGTGGTTCACACACACAGGGACTATAATGCAAATAAAGTAAATCTAAGGTCATAACAGCAAATGTTCAAAAATAAAAACAACTACACTAAATATTTACAGGACTAAATAACAAAAACAGAAGGGGAGGGGCCTAAGTGCAAATTACCCCTATTATTATCGGATGGACGAGGGCACGCCACGTGGATGATCAACGGTTATGGATGTAAGGTGCCTCTTCGTCTAGATTGACGGCCTGGATCGAGCCCTAAATGGATCGAGCGGTGGTTGGAGCTCCGCAAATGAACGGCTATGATCAAGTCTGGAGCGGAGGGCTGATCCGACGGTAGAGGAGGATCCTCTAAAAACTTGACTCCAGCGAGGTTTGCCGGCCTAATGCGCACGCCGAGGACCTCCTCTGGAGCTGCTGAGAGGGTGAAAATGATCGCTGAGGTGTTCCGCAGCTTATGAGCTCCTCCGATGAGGCCGGGAAGCTCCGAGGAGCTCCGGCGACGAAGGAGGAGCTGAGCCTCTGTGCTCGAACATTCAGACCCTCAGATGGATCCCTTAGACCTGCAAAACAACACATAAAGGCTCCTAGGTCGAGGGCAAATTGCCTCAACTCGGTTAGGGGTGAAAGGGATGATCAGATGGATCGCGGCGAAGACCTCCAGCGAGGTGACGGTGAGGGAGGTCCGACTCTTGGTTTCGGGGAGAACCAAGTTGAGTGAGTTGGTGCAGAAGGTGGAGAGAAGTCTCGTGAACGTGAATAGGTGGTACGATGATCAAATGGATGAGCGAATCGATGGGAATCGGCCGGCGACGGTCGGCGGCGCAAATGGGCGTAATCGGAAATTAGACTAAACTAGAGGGTATCGGGGTTACCTTATGGAGGATATCGACTGGGGATGAGCTGGAGAAGCTCTGGAGATCTTGGCCTCAAGGAATCGTCGGGGTCCGAGGCTTGGCGCACCTCGCGGTGGTGCACAGCGACGAAGGTCACCGGATCAGTGGCTGAGGACTACTCCTCCTCACTGCAACACTCCTATCGGTAGCTGTTACTCTAGGGATGAGAGTGGAGGTCCTGGGACGAAGGGGCGGAGCCAAAGATGAGTGAGAAGGTGCGGCTGAGGTTGGCTATATACTGCTAGGGGTCCGAGAAGAAGGAGGTCGGGCGAGTGATTTGGAGCTCGGACTCCTAGACAAGTCCCCGAGCATGGATCAGGGATGATTCAGGTGTAATCAGGACCCGGGGTTTGCATAAATGATGATCGGATTAGGCTTAGGAAATTAGGAGAAAAGCGGGTCGAATGCAGGATCTGCGTGAAAGGGGTCTGCAGGGGAGAGTTGACCGGGGGTCAACAATCCCCTGTGGACCAATCATAGGCCGCCAATAATTAAATATTTGTAAATCAAATAAAAAATAGTAAATGATGTTATTTCAAAATATTTTCAATATGAAAAATATTAATTTATTTTCAAAGAATTTTTTAGTGATTTTTATTTATCTTTTTGAAAAATAAATAACGTATTTACATTATATTATTATTATATATAGGTATATACATATATGTATTTTTTATTTTTATTTTTAAGTATTTATTTTTATAAAATTATTCCAATTTTATATATTTTTATTTATAACATAAAATTTGGAATAAAATGGTTTTTTTATTTTATTTTTATTATTTATTTACATTAGTTAAATAAATAGGTTTATATACATATGTACATGGTATATATATATAAGGTGGAAATTGATTTTATTCTTTTTCTTTTTATTTTCTTTTTTTATTTTTCTGATTTTTATTTTATTTATTTACACCATGAAATATGGAATGTAGAAATATTTTTTTTGGATTTTTATTAATTATTTACAAGGGGAAAATAAATAGGTATGTTATTCTATATACATGGTCTATATACACTTTTGAGAGAGGTTTTATTTATTTTTATTTTTATTCTATTTTCCCATTTTTATTTTAGTTTTATATTTATAAATATGTATAAGTTAACAAAAACACATTTTTATTTTTATTTAGAGGAAAATAACTTTATTTATATACATAGGTATATGTACACACATGATTGACCCTATCTCCCTCTACTTTGATTCTTTTGCGGTCAGGCCCATGCTGAGCCCTCCCATGGGATTAGGTCACTCACTATTTATCTAAATATCTCCCTCTTTTTATTTTATTTCTTTATTCTTTTTATTATGCACAAAAACATGCTAATTATCACTATTTACACAATGCATGTATGTTGGTAGTTTATTCTATTTACATGAATATACATGGTGTTTTGTATAGGTTTTAGCAAAAATAAAAGAATAAAGAGTGATGAATGGGTATTCATCACACGCCTGCGAAGGCGCACAAGAGACGGTGTTGGCAGGCGCGACCGCTCGACTAATTGCCGTCGGGTAGCGCGGAAGGAGCAGGCGATTGGGGCGGAGCATGCTTGGCGGTTGCGTGAGGGGAAGGCACGACAAGCTGGGGGGAGTCGTGGAGGGCAGAGGTCAGAGCTGGTGCGGAGTGGTTACATGAGGGGTCATAGGTGGGCACGACGACGTGTGACGTTGGGGAACGCGGTGTTGGCCTGGCGGAAGGTCGGTGGGGGAGGTGCGGGCCGCAGGAACGATGCGACGGACAGAAAAAGGGCGGTGCTTGGAGGCGTGCTGGGGGAAGGGGCGGCGACGACTGTGAGCTATTGGGCGGTGGGAGGCCTCTGCTGGACGAGACGGAGGTGCGCGTGGTGGAGGTGGTCGCGGACGACGATGCTCAGGCGGTTGGGCGACGCGCAGCCAGGGAGATCCAGCGGACGGTTAGGAACCTGCTCCTGCTTTTTTTAATTTCTTTTTGTATTTTGGTTTTTTGTAAATAGGGAATATTAGAGGTGATGAATGAGGGGTGATGATGGTTTGTTGGGATAAAGATGTTGATGGTGATTTGAGATGATTAGTGGTAATGGGGTAAATGCAATGAAGATGGTTATGTAAAAAATATGACTAAGGTGGTGTGTGCAATGATGAATGTAGTGATTGTGATATGAATCAACAAGGAAAAAATGGTTAGATAAAAATAAAAGGAAAAGATAACGATAGAAGATTTAACTGTGTTGTCGCCAAAGGTGGGGCTACGATGTGCGGCCTCTGTCGTGGCCTCAAGAAGGATGGCGAAGTCCTTCGAAGCTGAAGCAGCTTCCTGCGAGGGATGGCTGCGACGTGGGTGAAGACCCACGGATCTCACCGGCTAGTTGTCGTCGCTTGATGTCTAAGGAGGAGCTGTTACCTCGCAGCTTAAACAGGGCTCGAACCTCTCTCTCGTAGAATGGAGGATTCTTCTTACGAAATAGGCGGATGATGAAAAATGAAGTCGATGTGGAGAATAAAAAGGATGAGGGGGAAGTTGTAAATGAGGTGGAGAAAGTGGGAGAATGGTGGAGGAAGTGGAGACTTGGAGTGAGAGAAAATAAAGAAGAAGTAAAAGGGAAAATAAAAATAAAATAAAATAAGTAAAATAAGTAGGCTAAAAATAATAAAGGGAAAATAAAGATAAAATAAATTAAATAAAATAAATAAATCTAAACAAATATTTAATTAAATAAAATAATAATAATAATAAATTAAATTCCAAAAATAATAAAAAAATAGGGTGACACGTGGCGGCTCCAGGAGCTGCCACGTATCGCTCCCGAAAAATTCAAATATTAAATGAAAAAAAATAAAAATAAAGAACAGAAGGGGTTAAATCAAAAAGTGGTCAACACAAATGTTGCTCGTCTCAACGAGATCTACAACTTTTGTGAAGAGCTAAAAATCAAAAGAAGTCATATGTACAAAATGTATTTTTGGGTGGTACCTTATAGATATAAAATACCGCATTTTATCTTTTGTTAATTTTTTGTCATTTTTAAATAAGAGAAAAATCAAAATAAAAACAGAGAAAATATGAAGTAATATTTACAATTTAATCTATTTTTTGGATTTTTAGTAAATAAGAAAATAAAAAGATAAAATACAAGGGCAAAAAGGTCAATATGTACAATATGCAATAGGGGCTCAAAAACCAAGTTTTACGTACGATCTCCTATTTTTATGAAATTAGTCTCATTTTGAAAGTCTTTGAATGTATATTACTTTAAAGTGAGTAGACCTAAATCAGACATTGTATGAGAGAGATATACACATTTTAAGGTTCTTATTCTCAAACTTGGATTGGTTTTATTGGTCAATTTTACAAGTTAATATTTTTTTGATATTTTTCCTTTATTGGTGTTAGTAAGATATACACAATAGAGTTGAATTTATTGGATTTGGAGTTAGTATAAAATATATACAAATATGTATTTACAGATGATGTCTACAAGTGAATTTAACTTCTTATTTAATGCAAATATGAATGCTAAAATGCAAATAATATTAATGCATGCATGAATGCTAATTATGCAATATAAGTGGAAATATGCAGCTAATTACTCGAGAAAAAAGCTATATTTTCAACTTTTAGAGTGATGAATCACAGATATTCATCAACCCCCTATACTTAAACCTTGGACAATGATAGAGATTCAGCCAGAAAGCGGAGAGATAATAGGGAATTTTCCAATGAGATCCACGACGAACATTCATCGTGTCGCAGCTTCTCCTTCAAGCTGCTAGAGCTCCACCACCCGTCGAGGTGTGAGCAACGACCAGGAAGCTCCAAGCTTCCATTTCTCAGGTGACACCACCATCTTCTCCAGGTAAAATCTCTTCTTCTTCTTCTTCAATCCCTCCCCTTCTTCCCCTCCGATCTTCTCTGAATTTATCTGACATCCTCGCTCAATATCACCTTCCATCGACCATCAATCGAGCTTCACCTTGGAGCTCCATCTTCGTGCATCCCTCCGCTCATCTTCCTGATCCATTGCCACCTCCGACCATTGCTCTTTCATTCACGGTGGAATGTGACGTTCCCGGAAAATTCAAAAAATTAAATGCAAAGAAAAATCGAAAAGAAATAACAAAAGGGTCAAATCAAAAAGTGGTCCACAAGAAAGTTGCTCATCTTGACGATATATACAACTTTTGTTAAGGGTCAAAAATCAAAAAAAGTCATATGTACAAAATATATTTTTGGGTGGTACCTTATATAAATAAAATACCGCATTTTATCTTTTCTTAATTTATTGTCATTTTTAAATAAGAGAAAAATCAAATAAAAATTAAGAAAATATGAAAGGAATATTTACAATTTCATTTAATTTTTTGGATTCTTAAAAATAAGAAAATAAAAACAGAAAATACAAGGGCAAAAATGTCAATATGTACAATATACAATATGGGCCCCAAAGCCCAAGTTTTGCCTACGATCTCCGATTTTAATGAAATTAGTCTCATTTTGAAGTCTTTGAAAAGATATTACTTCAAAAGTGAGTAGAACTAAATCGAACATTGTATAAGAGAGATATACACATTTTAAGGTTCCTATTCGCAAACTTGGATTTGGATTTTATTGGTCCAATTTACAAGTAAATATTTTTTCTGATATTTTTCCTTTATTGTTGTTAGTAAGATATACATAATAGAGTTGAATTTATTGGAGTTTGGAGTTAATATAAAATATATACAAATATGGTATTTACAGATGATTTTTACAAGTGAATTTGACTTCTTATTTAATGTAAATATGAATGCTAAATTGCAAATATTATTAATGCATGCATGAATGCTAATTATGCAATATAAATGGAAATATGCAGCTAATTACTCGAGAACAAAGCTCTATTTTCAACTTTTAGAATGTTGAATCACATATTCATCAACCGCGCGTTCGGGGAAGGGTGGCAGTGGCCACGAGCTGCTGGGTGGTGGGAGGCCTCCGGTAGATGGGATGGTGGCGTGTGTGGTGGAGGTGGCCACGGACGATGGCGCTCAGGCAGTTGGGCGGCGTACGGCTGGGGAGAACCGGCGGACGACCCAGAACTTACTCTTACTTTTTTTTAATTTCTTTTTGTATTTTGTTTTTTGTAAACAGGGAATATAAGAGGTGATGAATGAGTGGTGATGATGATTTGTTGGGATAAAGATGTTGATGGTGATTTGAGATGATTAGTGGTAATGGGGTAAATGTAATGGAGATGGTTATGTAAAAACAATATGACTAAGGTGGTGGTGCAACGAAGAATGTGTGATTGTGATATGAATCAACAAATAAAATGGTTAGATACAAATAAAATTAAAAGATAAAGACAGAAGATTTACCTGTGTTGTCGCCAAAGGTGGGGTTGCGGTGTGCGGCCTCCGTCGCGGCCTCAAGAAGAATGGTGAAGTCCTTCGAAGCTGAAGCAGCTTCCTGCGAGGGATGGCTGCGACGTGGGTGGAGACCCATGGATCTCACCGACTGGTCGTCGTCGCTCGACGTCTAAGGAGGAGATGTCACCTCATGGCTTAAATGGGGATCGAACCTCTCTCTCGTAGAATGGTGGATTCTTCTCACGAAATTGGTGGATGATGGAAAATGAAGTCGATGTGGGGAATAAAAAGGACGAGGGGGATGTTGGAAATGAGGTGGAGAAAGTGGGGGAGATGGTGGAGGAAGTGGAGACCTGGAGTGGGGAGTAAGTAAAGAATAAGTAAAATGGAAAAATAAAAAAATAAAATAAAATAACTAAAATAAGCATGCTAAAAATAATAAATGGAAAATAAAAATAAATAAATAAATAAATATAAAAAAAATATTTAATAAAATAAAATAATAATATTAATAAATAATAAATAAAATAAAATCCGAAAATAATAAAAAATGAGGTGACACGTGGCAGCACCAGGAGGCACATTGGGGGAAGGGGCGGTAACGGCCGCAAGCTGCTGGGCGGTGGGAGGCCTCCACTGGACGGGACGGCGACGCACGTGGTAAAGGTGGCTGCGGACAACGACGCTGAGGCGGTTGGGCGACACGTGGCCAGGGAGATCCGGCGAACGGCCAGGAACCGGCTCCTACTTTTTTTTTATTTCTTTTTTGTGTTTTGTTTTTTCTGTAAACATGGAATATAACAGGTCCACGACTCATGGTAAACATCCTTCCAATCACATTATTGCGAGGACGAAAGTGAATTATGAGGGGGAAAATGACTGAATTTGAAAAAACTCAAAACATGAAAGTTGTAGATTTCGATGAGATCTACAAGTTTCTTGTTGACCAAAAATGGATGTGAGGTCAAATGAAGAGAGAGAATATAAGGGTACAAATACAAATAAGTACAATATACAATAGGGGCCCAAAACCCAAGTTTTGCATACGATCTCCGATTTTAATGAAATTGGTCTTGTTTTGAAGGTCTTTGAATGTATATTATATTATGATTGAGTAGACCTAAATCAGATGATGTATGAGATAGATATGTGCACTTTAAGGCTCCTAGTTTCAAAACTTGGACTTGGGTTTTATTGGTCAATTTTACTAGTTAGCATTTTTTGATATTTTTCCTTTATTAGTGGTAGTAATATATACACTATAGAGTTGGTTTTATTGGATTAGAGTTAGTATAAAATATATACAAATATGGTCATTTAAAGGTGATATTTTTACAAGTGATCTTGGGCTTCTTATTTAATGCGAATATGAATGCTAAAAATGCATATATTATTTATGCATGCATGAATGCTAATTATGCAATATAAGTGGAAATATGCAGCTAATTACTCGGGAAGAAAACTCTATTTTCAACTTTTAGAGTGATGAATCACATATTCATCAACCCCATGTACTTAAACCTTGCTCATCCTCGAGCAACTAAAATGAAATGCAAAATTAAAATGATTTTGGGTTCCATACCAAGGTCATGAACAAAAGTTAAAAATGGAGCTTGACTCAACCTTTGGATTGATTGTGTGGCAGAACCTTTTTGGGATCTGAATTTAAGACCTAACAACCTTTAAGTTCCACAGTCTTCTATTCAAGACGCCTTAACAGTCAGGTCAGAACAAATCCTCCTACGTAAATTTCTGATGACTATGATTTTTACTTGTACTGTGTAAGTGAAATGTAGCTCTCCACATCAGAAATGGTAAAGAACCAGCCTCATCTAATAAGGTAACTCTATTCCCCAGTCTAGTAACTCTTTCCTCGAGGAGCAGGGTATTCACTTCTAAGTTCAAGTACAACCATCTCAAGAAGAGGGGAAGGAGAGAAGAATGGACGGTAGCCAGTATAGCTACCGATCCCAGGATGCTTGACCAGTGTAGCCAAGTCATCCAGCTGCAAGCTTCTTACAAATATACATACTCCGGCAGGCATTTTATTTTCAATCAGGCATGTCCACATTTTTTGAACTATATACAAGGTGCATCATGTACATAAGGAGTTTTTCTTCTTGAGCTAGTAGACTATCCCTCTTTTGAAGCATTATTTCAATCTACAGCATCCTGTCCTTAGATGTCAACACCACCATACTAGGTTGAGATGCACTTCCCTCCCTAAAGGAGGACGGATGTTTCCACCCGTGTGCTACTCTAAGCCAAAGGATTGTACCTCCTCACCACCTCATCAATGAAGAGCTACGTGCATGGTGCTTGTCCAAGTTAGGTCACTGTCTAAAAGAATCATGCGTGTGTACGAAATATCCTACTTAGACCAATCAACATGACATGTGAACATAGACTTGCGAACTCAATGAATTAAGTCACTTGATCTGAAAAAATCTTAACTCCAATTCCTATAAGGTTCCTCTGAAATTAGGGAGATTAAGGTCAAATCAAATCCATCCTCGATATCTATTCATAACTTGGTTCAGAACCTACTACCCTTTCACATTGCATATGCCAGATATGCAGATGAGGTGCATATGATATGCTATGTAGATGAATGCAAGACTCTTTTTTTCTACAACTTTTACAAGAGTTTTACAAGTATTACACAATATACTAATTTTTTTTCAATTTTTAGCCCAACCGTAATTATTGCATAATATATACAAAAATACGTGAAAATATGCGAAAGTACGAGCTATGGGAAAAGTATATATGTAATATATACATGCCCCCTATACTTAGCATATGCTATGTCCTTAGAGCATGAAAAGCGAGGAAAAAAACATAGCTAGTGCTAAGCGTAGGAGAGAAAAAAAAATAACAAAAATGTATAGAAGTCATTTCGCCCCCAAATACTTAGGCTCTGACAGCCTAAGTGTAGAAGAAGAACAAAAATGGGGCAGACAAGGTCAAGAGGGGAAATGGATGATTATATACATGGTGGGCACCGGTTCCCACTATACTTAGGTTCAAGTCAGCCTAAGTAAGGGAAAGGAGTGGATGTGAGAACCGATGAGATCTGGAGGATGTACAACGAATGGTGAAGAGACTTGGCTCACTCTCCCCCCTATACTTAGGATCGGATCATCCTAAGTATGGTCATAAAATTAAAAAATATGGAGCTGGAGCAAGTGATTGGAATCACTGGAAAGGGAGGGAAAGAAAATATATACAAGAAGGGCGAGTATATATAAGGATCACGATCTGAATCTTTTCGATGCTACTGATGGCGAGAGCTTAATGTTGTAAGTTCTCATGCACAGCTTTATGTGTATCTTCTGAGTCTGCCTCACGCATGAAAATAATCTCCTCAATACAGACTAATTGTTCATTAGATTCGACAAAGTGTTTCAACAGTTGTCCATTAACTATGGATGTCCGTGCTCCATCTGTAAGATCTGAAATCTCTACTCATCCACTGTCATGCACAGCACGAACTATGAACAGCCCCGTCCACTTGTATTTAAGATTCCCTTGGAAAACCTTCAGCCGTGCATTAAACAATCATACCTTCTGTCCAGGAACAAAGGTCTTTCGTCTGATAAATCTATCGTGCCAACACTTTACTTTGTACATGTACACCAAACTGTTGTCATATGCTCGGTTTCTAGATCTCCACAAGTTCATTCAGATCCATTTCTCTCTGTTTCTGCTCTAGGTGTGTGTTCCAATTGACCTTCTTGATTGCCAATTCGGATTTATGCACTAGCTCAACAGGCAAATGGCATGGTTTTCCAAACACCATTCTGTATGGGGAGGTTCCTAATGGTATCTTGTAAGTTATCCTATAAGCCCAAAGGACTTGATCTAAGATCTGAGACCAGTCCTTCCAGTCTGGGCAGACAAGCTTCTGAAATATGGTCTTAACCTCCCTATTCGACACCTCGGCCATGCCATTGGTCTGTGGGTGGTAAGGACTAGAGACACGGTGTTCGATGTTGTAATCCTTTACGAGTTTTTCACGTATCTATTCACAAAATGGCTACCCCCATCGGATATCAACACTTTGGGGATCTCGAACCTATAGATGATATGGTCTCTGATAAATTTGCAGACAGTCCTGCTGTCTGCAGCTCGGGTCAGGATAGCCTCTACCCACCTTGAGAGGTAATCTACTGTCAGAAGGATATATTCAAAACCATGGCTAACCGGGAATGGGCTCATGAAGTCGATGCCCCAAGTGTCAAAGACATCACAAATGATGACAGGCTGCATTGGCATCTCGTCCTTGGAACCAATGGTTCCTCCCATTCACTGGCATACTGGGCACGACTCCGCAAAGGCAAGGGCATCATGAAATAGAGTCAGCCAGTATAAGCCACGTTTTAGTACCTTCCATGAGGTCCTCTTCCCGGAATGGTGTCCTCCTGCCTCCAGACTATGGCAGAAAGTAAGGAAACTTTGATATTCCTCTTGAAGAATATACCTCCTCCAAATACAATCCGTTCCTTCAAAGAAAAGGATCGGCTCCTCCCAATGGTAATATTTCGCATCTGACTTAAGTTGGTCTATGTGGTTCTTGGGCCAATCTTCGGGAACTTTCTTGGAGACAAGATAGTTCACTATATTGGCGTACCATGGGAGTGAGTCGATAACAAAAACCGACTCGTATGGAAAGGAGTCTCAAATAGGTGTATCATCAGAGGAATAAA
Organism: Ottelia alismoides; assembly: GCA_037367405.1. NCBI lineage: Eukaryota > Viridiplantae > Streptophyta > Magnoliopsida > Alismatales > Hydrocharitaceae > Ottelia > Ottelia alismoides. The sequence goes on along the minus strand of JAZKJV010009936.1, from coordinate 936,100 downwards.
AAATTTCGAGACGGGAGAGGTGAGCAGCCACTACATTCTTCTTTCTAGGTTTGTCTCTAATGTCCAAATGAAACTCATGGATGAGTAAAATCCACCAAAGAAGATGTGTGTTCGCGTCCTTCTTTTCCATTAGGTATCGTAGTGATGTATGGCCTGTAAACACAATCTCCTTAGATCCGATGAGATGAGATGAGATCTGAATGTATCCAAGGCAAACACTACCGCAAGCATCTCCTTTTTGATAATTGTATAGTTACACTGAGTGGTATAAAGCACATTGCTTGTGTAGTGTATAGCAAATGGGACACCATCCCTCCTATGTCCTAACACAGCCCCAACAGCAAAATCTGAGGCATCCGTCATGATATCAAAAGGAAGAGACCAATCTGGAGCTTGTAGGATCGAGGCATCTATGATCATCCCTTGAAGTTGCTTAAAGGCCTCAAGACATTTGTGATCTACAATAAACTTCATGTCATTGCCTAAAATCTCAGTTAGCGTTCGGGCAATCTTTGAAAAATCTTTGATAAATCTCCTGTAAAATCCAACATTCCCGAGGAATGACCGCAATTGTTTTACGTTGGTTTGTGGCTGGAGACGTCTGATCACGTCCACCATGGCAGTGTAAACCTCCATTCATCTCTTGGAGATGGCATGCCCTAACACAATGGCCTCCGTCACCATGAAGTGACTTTTCTCCCAGGAGAGCACCAGATTAACCTCACAACATCTTTTGAGGACTCGATCCAGATTTCTAAAACAGGAATCGAAGGAATCACCGTGGATCGAGAAGTCATCCGTGAAGACTTCTAGGAATTCACCGACCATCTCGGCGAATACTGCAATCATGCACCTTTAAAATGTACTTGGAGCATTGCATAACCCAAAGGGCATGCGCCTGAAAGCATAGGTACCAAAGGAGCACGTGAATGTGGTTTTTCCCTGATCCTCAGGAGCGATAGCTACTTGGTTGTAGCTCGAGAACTCATCTAAAAAGTAGAAGAATTCCTTTCCCGCTAATCTTTCTAAGATCTGATCAATAAATGGTAGGGGAAAATGATCCTTCTTCGTCGTGGCATTCAAGCACATGTAATCCACACAAATACGCCATGACGTGGGTAATCGTGTCACGATCTCCTCTCCATCCTCATTGGTGGTCGTCTAAATTCCTGAATTTTCGGGATAACATGGATGGGTGCCACCCACTTGGAATCGGAGAAGGGGTAAATAAAACCCGCGTCACACCATTTCTCAATCTCCTTCTTCATGTGGATTCAACCTGCGTTGGAATTCACGAGAGGGTTTAGCTTCATTCTCTACGCAGATATGGTGCGAACACAGAGATGGATTTATCCCATGGAGATCGGAGATGCTCCAGTCTATCACCTTGCGGTTTTTCTTTGGGATCTACAGGAAGCGAGATTTCTGCTCCTCAGTCAATCATGAACTGATGACGACTGGAAATTTCCTCTCTTGTACTGCAAGGAAGGTGTACTTAAGGGTTGTGGGTAATGGTTTGAGCTCAGGTAAGGTGTGGTCATCAAGGAAATCTGTCTCAATCAACTTTGGTTTTGTGTTGGTAGTGGCTGGATCTATCTCTGAAGTAACTGCCGCCAACTCATTCAGCTCTGGAGTCCGATCATCAAAAGTATCCAAACAATCGGCGAACGCCGCGTCTGACTCATCATCCTCATCTTCTGATTGTCCTAAAGAGGGAAGTACTGACAGGCCCAGTTGGGCCTCTATATCATCAAAGATGTAGGGGGGTGCATTTTTTATGTGATCTGTGTTGTACTCGCTCCTAAGGATCTCGCAGACCGTCTCATGTACAAGATGCTCTCCAGATGAGAGGGACTCATTGGTGCTAGCTGGGTTCTGTCTACATGGCCCAACGGTGTCTATATGAATACAATCTGCTTTGACAAAGTGTACTCGGTGCTAGATTCAGAATTTGGCCTCTTCCACCTTGTCTGCTTCATCTCGAGTTCCTCACCTCCGCCTTGAGTTTGGAACTGAATTTTCCCGATCTTATAATCAAATAAGGCCCCTAGAATGATCTGGGAATCTCTCCAATACCGAGGGTCTCCATATCAAGGACTGTAAAGTCCACCATATAATCCCGACCCTCGACTTTGATGATAATGTTCCTTATTTCTTCCTTTGACCTCTTGGTTGATTTATGTGCAAACAGGAGTAAGGCTCCGGATTTTCTAAGAGGTCCTAGATTTAGCTGCTCATAGGGGGCTGTGGGCATCAGGTTAATTGACGATCCATTGTCTAGGAGAGTATGTGCAAACATGGTGTCATCAACATGACTCACCACATAATGGACACCCATGTCCCTTCTCTTCCTTGGAAACGCGTTCTTGATGGCGCAAGTAGTGGCTACTGACAAAATGTGCTTCTCAACATGGCTTCTGGTTTTCCTGCTGACCCTAGCAGGTGTGCATCTCACCTTAAGGTACTTCTGGAATGCAGGTGCCATCTCCACATACTTATCAAAGGGGATTGTGACCTTGATATATTTGTTGCAGAATTCTGCCATCTCAGGGTCATCTTTTGGGTTTTTTTCTTCTTTCCACCCTTAAGGGCACAGGAGAAAGGGATTATTGATTATACCTCAGATTCTGAAATGGAAAGATTTTCATTCAAACGGGAAACTGAGTTCTGTATAGGGCTGGGACTCTGACTCTGAAACTGACTCGGACGAAAACGAAATTCATGCGGTGAAACAGGTGATGCTTCTTCCGCAACTTCAGGTGTGTCCTCCTCAGATGGAGGTGTGGGCTCCTCATCTGTTTCGCTCGATTCATTGCTGGTGCTCCTCTCCTTCTTCTTACCATGGTGCTTAAATCCTCTTATTCTGCTGGTGGTGGTAATGGTGATGCTGCTCCTCTGCCTCAAAGTTCTCCTCAGGTAGAGACTTGCCGGCATCTTCCTCATGTACCTGTGCCCTATTAGGTACGGTCACAGTCCATCCGCTTCTGAGGGACATATGATTCACATTTGTACGAAAGGATCTCATGTTTAGAGAGAGAATAATCAGAATAGTGTACCCGATTGCGTGGTCGGAGCTGACCCTGATTCAGGCTATTTGGGGTGGCCTGAACCTGGGTGAGAATTGGGGTCTTTGGTGCCATTTGCTGATCTTGGTGGCATGAGACACAGTTCAGATCTATTCTGATATCCAGGTAATCGTTATGTATCTGTTGAACCCTATCAGTTAATGGTTGGATGGCCAAGATGAGGGACTCCAATTCACTTGTGGGCGGGGCTTGCTGCTGCTGACTGGAGGATGAGTGATCCGGTTGTCTATACTTGCCCTGCTGGCCTAGCCGATACTATTGTGGGTGGGACGGTGCGGTGTAAGGTGGTGGAGGGCCCTGCTGGCCAGAGTGGAATGTGCACTGTTGCTGGTGCTGCTGAGGCTGGTATCCATGTCCTGGTCGAAACTATACAAAGCTCGGTGTGGGGACGGAGCTGGTTTCCTGGTAAGCTAGGGAAGGTCGTTGTGGCTGGCCATTCCCTATCCCCGATTGTCTACCGATGGGTTCATGGCTATACCACAGCCCGTTGATCTCAAACACCAGTGGAGGCTCCTCATAGATTGACTCCATCTGTGGGGGTGCATGCTGCTCCTACTGAGTGTACTGCTGCTCCTCAACTCAGCTACTTTGAGGCCCCTATACCTACTCATGTATAAGATGGACTCGATGTATAGGTACAGGTGGTGCAGAAGGGACACGTAGTCGTATCTTGGCTACCTTCTCAGTCAATTCATCCACTTGCTTCGTCAATTGTGAAAGCGCCTCAAGGTCAGTCACCCTCTTATGGATCTGTTCTACCATGGTGAGCTTATTAGCTATTATCCCCATACTAGGCATTAGGTCATCTGTTAGATCCACTACAGTCCTCCTAGTTGTCTCATTAGATAGGCTTGAGGGAGATAACTGATAGGCCCTGGTGGCCTGAGATCTGTCTGTATCCGCCATCTGCTCCAGAATCTTCCATACGACATCTTCGTTCTTATTTAGATAGCTTCCTCCATAGGCTACACTCACTAGCCCCTACATTTCCGGGGTCATACCACAGAACAAGGTCTGGACTAAAATCGCCTTGGTAATGCCATGACAGGGGCATTTTTGAGTCAAATCATTGAATCTATCCCAAGCTTCATGGAATGTTTCGTGGGGACCTTGGGAAAAGCTAGCGATCTTCGTCCTCATCTGGTTAGTCCTACTTAGTGGATAGAACTTCTTCATGAATAAATCTTTGAATTGCATCCAGGTCGCACATCTAACCCCGAGATTTTTTCAGCCAATGAGCAGCCTTATCTCCTAAGGTAAACGGGGTAGCCTTCGGCCTGATGTAATCTTGTCCAACCCTAGGGTGACTAAGGTTGTTGCAAAACAGCTCAAAGTCTCTCAGGAAAGCATATGGTTCTTCGGTGGAATTTTTATTAAACTTCGGTAGAAGACTAAGAAAATGGGGCTTCAGTTCGAACGCTTCTGGGGGCACCTCAGGTACAAGCCAACTATGCATCTCATTCTCGGCTGGGTTGTAGGAATCTACCATCGGTCGGTCAATTCCACCTGCCTCAATCACATGTCCCATTCTAGCCATAAGATCTGCATTCAGCTGCTTGTCTCTAGCTAATTGGGCAAGGACTTGGTGCATAGAATCATCTCTTTGTTCCTCTTCGTCTGGATGTTTCTTAGGCATCTTGGTTTCAAGTTCGTCCTCTTCACCTGGGTAAAGAATGTGGTCTCGGTTAGAGGACGTAGTAATGAAGACATTCTCACCGGGGCAAAGGTTTCCTCAGTGAGATGAGAGGAGAGAATAGGAATGGTTTGAGGGTAATCATCCTGAGAGTAGGGGATCCCAAACTCAAGAGGGTGATGAGCTCAGGTTAGCCCAAGTTGCGCTTGGGTTGATGAAGATGAGTTGCATGAGGGGTTCAATGAGAGATTTATGAAGCTGGAGTAGATATCTCCCCAGTCAGTCATTTTTGATGGCAGAAGGAAGAGTCGGGAGTATAAGTGTGATAGGATTTTACTCCTACCTTATGCAAGCAAATAAATCACAAACCCTGATTTCACACTCAACACGGTGGAGGAGCCGAAACCGAGTCCGATTAGTCTGGTTGATTTTAAGTGTAATTTTTCAAGCAAACAGCAAAGGTTATGTGGCCTATAGGAAAGTCGGCTCAAAACCGGATGCGTCTCCCCTGTTTAACTTGATGCCTAAGATACCAATGCCCTTCCTTTCTTCGCTCCTATACCTAGATGAGAATTCAAGGACATGCCCTATCTACCTACCGAAGTAGGTGGAGGCTGATAAGGATTTTAACTTTGCCCCTATCTACTTGCCGGAACAGGCAGAGGCTACTAGCAAACTTGTCGCGGTGCACTGCAATTTCACCCCTATCTACCTACCATAGCAGGCAGAGGCTACTTGATGCTGGTCAGTTGAACCCATAATTCAGCCTGTGATATTTGCTCGGATCAAGTTATGTGATATGGAAGGCGGGGATTTTGGCTCTGCCTTAGGGTGTGCACACACAATCTGTACCCTCACTCAGCCTGAAATCAAGGTCATGGGTTATTATCCCACTAACTTGATTTCTGATTTTATTTTGATTTTTTGGTCAATTTGTTTAGTAGTCCCGATTTTAAGTTAGATGACCACTTAATTAGTCCGCATACAAGGCACATCTATCGTCCAGTCCCAATTTCCTTTAATCCTAAGTTAGAAAACCAAGGGAGAAGGAGTCGAGAAAAGCCGATGCACGATAAAACAATGATGTATGCCAAGTTCAGAAGACTTACAACGATCCTCACGCTCTACATACGAGATGCAAAACAGAATTGAAATTTATCTTATATGGATGTAAGCAAGAAAAGCCGCTCGTAGACAAGCAGTTCTATTAGCGATTGAAGAACAAGTTAGATTTGGCTAAAGTCATGCGGTCTAAATACGTCTTTTAATGGTAAAGTGTGGTCCTAGGTATTACGAGCACAAACAGTCCCTAAGAGATATCTAAGAGCCGCAAGTGCAGGTCCTGTCCTACGCCAATCAATCGCACAACACATGGAAACTCTTTTTATTATTACTTACATGCGTGAGAACCCAAACGTGAACCGCTGTAGATGCACACTTTTTTTCTTTTTACAAGTCCTCTCTAAGACCACTCAGTTCAATTCGATGCAGGTTCCTCGGCTCACCTGGCGAAGCGCCTTCGATTCCTCATGTTCCTCGCACAAAAATAAATGATGGTCAGATAAAGGACGAACCAAAATAAACCAGTGCTGAAAATTGGACAGGAAAAATATTCAAAAGAAAAACCGAGAATCAGACTACCCGGTGATGTAAAACCTAAAATCTAAATTTTCTAAAAATTAACCTAAGCTGTGCCTCCCCGGCAACGACGCCATTTGAAAAGGCCTAGTTTACCCTTCTTAATTCAATCGAATTAATGATTAAATTTGAGATGTTATTTGTAGTTGGGTAAAATCAGACTTATCAAAACCACTTTGATTAATGTGTCAATTAAACTCAAGTAGCAATTTTTTTTATTTTACTTCAGCAAGCCCAAGGTCTAACTCAAGGAGGCAACTTTTTCCTTAGATTAATTTGAAGTCAATTCCGATGTTAGGTTTCCAGGAGATTATTTTTTTGGTATTTTTTATGCAATTTAGGGAATGCAATGCAATTCAAGCCAAATTCGAGAGATAAAAATGTGAAGTACAATTAAATTAAGTCCAATAATTATGAAACTTAGCCATAATGTAAATGCAATGAAACTAAACTACCACACTTTTATGGAATTTTTCGACTCTATATGAATTAACTCTGAATGATAAAAGAAGGCAGGCTGATTTTTGCTAAATTAATTTATTAAATACCAAATTAAATCATTTACAAATATAAAAAATATCCTAGATACTTCTATGTGAGATGAATCCAGGAAAATTATTAGACCTCAAAAATAATGAATCTTGGACCTATTAAAAATCAATTAAGCAAAACACCAATTAATTTATTAAGGCCTCTTTATGCATGCAAATATGTGATTTTTGGGCACAAGGTAAAACTACCTAAACTAGACCTATTGTGATTTTTTTGGTAATTTTTGGAGCAATAATCAATTTAATATGCAATTAAAGGCACACAGTGGGCAAAGTATGCAATTTTCCACGAAAAGAATTATATTAAATTCTTTGAAGCTCTCAAAAATATAACAAGCCTTCACAAGAATAAAATATAAGATATTCTACAACATAAAATTTTTGGAATTAATAAATGATGCTAAATGAGTGTTTAAATAAACGTGCCAACACAGAAGTATAAATGCAAAAAAGAAATAAAATTGCTTAAAACAGAAACATGCTTACAAGACTGAAATGCAATTACCTATAAGAATGATGGTATGGGTGCAAATTCTCTACGAGTCCACGTGCACCTCACGTGATGTTGCCTGATAGGGACTTGATTATAATTTCCAAAACTTGCAGGTACACGACTGCAATTTACCCAACGTCTGCACATGGGTCACGTGATATGTGAGGCTTGGATGGTGGCTTGGAAGGCACTGCAGGCTCGGGTGCTTGGAGTAGGCTCGGATGTGGCTTTGGCAATCTGAGCCTGGTAGTGTGGTGTTGGGCTGCTTCGGCTAGAGGCTCAGGTGCTCCGAGCCTAAAGGGGCGGGGAAGAGGCTCAGAGCAGCTATGTGGCCTCCTGTGGTCCGTCAGATCTCAAGGATCCAACGGTAGCTGTAACTCCTAGAAGTGGACGACGTGGCGCGCTATGGGTCGTCCGATCAAAATGATCGGACGGTAACTGTACGTCTGGTTCCTCCTTGTCGCCGCCTCCTGCGGCGGGCTTGGCTGGGCTCCGGCGAAGGTCTCCTAGCTCTGCCACCTTCTATTATGCTCCGTGAAGACTCTCGGCCGCTTCTGAATGGCTGGGCATCATCGTGGAAGTGCATCGGAGCAGCTGGAGCACCTGGGAGTCTAGATGGCTGCTTGGATGCCGGAGATACAACAACTCGAAGGAGCTCCGACGAGGGGTCCGGGCAGTGAAACGAAGTAGGCACCTGCACATTAGTATATGGCCAAATTGTGGTGTGTGTGCTCTCATGGATGAAGTGGGTGGTTCGAGGCCTTGGGGGCGAAGAGGTGAATTGGTCGGTGTGCTCCTTCGCTGTGAACGGCGGAGCAGTGGTCGGAGGTGGCGATGGATCGGGAAGATGAGCGGAGGGATGCGTGAAGATGGTAGCTCTGAGGTGATGCTTGATCGATGGTTGGTGGAAGGTGATATTGAGCAGGGATGTCGGATAAATTCAGAGAAGATCGGAGGGGAAGAAGGGGAGGATCAGAGAAGAAGAAGAAGAATATATTTTACATGGAGAAGATGGACGTGTCACCTGAGAAATGGAAGCTTGGAGCTTCCTGGTTATTGCTCACACCTCGGCGGGTGGTGGAGCTCTAGCAGCTTGAAGGAGAAGCTGCGGCACGATGAAAGTTCGCCATGGACCTCGCTGGGAAATTCCCTATCGTCGCTCGCTTTCTGGCTAAATCTCTGTCATAGATCAGGAGTCGGGAGCTCAAGGTTCTCTCCTGCTGGGGGAAAAGGTGGCCAGAGACGAAGTATTTATAGAGGCGAGGTGGCGCTTATGGCGATGGTTTATGGGGTTTTCGTGGAGAATGTGGAGTGGATGAGATGGATTCATGGAGAGAGTGGGTGCTATCAAGGATGAGGGAATAGTTGGGTTAGTCGTGGAGCGGTTATCGAGTGGAGATGGTGGCGGAAGTGGCGAGGGAAAGAGAAAGGGGGAAGTGGTTTCACAAGGTGGGCGACGTGGGTGAGGGATGAGCGAGAGGTAGGAGAAGATCTCGTGCCGTTGGATCTCACGATCCAATGGCTACGAAGCTGGTGCCAATTAAGGGCGTGGATTAGATCGATGGAGGATGGAACGAAGGCGCAGATGTAACCACGTGGCACGCTGAGAGCGCGCCACTGGCAGACGAATGAGATGGAAGCAGGGGTCAGGATTGAATGGTCGAGAAGGGATAAGGAAATGGGCGGTGTAGATGGAGGTGCCTTAAGGTGATCGTGTGGCATTGAAGCTTGCCACGTGGCTAGCTGCGGTGAAGGCGCTGAATGACGGTCCAGATTTGATCTGGACTTTGATCGAGCGGCTGGAAAGGGTACGAGATCGGACGACACAGATTGGGGCGCTTGAAATCCATCCAACGACTGAAGTGAGAAGACGTATGGTGCGTGATGAAACGGGCCGCGTGGCGCAACCATAAGGCGCCACGTGGCCTAATCACTATATTGCAAGGAAGATAGTGAATTATGAGGGGGGAAATGATCGAATTTGGAAATACTCAAAACATGAAAGTTCTAGATCTCGATGAGATCTACTTACATGTTTCATGTTGACCAAAAATGGATATGTGGTCAAATGAAGAGAGAGAATATAAGGGTACAAATATAAACAAGTACAATATACAATAGGGGCCCAAAACCTAAGTTTTGCATACGATCTCCGATTCTAATGAAATTGGTCCTGTTTTGAAGGTCTTTGAATGTATATTATATTAAGAGTGAGTAGACCTAAATCAGATATTGTATGAGAGAGATATGTGCATTTTAAGGCTCCTACTTTCAAAACTTGGACTTGGGTTTTATTGATCAACTTTACAAGTTAGCATTTTTTGATATTTTTCCTTTATTAGTGGTAGTAATATATACACTATAGAGTTGATTTTATTGGATTTATAGTTAGTATAAAATATATACAAATATGGCATTTTACATGTGATTTTTTTACAAGTGATCTTGGGCTTCTTATTTAATGCGAATACGAATGCTAAAATGCATATAATTTATACATGCATGAATGCTAATTATGCAATATAAGTGGAAATATGCAGCTAATTACTTGGGAACAAAACTCTATTTTCAACTTTTAGAGTGATGAATCATAGATTCATCAATGTGTCGGCATGTTCGCATCGCACCATGTGAGCCGGATCACTCTCTTGATGATAAGAACCAATCGCCATCGCTCATCTAATAACACCATCTCATGCCATCACCGAAGAGACAATATTAGGGAATGAATGGGCAGTCTATCTACCTTGTAGAGTTGGGGACTTTGATTTATGGGAACTAGGATCGCTCAAGAAAGATAATGAGATTTATCAAAATGTCCAAATGCGTCTGAAACCCCATGCTTTTGAACGGGAGTTGTTGCAATTGCTATTGTCGATTGATTTGACTGAGCGGGGTCATGCATTAGAACAAAAGGAGTCTGCAGTCCTCTCGCTTGGTCATCTCTTGGCCAATCTCTACATTCGAGCAATCATGCCTAGCCTGGCTCTAGATGTCATACTAGGAGCTGTTATCTCATCTGCATAGGGGATTCTGAAAGATCGTGACTAGCGAGTGAGATAGCAAGCATTGGGAGGGATTTCAAGAACATGAGAATGAGGACTAATTCTCAGGAACTACTCTTGCATTGACTTTCCCCTTTTGGTGCTTTTTCTCGTGCTTTCATCGTATAGTACAAAGGATCTTTCTTTCAATACTAAACTCTGAACTTACAGGAGGAAAGTGGAGTCGGTTATCAAATCCACTACCTAGTTCTGATGATTACTTGATATATAGCCTTCCTCCGCCTAACATTCCAACCTTGCTTGCTTTCTATGCAATGATGACATGCTCACTATAAGACCTAGAGCATGTCGACCATGCAAACCCTCTAATTGTGTGTGTCCTATCTCTTCAAGAGCGAGAAGGCGAGCGGGGATGCGTCGAGGCCATTAACTAACCATGTCGATTATTTTAACATTATTATATATTAAAATTAGTTTTGTAAATTTTGTGCTGCTTAGCTATTTTTGAAATACAAAACAATCTAGCTATTTATTATTGCACACTATTTCCCTATTTTTATTCAATTAAAAAATACAAAAAATAAAAAAATTAAGATAAAAATCACAAAATAGACTAAATAAAAAAAGATAAAAAGATTTTATTTTGTGTACTTTGAGTATTTATATGCATATTTATATATACTAGCTTATATTATATATTTATACCTATATTTACTTATTATGTAATTATTATTATAATTATGAAAAAAATACCAAAAATATGCTTAATACCCTTAAAAATAAAAAGGACTGTACCAAAGGTAATTTTTTATTTTTCTCTATTATATATATTTATTTATATTTATTATCCATTATAGTATTTATATATAGTTATATATATGTATATATATTACCTTTATTTATTAAAAAGAAAATTAAAATCAGAAAATATAAAAATAAAAATTATGAAATTAAAAACAAAACAAAAAATATATAAATAAATAATCCACAATTTTAAATATTAAAAACCCACTAAAAATAAAAAAATATCCATAAAAACACAAAAAAAACAATCATTATTTTTTGTCAATTTTTGTGCTCTATTCCCCTTGCTCCCTATGTTCGACCTCTACACCTACTTACATCTATACACATTATTTATAGAGTTATAATAAACTTTAACTCCACATTTTTTCTCAGTATTGCTTCATCTATTTGTTGGTTAATTATTATTTGAATTTAAGGTTATTGTGGGTCGCTTCAGTGACTATGTTCCCGCCTTGTGTGGAACATAAGATCCGCATAATTCTTGTCTTGATAATAACATTATCCACATTAATCATTTGTGGATGTGATCCGTAATATTATAGAGAGGTTAAATTGGGAATACGATTCATAATTTACAAGTTAATGTGAATTGGATTCACTTTGAACAATTTAAATGTAAATGTAATTTAAATTTAATATTTGATGGTTGAATATGATTCATAATTATCAGTGGCATGATTGAAATAATCACAAAATAATTTGGAGTTATTTTTGAGATAATTCAACAACAAAAATTGTTTTACACGTAGAAGATTTGGTGGAGATTGCGATCTCACCTAATAGGAAATGAGTGGAGAGAACTCCACTCCTAATTAGTAGACAAGCACACTGGAAGTACCTCGGTGGCAATACACCACTATGAGGAAAGAGGCTCTCCTCTTTTCTAATCCTTCTACATGGTGATTGATTTTAATTGAGATAATTTCTTGAAGAGTGTCTTCAACTTATTTTTTCTTTTAAAACTAATTATAATATTGAAAATTATTGCAACAAGTCTTGGCCATTGATCTTATTAGGAGTGCATCATGACCATCCAGTTTTGTCTAAAAAAGGTTAACCCTAGCTCTTTCTCTACATAATCAAGTTGAAGCAAAAGTTTCAACAATTCCCTCTCTCTCTCTCTACGCATGCTCTCTCTCTCTCAACTCTTGATGGTTGTCCACCTAAGGTTATTGAGAGCTCCATCACTGTCGCGTTACAATTGCGTTGCCAGACTAATTGCTCATGGATATCCATTTTCTTCAGTGCTTGCTGTATGTGAAGGAGATGTCATATTTCGTTAAACAAAATCAGAAGGTTGCTCGCTTAGATCGTCACTTTGAATTGCGAGAAGCAAGCGTTTCATCCATGCGCCAACAAGTGGTATCTACGTCAGATCAGACTTAAGATAAGAGGTCTCTTCGCTTAGAGACTACAAGATCATAATCATATTTCAAGAGGTAAACCTAATACTTGTGTCATCCTAATACTTGTATCATCTTAATGAAATGGATTGGGAAATGTTTCCAATCCATGTGATATCATTGATTTTTTTAATTTTCGCTTCCCCATCGAGTAGTATGACTACTCGACCTAGATCGTATAGGATACGATCTCCATGATTCCGTGATGTGAGAGTCCTTTATCAACTCCCATCTGACCCTCTAGCACTTATGAGAAGTAGATAGACATCTGACATAATAGTATGTATTGAAATAGGTGCATGAAGTAGATCCTTTCTGTAATGAATGGAAATAACCACACAATGGTTTTAGGATAACAAGCAAGATCATATTCATCGAATGATTTGCAAGAAGGATAGAACAGATGAAATTAGAAAATGATACTCGATGGAACATGTATTTTGATATGTTGGTGAAGAGACCCTTTAGTTATGCTCACAAGCATAGTAGAAACGTAATAAGTGGATATACACTCAAGACATAACAATAAGAAGCAAATGCTCTATCCAAATGTGCTTGTAAATGCGATATCTCATTCGACTGCAACTATTGGTATGGCCATGTCATTGAGATTTTTTAGACGAGCTTTCAACATGAATGTTGCATGGAATTATTCAAGTGTTGATGGTTTGATGTATTGAAAGATCCTTGATTCAAGTTAGATCCAAGCCATGGATGCATCATCCTTGCATTTTAGTGAGTAGCGATGCAAGGGAAAGCTGAGCCCTGGCATACCTTCGTGCACCAAATTAGCATCGAGTCGCAGACTAGCGTCAAATCGAAAAAGCTTTGAGGGGAGTCAGAATATAGTCCATTCGGGACGAGGGGGCTAGACGAAAGGATTCCTAGCTAACGAGTCAAGCGACTAAGCAAAGGAAGGACTATGGTTGGGAGTGGGCGAGGCATCTATCTAGTTCCCTGGGGGTGGGAAGCGGCACTTGCAGACCTGAAGCGTCAGGAACGACTGCTGACGCAATGGTTCCCGATTCGATCAGCATTGCAAACTGCAACTACTCGACCTAGATCGTATGGGATACGATCTCCATGATTCCGTGATGTGAGAGTCCTTTATCAACTCCCATCTGTCCCTCCATCACTTATGAGACGTAGAGAGACATCTGACATAATAGTATGTATTGAAATAGGTGCATGAAGTAGATCCTTTCTGTAATGAATGGAAATAACCACACAATGGTTTTAGGATAACAAGCAAGATCATATTCATCGAATGATTTGCAAGAAGGATAGAACAGATGAAATTAGAAAATGATACTCGATGGAACGTGTATTTTGATGTGTTGGTGAAGAGACCCTTTAGTTATGCTCACAAGCATAGTAGAAACGTAATAAGTGGATATACACTCAAGACATAACAATAAGAAGCAAATGCTCTATCTAATGTGCTTGTAAATGCGATATCTCATTCGACTGCAACTATTGTTATGGACATATCATTGAGATTTTTTAGACGAGCTTTCAACATGAATGTTGCATGGTATTATTCAAGTGTTGATGGTTTGATGTATTGAAAGATCCTTGATTCAAGTTAGATCCAAGCCATGGATGCATCATCCTTAATAAGAATAGAGCTATTCTTGGTAAAATCTAAACACTTGTGATAGCATGTCAGGTAGATCAAGTCTTCTATGTGCATGCAATACAAATTTGGGATGGATAATTCTGATTAAGGTGACTAATTGAGGATGCTAACAAGAAACTGAACTAAAGATGTGAGGAGGAAGAGGCCTATCAGGAACACATGGAGATCTAGAATATGGTAAAAATATTTAATTATTCATTACAATATACATAAATAGATTAAATTTTGTACTTTTTGATTCTTAATTAACTTTCTTATGCATTTTTGGGATTGAAATTATTTAATGCATCTTATATAAATGCAGATGCTACGAACATGTTTTTTAGACATAATCGATGTGATGACGATAATAGCGACATCGTTTCTCTCGAAGATGAGTCCAATCCCCCTTCATTTAACTCCCGAGACAATGTAGACTGGGATGGAGATCCACAACCTCCACCAGATTCAATTGATCCATCTTTTTCAAGTAAAAATCTTATTCTTTTTATAGTTTATTTGCATTAATTGTTTACCTATCAAAAATAATTTCCTTGTGATGCCAGCACCTTATCGCAAGAAGAGGAGTCATGCGCAATTGCCGTCTATTGAATAGGCTAAAGCTCGGTGAAAGATTGAGGGTTGAGGTGAAGTCGGGGGGTCAAGTGATGTTGGAGATCGCAACGTAGATGCATATATAGATTATCATAATGGAATTTAGGAAAGTACCATTAGTCTTAAAAGAAGCTATTATCTCAAATATGAAGGCAAGGTGGCACAAGAGTTCAACATAAAAAAAACTTATATACAGCGAAGTGATGTTTCTCCCCATGCAGAATGTATTTGACTGGGGTGATGATCCCACGATCAAAGATGAGATTTTACAATGAGCTACAAAAATCCATCGAGACATATGCACCAATGGTCGAAGGATATGAATATTTGTATACACTTTTGTGTTGGAATGTATCGTGTTTCTATTTTTATATGTATTAAGATGTATTCACCTATATAACATTTTGACTTGTTCGACACTATGGAGTGGGCGAGAGCCAACCCACCTCTAGATTGGCATCCTACAAAGTGGGAGGCGACCATTACATACTAGGGGAGAGGAAAGGTAAATGAAGTTATTCAAAAGTATTCGAAATCGGTGATTCTAACTTATCTTCTAATACATGTTGTCATTGATTATGTAAATACAACATGTATATGAGATGAACAGAGGCAACCGAAGCAAAACTCTTGGTCCAACCCATACATTAAAAAGGACAAGTTTAGATCAACTAAAACACAAATATGTAAGTGCAAGTCATTCCTATATATATATATATAATTCTATAGTTAATCGTGATTGTTTATTATTGTAGGTTGCGTTAGTAGATTCGATTGATAGAGTGGAACTCTTTGAGGTTACATTGAATACAACATATAAGGAAGGAAAAAGGACATTTATTCATGAGAGCTAGGCAGAGACACATGTATGTGTGAGTAAATAACTCTTTTTAGGACTGACTACCTGAGACCCTTTGTGTTATATTTGTGTGTGTGCGCGCATGCATGTGTACTCGTATGCGTGTGGGCGTGTGGGAGTGCACGTGAACATGCGTGCACGTGTATGCATGTGTACTTGTGTGTGTGTGTGGGCGTGCGTACGTGCATGCATGTGTATCTATGTGTGTGTGTGTGTATGTGACAATTGATTTCTAGGGTTGCATGGTCGAATTTATCCAGAGCCAAGTAGCTTCTGATCAAGGAACTCTAGACCAATTTGGTAAGTATGCTTTTTGACATGTATTTCCACATGCTTTACATTTTCAAGATGTGTTCTTCTTAGCGGTGCATCTTCCACTAAGTCGAGTTGGTTTGTGAGAAGCGGTGGTGGCCCGTCACAACAGGAGTTCGATCAATTGAAGGAAAGGGTGGCGGCCTTGACTAGAGATTTGGACCGGGCGAATGAGAGTGAAGACCGGTTGTGTTATACAGTGCAACAAAACACCCAAGTAATGCTCCAAAGGTCCAAGTTGATGGAATAACTAGTCGAATGAGGAAATGTTCCTCTATCCCATGATCATCGTGACCCTAATCCCCCTACCTGACGACTATGCGCCCCCTCTATAAACTATTAAATCTTGAGAGTGTAAAGTGTTAGCTAGTTGGAATATGTAAAAACGTGGTTTACTTTATTTAGTCAAATATTTGTTAAGAAACTTGGTTTTTCGTGTTTCAATGATTATGTATTGTATATCTTAACTCCCAATCTTGGATGAAATGACATTTCTTTTCTTGTATTTGCTGAAGTGTGAAATTGGGTTTGTTTGGAGTACTTACCCTCGATCGTTATGCATTATCAGTTGTTATGGAATGAAGTTAAGAGACATATGGTGTATTGTGTGAATTCGAAAGATCTGAGATATGTTGTGCAAATACTGCTGCATCTATTGTAATCAATCCATGCCTATATGGACTTGTCCTCGCCTACAAGGCTCCGGTTGGTGAACTGGTGTGCAATATGATCTCTTTTGAAATCACCTCATGCTTGTTAATGATTCGATCGGAATTTCTAGTTACTCCTTATTTGATCGTATTTCAATCTGATTGTTGTTGAATCCATATTTGATAATCCAAATTCGTATTTGATAAATATTCGATTGAAATTAGTATTCTATTATTTTAGGATATGATTTTTCAATTTCATATACAATTGATATAAATAAAATGGTTTTGGATATGGAAACTGCAACATATGTCCTTACCTGATCCATTTTCATCTTTACCACTGATTTCAAAAAATTGGACAAATTCTTGTCTCGAATTCCTCTGATGTAAGATTAAATGAACACTTTAAAATGTCTGGCCATTGATAAGAGATAAGGAAAAAGGAAAAGAGAATGATCTGATTGATACGAGAGCAAACTGCTTAACAAATTTTAAGCAATGAGTATTACAAACTAAACTCTCCTATTTTAAAGTGAAGAACTTGTATTTCAGAAAGATCTTTCATCGTGTGATCATCTTTGACTTTTAAAATATCACAAAGTCTAATAGGTTTTTTAAACTGCTTAACAAGGTTGTATCTAACGCATATGCATAGATGCCCAGGTACAAGTCATACTACAAAAAGGAGGGTTTTAATTAGATAATGAAAATACAAGTCATATATATTGACAGAAAATGAAGGATTATATTAATTTGCGCAGATATATCGACCTGGAAGTTTTTTTTTCTACTACAGGGTGGATGATCAAATAATAAGGTGTTATCGCGTGTTAGCTGTCAAAGTTGATTACTATAGCATATAATATGTCGACGGGAATATTGCTTTTTTTATTTTGAATTAGGTCATAGTCCATGAGTTCAACCGGTATGAAATATTAATTTGGTTGACTATAATTATTTCAAATAATTTCAGAACATAATCAAAAGGTCTACAAGTATACAGTATGTTAAATAGAAGGCGGCAGCTTTCCCTGTCATGAATATTCTTATTAACAGTACCAAATTCATCAACCTCGAAATCTAATAAATAAAATACGGATAGTTTTTAATGCAATCCGGGTTGACATTAATTTTCAACACTTATTTATATAAATCAAACAAATGCACGGATTTAAGAAATTTGATATATAATATTATATCTACAATATTATCAATATATCGCGATCGGATTCGTTATCGGACAGAGCACCTGAAGAGCAGGTCATCATCCGGATCTCGATCGAGCATCCTGAGCTTGATTGGAAGCCATCAGCCATCGCCTTCTGATCAATTGAGCACAAACGGTGACGAAGCATTCACAATTGGGGAAGAACAAGTGAAGAAAAATGCATCACCCCAGATCGTAAAGGAGGCGTAGGATGAGACGTCCACCGAGTATTTTTAGCCGTTCAATTAAATCCAAGCGAATCGTCTACAACAGATCGATCGAGCAGCTCGCATCACATGTCCAGCCCTGTTATCCATCAACGCAGCACATAGCGCCACGTTAACAATTGTGAGCCGCCAGATCGAAGCAATCCCAGTCTCAGGGCGCCTTCCGGTGAAGCACGTGCATATCACGTGAGAATGAAAAAATAACTCTCAACTTGTTGAATAACATGAAAAAGTCCAGACTGTAGCCTCATGTGGTCAGACACGTGAGCCATTGGGTTTTTTGTGCATCCACCCCCTATGTATTTTTTATCCACAGGCGTAATCCCTGTGAACAAAGATAAATAAATAAAAACCAAATCTATACTAAACAAAAATATAATAAAATAAAATAAAAATATTTTTTGTGCATTGTTATATTATATGATATTATTTTTTATGATTAAAAGTTATTTCCTATTTTAATAAAATCTTAAACAACACTAGAAAAATGCCATTTTATTTAAAAATTCATTAAGATTCAAATATATAGCATGAAATTCTAAAAATTGCATAATATAGATATAATATAATAAAACATATCAAAACATCAAAAAATTGCGTAATAAATTAGCTTTAAATAATAAAAATACTAAAAATATTATCAAAATAATATAAAGACATAGAAAAACATAAAATTACGTGCAATATATTATTTTATAATTATTAAAATTCTCTACACACTAAGAATAAATCCAATTTTTTAATTTATTACCTTAAAATCAACAAAAACAATATATTTTGTACAAGATACATTATTTTCCAATTAATTCAAATTCTAAAATTAATAAAAGCATTTTAAATGCCTCAAAAGTCCTTAACAAGAAAAAAATATAAAAACATAAAAACATTTTAAAACCAAAATGTAAGCTTTTGTGCATATTTTAAAAATCCAAAAGAAAACTTTTAGTTTTTATATACATTACTCTTAAATCAATTCATTTTCCATTATAAAAAATCAATAAAACTACAAAATAAAAACAAAATAAAAATTAAGAAATAGATAAAAACATATTAAAATTTCAAATTTATATACCTATATAGCATATCACATAGGTATACATAAAACAACATAAAATAAAATATACACTTCGAAATTCACTAAAAGTACACTAAATATTTATAAAATATAAAAAATAGAAATACCCAAATTCTCAATAATCTAGCAATCGACCTTAATTGAAAGTTTCCCTCCTAGAGTTCAACCCTAGAATCTATAACAAGTAATAAAATAAAAGAATAATTGTTTGTTTGAAATGGATTTTGGATTACAATGTTAATCACTTGTTTTCTTCTTTTAGAAAATAGAAACCTTAAAATCGTGAGCAATATTTAATCATATTCCCATATTTTATTGAATATTATATAAAAAGTTCATGACAATACGAGTTATTGTTAAATATATATACACACACAATATATATGTAACACTTCCCATACTTTTTTTATCATATGCCATCATGGCACTGAGAGAAATGAAGACATAACTAGTATTAAGCATAATAGAGTACAAAAGGAAGAGAAAAGAGTAGGGCCAGATAACCGCCCCATACTTAGGCTCCAGTCAGCCTATGTAATAGAACAAAATTGAGGCAGACAAGGTCAAGGAGTGAATGAATAGTAAAAGTGGCTATAATCACAATTTACATTGACCTACCTATACTTAGGATTTGATATCCTAAGCAAGGAAGTGAGGTTGATGTGGGGACTCGATGGGATCTAGGAGAATGTACAAAAAATAAAAAGAGAATGGAATGACTCATGCCATTCATCGCATACCCCCCCCCCCCCACAATACTGATAAATCTATGATTTATCATCATATATTTCATTTATTATTCCTCTCCCGCCAGGACACCTCACAACAAGTTCTCTTCTTCTCCAAGATTCCCCAACCTGCTCACGTCTCCTCTCCACCTCATTCCACCTCCCTGGCGGAGAGATAACCACCATCATCCACTTTAGAACCCTAACATACCATTCCACCCCACTATCCACGTCGAGGAAGCCATTGAACATTGATCGACAACCACTTGGAAATGACATCTCCACTTCAAATCCTCCGCCACCAACCACTCTTCCAACCGTCCACCTTTATGTGAAGCAAGACCTAGTTGTTCCCCCTTCTTCGTGATAGGAAGAAGGTGGATTGAACATGAAATTATGGAGCATCGCTTCAGGGGATGATATATGGCCATCCGGCCATGCCACGACCATCATCGTGGTCGTACGAGCTTTAAGGTATGGTTAACCTTGCAAAGCAAAGACCAGAGGTCTGATGAGGACCTAAGATCTCTAGTTAAGGCATATCCTTACTTTGTCTTTATTTTCTTTCTTTTTCCTGTATCATGCGTACAACCTAATTCCAATCAGATCGTCCCTCCAGATCCATCGAGGATCCATTATCTTCACAGGATTCTCTGATCATCTCCTCTCCTCTTCCATCGCTTAGACCATGTCACCCCCTTTTCTTCATTGTTATGGTGGAGGACCCAAGTCAGGGCTTCATCTTCTCCACCTGACAACCCTTTATTTCACCTCATGCACACACCACTTGCTTTGACTATTGTACCTTAACATTTTGTAGGTCTAATTCTATCAATGGTAGGAGTCTTCAACTCATCTCTATTCTATATTAGTAGCTCTGACGAGGCACCATCGCCTCTCCACTCCTAGCATCATCATCAATCGCTTGACCCTCTAGGACCTTTGTTAGCCCTTCACGAAGAAGATCCAATCTTCCATGCAGTAGTTAGACATTGAAGAAAGAATGGATGGTTCACCGGAGCGTAGACAAGTATGTCGTAGAGAGGCGGAGCAGTTATCACGACCCTAATTCCAGGTAATCGAATCCTCCCATATCTGGATCTGGTTACTCAGCAATAATTGATTCAACAATCACAACTTACATTCAAAAACACACTGCACTTTAAAATACTAAGAACAAGTCATTCTAAAGTGTACATGGTACATTGTTCCACTATAATCATTTACATGTTCATTAGTTGAAAAGAAAATACACAAAAAGATTACCAACTACCTTATTGAGAAATGCTACTATGGTTGACTGGATGACTATTGTCCCTGTGATGACTCTCTGATCCCTACCGGGTTTTTAGAAAATATTTGAATGAAATGAGCCAGTGCTCGATAATGAAGAAAAGAAACATAAGCAAAGCATGATATTTGAAAGGTTCAAAAAACTAAATTATGTAGTTGTTCCTTTATTCTATTTTTATTTTAATTCCTATCCATTCTAGTCCACACCAGGGATTGGTCATCCCCCCTCCACGGAGTCTAAAGCTGTAGATACTTCAGGATTGGAGACAGCGTTGATCGGATGAACTTATGTTGTCGCACGTCACCTCAACCAATCCTTTGATACTGCCCTGAAAAATTTCTTTTTGTTTTATTATCTAGGGTTCCAACCCTCATCCTGCCAACAAAGAAACACGCCGTCCTCGAGGACTCGATAGTGTAAAACCACATGCTGACCTTTAATCGCATAAATTAGCAACTTTAAAATACATGTTATCGTGGCCCAACCGCTAACGAACCACCCTTCCCTCCACATGGTATGACCTCATCTTCAGTCAGTCAACCCGGCAAATGACAGTCGAGTACCATGCGTTGTAAATATTTTATTTCGCATGCTCAACATATCTGAATAACCGTGTACCACCTATGTATGGCTTGCCAATACAGATGTTCTTTTGACAAACATACATATTGCATGCCCAACCCGTAGTATATGCTCTAAGTCATCATTATCGTAAAAGATAGTATGAAGCTTGAAACTAGATCTCATTTATTGCATATCAATTTTCATCCCGTATTAGTATAATATTACATAATTATGATTCATTCCACCAATTCTACTTTAGAAATTATTTTACAGTAAATTAATAAACAATTATGTGAACGTTCTTGAAAATAAAGAACACAATAAATATTAATTTTATCCAATTTGACTTGAAAACCCAACGACAAGAGGTATGAATCCGTTACATAATTGAGCTCTCTCTTGTATATGCAATGCTTTATAATGATTTGTTTTTCAGAAAGGGTGATTTGCAGCTCCTTAAATGATCGAATTTTACTTTCATATCAAGAACACTAAGAATGTGCCAAAAATGCAAAGAACGAATGAAGAACATGATGAACGTAAAGAACAAACGAAGAACATGAAAAACACGAAGAATATATTTTCTCTTGTAATTTCAGCAGAACTTCCCCTTATATGGGGTGATATTTCTAGGAAAATTTTTGTAGAGTTTCCCCTTGTATCTAGTCATATTTCTATCAAAATTTCAGAGAGTTTTCCGTGGGCATATTTCTACGAAAATTTCAGTAGAGTTTCCTCTTACACCGGTACATATTTCAAAAGAAAAACTGAAAGAGCTTCCTCTCTAAAATCATTGAGAGGAAAACAACAACAAAACATAAAGAATATAATGGAATTACAAGAAATAGATAATCGGTAGACACCACACATCTTAGGTGAGTGAAGCATGTCATGAATCACATGGTTCACTGACGTGCCTAGACGCCCGTACCCAAATAGAGTGTTACACAGATTTCTCCATCAAAATAACTATAAAATCAATAAAATTACTGAATCAGCAAGTCTCTTATCAAAGGTGAGTTGGTCATATGAAGAACATGTATGCTCACTTAACAGCCTAACAGTCCCCACCCGAGTAGAGCTATGCTCACATTTCTCCTCCAAAATGAATTGGAAAGGACAATGAATCGAAAACCTGTATTGAAAAAAAGGAATATGAATAAAGATCTAACTCAAGTTAGAGTTTACTTACGAGGCCCACTATGAGAGGTTCATGTTGTCTCCCTCCTCCTCGTCCTCCCGGTAGTGCTTCGCTTTCTTCTTCCACGTCGCCCTCTCCTGCTCTCGATCTCTCGACTCTAACCCTTGGGGTAGTGGTGGTAGGGAAATCGTATAGAATGTATGGATAGGGAGGATAATTATAGGCTTCAGAAAACTATTAACCATGGTTAGCAACCCTTAATAGCAGTTAGGGCCCCATGTTTATGTCCCATGATTTTGGCTGAAGCTTATCCAAATCATAAGTCTTAAGTTGAACACTCTAGAAGCTTCTATATTCGCTAATGACACTTATTTATCTCTAATCATGATTAACTTTCATTAATCATTATTTGACTTTCACAACTCATGCTTAACTTTTACAGACATCTAATTAGTGTTCACTAATGGTGATTGATGTTTTTAATATATCAATATTTTCTTTAATCATAATTAATTAGTCTTACTGATGATCATTAAGGTTAACGACATCTTATGCCTCTTTACTTCTCTTTTCTTCCTAAAATCGTAATAATTCGAAATGAAGTCTTATTCACATGAAATACATTCCGTTGGTTTCCTCTTGACGAGCCGGATCTTTTGATATAGGATCTCAGAGGAACCTCATTTGAGGATTTACAATTATCTCATCCTTGAGACTTGAAGTGTAGACATAACAACCTTAAAAAAGATTGAAACCATAACATTTATAAAGGGAATGATCGTCCTTTTATTTATAATAAAGATATACACAATGCATAGCATTATCATTCAAACAAATATGGGTATTTTCTCTCATTTCTGCCTCAGGTTCCCATGTGGCTTCTTCAAACTCTTGGTTCTGCTACAATACTTTAGCTAGAGATGCCTCTTTATTCTCCAACTTCTTATATCCATGTCTAGTATTTGCACATGTATTTCTAGTTATGTCAAGTCTGACTCAACATCCAGATCATCATAGATTATTTTATGCTCGGGATCCTTAATATATTTTTTCAAATTTGATACATGAAAAAACATCATGTATTGCTGAAAGATGTGGAGGAAGTGCACGTCTATGCAATTTTCTCAATCCGCTGAGTAATTTCAAAGGGACCCACAAACCTGGGTGCCAACTTCCCACGCAAGCCAAACCTATGAACTCCCTTCATAGGTGATACTTTGAGGAATACAAAGTCACCTACTTAAAATTCAAGATCTTTTCATTTGGTATCCTTATAGCTTTTCTAGCGACTCTGAGCAGTTACTAGTTTTTTCGAGCAAGTTCAACAAATTCTTGTGTCTCCTGAAGTACATCTAGATCATAAAGGTTCTTTATCTCAATCTGTAGACAACACAAATGAGTTGTACACCTATGTCCACATAGTGATTCAAATGGTGCCATGCCAATACTTGCATGGTAACTATTGTTGTAGGTGAACTCTACAAGAGGCAAATGTTTAACTAATGATCCTTTCCATTCTAAGGAACATGCTCGAAGCATATCCTCTAGAGTCTGAATAGTTCATTCTGATTGACCATCTGTTTGCGGATGATATGATGTGCTCAAGCATAGCTGTGTGCCTAAGGCTTACATGAAGTTCTCCCAATAGTTTGAGTTGAATCATGAATCTCAATCGGAAACTACCTCCTTTGGGATACCATGGAGAAGAATCACATGTGTAATATATAACTCAATAAGCTGCCTTGGAATGGGAGATAAGCATATTGGAATAAAATGTGCTACCATGATTAGACTATCTATTGTAACCCATATAATGTATTTACCACCGGTCTCTTGAGGTAAGACAATGACGAAGTCTGTGGAAATACTTTCTCATTTTTATTCAGGGAGAGGGAGAGGTTGCAACAATCATGATGGCTTTTTGTGTGAAGCCTTTACCTGTTGACAAGTGAAACATGAATTCACAAACTCAGCAACATCCTTCTTCGTTCTCGGCCACCAAAAGTGTGAATGAAGATCCTTATACATCTTTGTAATTCCAAGATGAACAGATAATCTGTAGGAATGCACTTCACGTAAGATGTCTTTTCTCAATTCAGGTGTGTTTGATATACAAACTCTATGATGGTTATACATAAATCCATCTTGTATATAGAATCCCTCTATCTCATTCTTCTCAAGTTGTTTTCTCAAGTCTTTAAGGATTAGATCACCCTCCTGTCCTTCCTTTATTCTATGCCAGATCTCTAGTTTGTATCAACGAGGAATAGTTATAATATAATCTCTACTATCATATGATTTCCATTCACTCAACATTAATAGTAACCCCTAGAAGTGGATAGCACCCACCAACCTAGGTGAATAAGTTCTTCTGCTAAGAGCATCTGCTACGACATTCCCTTTACCAGGATGGTAAGAGATGATGCAATCATAGTAACACCTCTAACCACTGTCTTTGTCTCATATTGAGCTCCTTATAGTCAAACAGATATTTCAAACTTTTATGATCGGTGAAGATCTCAAAAGTAATACCTTAGAGGTATTGTTTTCACATTTTCAAAGAGAAGACTATAGCAGCTAGTTCATGGTCATATATTGGGTAGTTCCTCTCATGTGTTATCAGTTGTCATGATTCATAAGCAACTACCTTACCATGTTGCATAAGAACTACCCCAAGTCCTTCTTTAGATGCATCAATGTACAATGTAAACCCTTCAGTCCCAAAGGGTAGAGTAAGGATGGGTGCAGTTGTTAGGCATTCTTTCATTGTCTAAAAGCTAGTTTTGCATGCATCATACTATATAAATGGGGCTTCTTTCTGAGTCGTCCTAGTCAATGGCAGTGTTATTTGTGAAAAGTCCTTCATAAATCTTCAATAATACCTGGCTAGACCTAGAAAGATTGTATTTCTATGACAGTCTTAGGACGTTCCCAAATCACCATACTAAACTTCGCAAGATCAACTTACATACCTTCCCCATGAATAATACGACCTAAAAAGGATACTTCATATAGCCAAAAGTCACATTTGTTATATTTAGCATACAATTTGTTCTTCCTTAGTGTTTTGAGTGCATGCTGGAGATGGTGTTCATGTTAGCACTTATCCTTGGAGTAAATAAGTATGTCATCAATGAAGAATACTAGAAAGTGATCTAGGAATTCCCTGAATACTCTATTCATGATATCCATGAAGGCTGCTAGGACATTTGTCAGTTCAAAAGGCATAACAAAAAAATCACAATGTTCGTATCTAGTTCGAAATGATGTCTTGGGAATATTTGTATCTTTAGTTTTCAACTGATTATATCAAGATCTTAAGTCAATCTTGGAATACACGATTGAGCCATGCAACTTATCAAAGAGATTATCTATTCTTGGCAAAGGATACTTGTTCTTTATTGTCCTCTTGTTTAGCTATATATAGTCAATGCACAACAACGTTGATCTATCATTCTCCCTCACAAACAAAAATGTGCACCCCATGGTGAAGTACAAGGATAAATGAAGTCTTTGTCTAACAGTTCTTGTAACTGTACCTTTAACTCCCGTAACTCAGCTGGTGTCATTCTATATAGAGGGATAGAGATAGGTTGTGTATCATTTGTGAGAGAGATTTCAAATTCATGTTCTCGCTGAGGTGGTAATCCTGGTAGTTCATCTGAAAATACATCAGGAAACTCGCACACTATAGATACATCTTCTATCATTCTGTTTGATCATGATATAGTGGATATATAAGCTATATAACCTTGGAACCCTTGCTCTAACAATTGTTGTGCCTTCAGAGAAATGATATATTCAACATCATCATTTGATGTGTTTCGAATGAACTTGAACTCTATGGAGCTAGGAAGGCAGAAGGTTACTACCTTCTGGAAACAGTCTAGGCATGTATGATACCTTTCTACTAGTTCATACCAAGGATGATGTCAAAATCATTCATATTTCAAAAATTAGTAAAGAAACAAGTAGTTGATGTCCTGCTATCTGTACCAAATAATTTTTTAGGATTTATCAGATTATAAATACTTGTCCTCCTAGTCCCTTAATAAAATAATGATTTTGCACTTATATTGAAATCTTATTTTATGGTAGGATTCAAGAATTTTTTTTTACTACCTAAGGAGGGACTCCTCCATGGCTCATCTGACTAGAGTTGGAGTCTACTCCATGGAGTTATATAGCTAGATTCTTCCAATGAAGGGTGAACATAACCCTTACATCTAGCATACACAGGTCTAGATGTTTCTGGTCTCTCAGCTTGTGCATTGAGCATCTCCTCTAATGCTTGTTGTCTTTTTCCCATATCTTGGAACATTGCTATCATAGACATTAATTTCCTAGATGCATCTTGGTCTACCAAGATCCTGGGATGAATTAAGACTAAAAGTTAGGTCCTATACGTCTTAACATGACGTATGTAAGACACAATGACTTGTGAATGATACTACAATCAATTATTAAGATCAAAGGACCTTAATACACCCTTAGTTTTTAAATACCACTCATAAGTTGTCAAATACTGAACAACTTACTAGAGTAACGGGCTTTGATACCAAACTGTCACGACCCCAATTACGGGTCGTCGCTCGGAAATAATTTATTCTACAATCACAACTAACATTTAGAAACAGACTGTAATTTAAAATATTAAGAAGAAGTCACTCAATACTTTTCTATTCATAGAATAAAGTTTGCATGGTACATTGTTCAACTATAACCATTTACATGTACATTAGCTAGAAAGAAAATACACAAAAAGATTACCAACTACCTTATGGAGAAATGATACTATGGCTGGCTGGATGACTATTGTCCTTACGATGACTTTCCGATGCCTGTTGGGCTTTCAAAAAATATAGGAATGAAATGAGTTAGTGCTCAATAATGAAGAAATTAAACATAGACCAAGCATGATATTTGAAAGGTTCAACAAACCAAATTATACAGTTGTTCCTTTATTCTATTTTTGTTTTAGTTCCTATCCATTTTAATCCACATCATGGATTGGTCCTCTTCCCTCCACGGACCCCAAAGCTACGGATACTTTAGGATTGGAGATTGTGTTGATATGGTGAGCTTATGCCACCACACTTCACCTCAACTAATCCTCCAATGCTACCATTACAATTTTTTTATTTTATTATCTAGGGTTCAAAACCCTCAACCAGACAATAAAGAAGCACATTATCCTCGAGGACTCGATAGCTTAAAATCACATACCAACCATTAATCACAAAAACTAACGTCTTTAAAATAATATTATTGTGGCCCAACTGCTAACAAACCACCCGTGCGTCCACATGGCACGACCCATCTTGATTTATTCAACCCGCCTAATGGTAGCCGAGTACCACACGTTGCAAATAATTTATTTCACGTGCTAAATATATCCGGGCAACCGTGTACCACCAAGGTATGACATGCCAATACAGATGTTCTTCTGATAAACCTACAGGTTCCATGCCCGACCTGTAATATCTACTCCAATCCATCCTTATCGTAAAAAATAGTATGAAACTTGAAATCAGCTCTCATTTATGGCATATCAATTTTCAGCTAGTATCGATATAATATTTCACAATTATCACAACAACTACAAGGATGATTCATTTCTAATTCTACTTTAGCCATTGTTTTAGAGTAAATTATGAAACAAGCATGTGGATGCTTTTTAGAATAAATAACATAGTAAGCAGTATCTTTATCCAATTTACTTGAAAATCCAAAATTAAGAGGCAAGATATCATTATCTAATCGGTCTCTCTCTCTCATATGCAGTGCTTTATCGTGATTTGCTTTCAGAAAGGGTGATCATCTCCTGCAATGATTGAATTTCACTTCTGTATCAAGAGCACTAAGAATGTGCAAAAAATGTGAAGAACAAATGAAGAACACAAAGAACACGAAGAACGAATGAAGAACTCAAAGAACATATTTTCTCTCGTAATTTCAGCTGAAATTCCCCTTATATGGGATGATATTTCTATGAAAAATTTGGTAGATCTTCCCCTTATATCGATCGTATTTATATGAAAATTTCGGCAGAGTTTCCCCTTATATCAGGATATATTTCTGTGAATATTTCAGTAGAATTTCCCCTTATATCCAAACATATTTCAAAAAAAAGAGAAAGAGTTTCCTCTATAAAATCATAGAGAGGAAAACAATTGTGAAACAAAAAGAATATAATAGAACTACAAGCGATGGAGAAACGGTAGATACCATGCATATTAAGTGAGTGAAGCATGTGACGAATCCCATTGTTCACTGATGTACCTAGCTGCCCGCACCTAAGTAGGGTGTTAGACATATTTCTCCATCAAAACAACTATAAAATCGATAAAACTATTGAATTGACAAGTCTCTTATCAAGGATGAGTGAGTCGTACGAAGAACATGTATGCTCACTGATGGTCTAGCTGCCTACACCCGAGTATGGCTATGCTCAGATTCCTCCTCGAACACAAAATGAATTGAACAGGAATATGAATCGAAAACCTATCTTGAAAAAAAGAAGATGAATAAAAAACCCAACTCAAGTTATAGCTTACTTATGAAACCAACTATGAGAGAATCGCATCGTCTTCCTCCTCCTCATCCTCCTAGTAGCGCTTCACTAGCTCTTCTTCCTTGACTCCCTCTATTCCTCCTGACCTCTCTACCTTAGCCCTAGGGGTAGTGGTGGTAGTGGAAATCGTATAGAATGAAAGGGTAGGCACTATTTATAGGCTTCATAAAACTGCTAACTATGATTTAACCCTTAACTACGGTTAGCAGTACACGACTTTGGCCAAAGCTTATCCGAAACTTAATGCGTAAGTTAGAAATCTACATAAGATTTGATATTTGCTAATGATGTTTAATTAGCTCTAATCACGATTAACTTTCACTAATCTTAATTTAACTTTCGTGACTCATACTTAACTTTTGTTGACCTCTGACTAGTGTTCGCTAATGGTGATTGATGGTCTTTAATTTATCATTATTTTCTTTAATCATGATTAATTAGGCTTAATTACAGTCATTAGGGGTTAATGACATCTTAAGCTTCCATCTATTTCTTCCGAAAATCACAACAATTCGAAACGAAGTTTGATTCACATAAAACAAATTCTGTTGGTTTTCTCTTGGCAATCCAGATCTTATGATATGGGAGGCGCCTAGTTTAAGGCATTACAACAGTGGAGGAAAACAACCTACATGTACCATTGATCATCTCCATTAGATGATGCCTGAGGGATTTGATACTCCTATAGAGCGTACATGCTAGGTGGGACTGAGAAGATATGAAGCCACTTGGATCTCCCACATGGCCTGAGCCTACCTGCACTGAGCCTATTCCCTCCTGAGCCTCAACGCTCGTGCAATGTGCTTATGGGTGGGGAAATTTGTAGTTGAAGATACGGAATTCTTCATATTTATAGATTGATCCAATCAGGCACATGCAAGGCATGTGTACATGGGTCACTTGCAATGGAACCCTATCGAGTCTTAATAATCACAAATTGACCCCTTCATGCATGGTTATTTACAGATAAGGCCTTATTGTTATCAAAATTTCATATATACCCCTTTAAGGACCTTTTTTGTGATGTTTCTGAATATATTTTGCATGTTTATATTTACGTGTATACCCATGGACTAGTTGCTTTATATTTTGAACATTCAAACTCTGATTTCAATGATTACAGATTCGTCTTAATACTCATGTGATGCTCTCTCTAATGGCATGAACTAATTATTGAATTGACACGTGAAACATGACTATTTTATTTGATACATATTGTATTATTTCACTTATCATTTAGATGACATTTGCTTGAACATACATTTATTTTGTTGCATCAAATATCTATGAAATTAATCTCATATTTAGTGCTCAATTAACTAACCATACCAGGGTATTTTTTATGTTTTATATTTTGCATCTAATGTTATGATGTTGTACTCTGTCACTTAACATAACTTGCATAAAATCAACCAAAAATGCATGTTGTTTATTTATTTTATTTTGCATCATTTCATGTGTAATTGATTATCCTAGATACATTATTGAACTCTGAATCTAGAGGTTAGAATTTAATTTATTGCTTAGATTGCTCGTTTCCCTGAGATCAACCCAGGACTAATCCATATTAAAATATATTAAACAGAGCCACTCATCACAGAGTTATCTAGCTCGGTTCTGATCAATGTGTATATGATCATACAGCAATTTGAAAATATTAACATAGCAGATTACACATTCATCAAATACCTTGGATCTAGTCGTGCTAAGTATAGCCACAAAAATGAAAGCAATATAGTACAATGATGGGTGATCCAAATAACGAGAGATAGAATGTAAAAAATGAAAACAACTATTAGGTGAAGTGAGACTATACTGACTCAAGAAGATTTATGAGAAATCTTCTTATGGGACTAGGATTGGATAGAATATATAAGATGTGCATCGACATTGGGATTATCTACAGAGAAGTCAGAATTAGAACTAGAGGACTGCCGATTAGAATTGACATGCAAATGCTTTCCTAAATATGATTGAGAAAAATCAAGCTGTCCTAAGTCATGTAAATCACTAACTCTGAATTAGAAGAGGAATAAACCGTTCGTTGAGGAATTGTTTGAGATTTTTCATGGCACTTATGTCTACAATCAAGTTTGAGGAGTTTCCCATGATCTGTATTCTAGAACCTGAATCAAGTAGAAGAGAATGTCGGTATGGTTTAAGAGATTCGGATGAACTTCTTAAGGGACCAACATGTTTTCCTCTACAACAGATGACTAATTATGGATGTGGGTGGGCTTCATCGAATTTTCTAGTGATTTGTCAGAGCTCACTTCATCCCATGTGGTGGTCTACTCTTTTATGCATTCTATTTTTGACATGAATTATTCAGCACCATATCACAAAAAATGACAAGGAATTCTGAAATGATTGTGTATGGTTTTAGAAAATAGCTCGAAATGTGACCGAGGTCTTGTTGACATATGCATCTTTGATTATAGGTGTTTCGCTACTCAGGTTAAGGGATAAATACGGTCATTGTGACCCAAACCGCGAAGGCAGTCAACAAGAAAAGAAGACCACCAAAATAAAAATCAATCAATCAAACCAAGAGAGCGGTCTCGCTAATTTATTTTACCTGGTAAAGCTACAAGGGTCGAACATAAGGAGCACGTGATGCGAATGCTATGAAGTAGTCAAAAATCCAAGAAAAGAAGAGAAATGGTGGTTTTTATATTTTTTTATCTTTTTATGATTTTTAAAATAAGAAAAAGGATAAAAGGAAATAAAAAATCAACACTTAGATAATTATTTGAAGACACAAAAATACTCGAAAATTCCAAATAAAAATATTTTTGTGTTTTTAAAATATTCAAATGTTTTTTATTTATTTTATGGGGTTTTTTATTTTTAATTAATTTTATAATTTTTAATTAATTTTATAAAAAATGAAATAAAATCAAAAACATTGACCAATGTCCAGCTGGGATCTAAAGGCAAGTTAAAATTACTTAAAATGCCTACAAAATCCCAACAGTGTTTTTATGATAAAATATGAAATAAAAACTAACTACAGCAACTGAAAACACATTTTTTTTATTTTTTGTGAATTTTTACTGATTTTTCTAATATTTTTACTCTTTTTAATTTTTATGGTTTTTATAAATGGAAATAAAATAAAAATTGTTCAAAAACTAAAACACAACAAAACACACAACAATGAATTTTTTTTAGAATTTTTCAATGCTTTTTAATATTTTTAGTTGATTTTCTAAAGAAAACAGGAATAAATTTTAAGGTTTTTGAATTTTTAAAATTACCAGACAAAAATAAACCAAAACCAAAAATTCACCAAAATTCCTACACAGTGGTAGGGGCCACATATCAAAATTTCGTAAATTTTGGATTAAAATGATATTTATTTAATCAAAAATCAAACACACAACATATATGGACCAAAATGTAAAGAAAACATGTCTCTGGACTAACTAATAACACGCATAGAAAGTTTAGGGTCCGTTCTGCAATTTTTACATCAAATTCGGCACATGCTAGAAAACATCATTTATAGAGGCATATTTGCAAATATAGGAAATAAAACTTCAATTCATAACAGATAATAAGTCTAGGACAAACAACGCAAATATCCCAGAATCCCATGTGACGAAGCACGTGGGTCCACACAAATAGGGTTGAAAAGCAAATATGGAAAACTATAGGGGCAAGAGTGCAAAATATCCTAACTGTATACATTATTTTACAGGCTAATCGACAAACTAAAATAAATTCAAGGTGGGCTGAGCAAATTACCCATGTAGCACGTGAGCTGCGCGAGGGGTGGACAGGTGGCGACCGCTGAGTGGATGCGAACGTGCGACTTTGAAGCGGTCAGCTGTCAGATCCAACGGTCATCAGATGTCGGGGACGTGGGAGGTACGGGGGCCGTTAGATCTGATATCTAACGGCCTGACAGCTGCGGAGATGGATGGCTGCGAGGTATCTGGACGAGGGGGCCAATCCGATGGCAAAGGGAGGATCTGGAGGAACTCTGCCTGGGTGAGTTTCACTAGAGCACCGGTGAGGATCCGGAGCTCCGATGAATGATCGATCGGAGCCAAAAGAAGCGTGAGGCCCTTCCGCGTCAGGTGAATGGCTCGGATGGAGTCGCCGACGGTCAGATCTCCGTGACGATGATTGGGACCTGGGCAAGCTCTGGTGAGGATGGTCGAGGGTGAATCGGGGTGGCTCCATGCGTGCTAAAGTCTGCAAAAGGAAGCTCAGACTCGGAGCAAGGCTCCGGTCAGGGTTATTTGATCTAAGATAAAGAGATTCGGTGGGGAATGGAAGGGGGGTCTCCGACGAAGCGATGGATGAGACCTAGGGCCTAATCTTGTCAATCCAAGCCAAGATTAGGATGATCAGATGGTGTGATAAGATGAAGGGTGAGATGGGTCGTCGATCGAAGCGAATAGATGTAGAGGGCGAGGCTCTGACCGGCGGGTCGGAGCTGGTGGAGGGGCGGAGGTGCGCAAATGAAAGATTCGAGAAAATAAAGGAACCAGGATTGATATAAGAGCTACCTGACTATCCTAGCGTGATCCTGAGCAACAGGGGAAGCGGACGGCGGAGGTCGTTGCCTCATCTTCGTAGCAGCTGGTGGAGGAGGCTCGTCGCGACGGCGTTCTAGCCACGAGAGGCGAGCTACGACTACACGGCACCTTTCCGATGACCAATGATGGCCTCTGGTTGATGTCACCAAGGGGAAGCTTTCTAGGGTATCAAAAGGGTGTGCGACGTGAGCTGGTGAGCAGGGGAGGCGATGGAAGAATATATAGCACGTCACAGATGGTCGGATAGAATCGGATCGAGCACGTAAACCGAGGGCGATCTGCGACTCCCTAGGGATCCGCGAGGATCACAGATCTACTAGGGAGCTGCGGGCGCCAAAATCGGAGCAAGAGGGTGTAGGATCTGGTCACGAAAATTAGGAGAAACAGGTAAAGGAATCGGATCCGCGCGCGAGGAGGTTCGGGAGGGGTAGTTGACTGGGGTATACATTCCTCCTGGACCAATCAGAATATAGTTGGTCAAAAATAATTGTAAAATCAATTAAAAATAGAAAATGATTTTAAATTAAAAAGTGTTCAAAATGAAAAATAGTTATTATTTTCTAAACTATTTTTCTATGAATTTTATTTATTTTTATGAAAAATAATTTATGGTATATACAAGATAGTATATTATAAACAAGTATAAAATACCTATGAATTTTGTACAATTATTTTTATTTTCTTATTTTTACATAAATACTTCAATTTTGTATTTTATTTATTTACAACAAAATTTTTGGAGTATAATATAATTTTTATTTTATTTTTATTATTTATTTACAAAAATAAATGGGAACTGATACATATTTACATGTATTATGTACAAGGTGAGAGAGAGTTTTATTTTATTTCATTTCATTTTTCTAATTTTTGTTTGATTTTGAGAAATATACACAAGGAAAATAGAAACACCTTTTTATTTTTATTTTTGTAAAAATAAAGTATATACAAAAAAGGGTGCGTATATACACGGTAGAGTGGCCCTATCTCTCTCTACTTATTTTATTTGGCGATCAGGCCCATTCTAGACCCTCTCTTGGGTTCACGTCACTCAATATTATTCTAAATATTTCCTTCATTTTCTTTTATTCTTTATTCTTTTTTTTCACAAATACATGCCAATTATTAAATATTAATAAATGCATGCTTATTGCTAATTTATTGTATTTACAACTATATACATGATGCTTTGCCAAGTTATTTAGCTAAAATAAAAGAATAAAGAGTGATGAATGAAGATTCATCAATCTTCCATCAAGGTCTTATGATATTCAATCAATGTATTTATGCATGATTGGTGATTGTTGTTCCGGTCTTTGTATACATCAACACCAAAAAGTAGCTTGGCAAAGGTCAAATTCATAGTCATGTGCTTTAGGATGAAAAGTGTTGACATTGATTATAGGAAATATATGTTTATCACGCTGGGGAATTTGAATTCTCTAATCTCATATGTAATAACTACCACTGTGAAGGCTAAAAACAGTTTCCAAAATATAACTGGAGAATTGGACAACTTTCAGGTTCATTCAATGTTCAGTACAACAAAGTCCCTTGTTGTACACCTTGGAAGTTTACGATGACATGTTCTAACACTCCTTCGACCTTATGAAGGATAGAACGGCTAGTTGAATGATCTCTTTGGATTTTCTAAGGATCTAAGTTCAAGGTTGTCGAATACGATAGTTGGAAGAATATTAATTTCAGAAGCATCATCAACCATAGCATGGGAGAAAATATTTCTTTGATGATACATTACACTTTGGAAATCCATTTTACTTTTTATCGGACGATGCTTGAGCGATCTAATACTTCTATAGAGACTACACGCTTGGTGGGATTGAGCTGAGACGAAGCAACTCGGATCACCCACTTGGCCTGAGCCTACCTGCACCGAGCCTATTCCTGCCTGAGCATCAACGCTCGTGCAATGCACTTATGGGTGGGGAAATTTGTAGTTTAAGCTGCAGAATTCTTCATATTTGTAGATCAGTCCAATTCGGCATGTTCAAGGCATGTGCACATGGGGTTACTTGCAATAGAACCCTACCGACTCTTAATAATTACAAATTGACCCTCACATGCATGGTTATTTATAGAGAAGGCCTGATGATTATCAAAATTTCATGTGTGTCCCTCTAAGTAACTTTTCTGTGATGTTTCTGTATATATTTTGCATATTTTATATTTTCGTATATACCCCTAGACTAGCTATTTTATATCTTGAGTATTCGGACTCCAATTTCAATTATTACAATTTCATTTTAATTCTTATGTGGTTCTCTCTCTAATGGCATGAGTTAATTCAAGAATTGACACGTGAAACATGACTATTTATTTGTCACATATTTTATCATTTCACTTATTATTTTGATGTCATTTGCTTAAACATGCAATTATTTTCTTGCATCAAATGTCCATGAAATTAACTTCATATTTAGCGCTCAATTAATTAACCATATCATGTGTTTTTTCTATGTTTTATATTTTGAATATATTGTCATGTTGTATTATGTCACTTAACTTAACTTTCATAGAACCTAAAATGCATGTTGTTCATATGATTTGTTCTGTGTCATTTCATGTGTACATTGATTGTCCTAGATACATTGATGAACACTTAATCTAGATGTTAGAATTTAATTGATCGCTTAAATAATCTGTGTCACTGAGATCGACCCTAGACTTATCCAGGTTAAAATATATTAAACCAAGCCACTCCTAACAGAGTTATCAGGCTTGGTTCTGGTCAATGTGTATATGGTCATACTACAATTCAAAAATATTAACATAGCAGATTACAAATTCATCAAATACCTTTATTTAGACGTCCTATGTATAGCCATAAAAATGAAAACAAGATAGTACTATGATGGGTGATCCAAAGAATGAGATATAGAATGTAAAAAAATGAAAACATCTACAAGGTGAAGTGAGACTATATTGACTCAAGGAGATTTAGGAGAAATCTTCTTATGGGACTCGAATTGGATAGAATATATATGATGTGCATCGACATCGGGATTATCCATAGAGAAGTTGGAATTAGAACTAGAGGACTCACGATTAGAATTGATGGGTGGATGCTTTCCTAAATATGATTGAGAAAAATCAAACTATCCTAAGACATGTAAATCACATACTCTTAATCGGAAGAGGAATAAATCGTTCATTGAGGAATGGTTTGAGAGTTTTCATGGCACTTTTGTCTACAATCAAGTTTGAGGTGTTTCCCACAATCGGTTTTCTAGAACATAAATCAAGTAGAAGGGAATGTTGGTATGGTTTAAAAGATTCAGATGAACTTCTTAAGGAACCAACATATTTCCCTCTACACCAGATGATCGGTCGTGGATGTGGGTGGGATTCCTCGGATTGTCTAGTGATTTGTCAGAGCTCTTATTACCATGTGATGGTCTACTCTTTTATGCATTCAATTTATGACATGAATTATCAACCACTATATCACAAAAAATGTCAAGCAATTCCGAAATGGCTGTGTATGATTTTAGGAAAATAGCTAGAAATGTGACCGGGGTCTTGTTGACATATGCATCTTCCTTCAAGGTCTTATAATATTCAATCAATGTATTTATGCATGATTGATGACTTGTTGTTCCAGTCTTTTGTATCTCAACAACACCAAAACCCGGCTTGGCCATGGTCAGAGTCATATGCTTTAGGATGAAAAATGTTGACATTGATCATAGGAAATATATGCTCTTCATGCTGGGGAAATTTGAATTCTCTTGTCATATGCAATAACTACCTTAGTGGAGGTTAAAAATAATTTCCAAAATATAATTGGAGAATTGGACAACTTTCAGGTTCATTCAATATTCAGTACAACAAGTCCCTTGTTGTACACCTTGGATGTTTGCGATGACATGTTCTAATACTCCTTCAACCTTATAGATCAGCTAGTTGAATGATCTCTTTGGATTTTCTAAAGGATCTAAGTTCAAGGTTATTGAACACGATAGTTGGAAGAATATTGATTTCAGAAGCATATTCTACCATAGCATGGGTGAAAATATTGCTTTTGATGATACATTCCACTTTGGATATCCTTTTTACTCTTTATCAGATGATGCATGAGCGATATGATACTTCTATAGAGCCTATACGCTTGGTGGGACTGAGCTGAGAAGAAAGCACTCGGATCACCCATGTGGCTTGATCCTACATGCACCAAGCCTATTCCCACCTGAGCCTCAACGCTCGTGCAATGCGCTTATGGGTGGGGAAATTGTAGTTGAAGCTGTGGAATGCTTCATATTTGTAGTTTGGTCCAATCAGGCAAGTGCAAGGCATGCGCACATGGGGTTACTTGCAATGAAACCCTACCGACTCTTAATAATTGCAAATGACCCTCGCATGCATGGTTATTTACAGAGAAGGCCTGATGGTTATCAAAATTTCATATATTACCC
The DNA here is from genome assembly GCA_037367405.1 of Ottelia alismoides. Classification (NCBI taxonomy): domain Eukaryota; kingdom Viridiplantae; phylum Streptophyta; class Magnoliopsida; order Alismatales; family Hydrocharitaceae; genus Ottelia; species Ottelia alismoides. The sequence continues at coordinate 897,634 of JAZKJV010009936.1, read as the reverse complement.
TGTGAGGACCTTTTTTGTGATGCTTCTATATATATTTTGCATGTTTATATTTGCGTGTATACCCCTGGACTAATTATTTTATATCTTGATTATTTGAACTCAAATTTCAATGATTACAGTTTCATCTTAATGGTTATGTGATGCTCTCTCTAATGGTATGAGTTAATTCCTGAATTGACATGTGAAACATGAATATTTTATTTGTTACATATTGTGTCATTTCACTTAACATTTAGATGCCATTTGCTTGAACATGCATTTATTTTGTTGCATCAAATGTCCATGAAATTAATTTCATATTTAGCACCCAATTAATTAACCTTATTTAGTGTATTTTTTTATGTTTTATATTTACATTTAATGTCATGATGTTGTATTGTGTCACTTAACTTAACTTGCATAAAATGAACCAAAAATGCATGTTGTTCATATGTTTTGTTCTGCATCATTTCATGTGTACATTGATTTTCCTAGATACATTACTGAACACTTAATCTAGATGTTAGAATTTAATTGATTGCTTAGATTGATCGTTTCTCAGAGATCGACCCTAGACTTATCCAGGTTAAAACATATTAAACTAGGCCACTCCTCACGGAGTTATCCAACTCAATTCTAATCAATGTGTATACGGTCATACTGCAATTCAAAATTATTAACATAGCAGATTACACATTCATCAAATACCTTGGATCTAGTTGTCCTAAGTAAAGCCACAAAAATGAAAGCAAGATAGTATTGTGATGGGTGGTCCAAAGAATGGGAGATAGAATGTAAAAAATGAAAACATCTACGAGGTGAAGTGAGACTATACTGACTCAAGAAGATTTATGAGAAATCTTCTCATTGGACTAGGATTGGATAGAATATATAAGATGTGCACCAACATTGGAATTATCCATAGAGAAGTCAGAATTAGAACTAGAGGACTCCCGATTAGAATTGACATGCAGATGCTATCCTAAATATGATTGAGAAAAATCGAACTATCCTAAGACATGTAAATCGTGAACTCTGAATCGGGAGAGGAATAAACCATTCGTTGAGGAATTGTTTGAGAGTTTTCATTGCACTTATGTCTACAATCAAGTTTGAGGAGTTTCCAACGATCAATTTTCTAGAACCTGAATCAAGTATAAGAGAATGTTAGTAGGGTTTAAGAGATTCAGATGAACTTCTTAAGGAACCAACATGTTTCCCTCTACACCTGATGAACAATTATGGATGTGGGTGGGCTTCCTCAGAATGTCTAGGAATTCATGAGAGCTCTTATTATACTTAGTCCCATGTGGTGGTCTACTCTTTTATGCATTAAACTTTTGACATGAATTATCAACCACCAGGTCACAAAAAATGTCAAGGAATTCTGAAATGACTATGTATGGTTTTAGGAAAATAGCTAGAAATGTGACCGGGATCTTGTTGACATATGTATCCTCCATCAAGGTCTTATGATATTCAATCAATGTATTTATGCATGATTGATGATTGTTGTTCCAGTCTTTATATATCATCAACACCAAAAATCGTCTTGGCCATGGTCAGAGTCATAGTCATGTGCTTTAGGATGAAAAGTGTTGACATTGATCATAGGAAATATATGCTCATCATGCTTGGGAAATTTGAATTCTCTTGTCTCATATGCAATAACTACCTTAGTGGAGGCTAAAAATAGTTTCCTAAATATAACTGGAGAATTGGAAAACTTTCAGGTTCATTCAATATTCAGTATAACAAAGTCCCTTGTTGTACACCTTAGAAGTTTACGATGACATGTTCTAATACCCCTTTGACCTTATGATGGATATATCAGCTAGTTGAATGATCTCTTTGGATTTTCTAAGGGATCTAAGTTCAAGGTTGTAGAACATGAAAGTTGGAAGAATATTAATTTTGGAAGAATCACATATCGTAACATGAGTGAAAATATTGTCTTGATGATACATTCCACTGGAAATTCTTTTTGCTCTTTAGATCTTGGTGTTTTCAAATCATTAAACTGTTCATAAACATTATATGTCTCTTTGTTCTATCATGTTCTTTCTCTTCCTCTTAGGTGTATACAAGTTCTTCATATAGATCTTGAGGTTAGGTAAGTGTTCTATGGTCTCACTTAATGGGAGTTTACAAATGATATGCTTCACTAAGTCCTCCATGTTAGCAAGTTCAGTAATTTTTTTCAATATTTCGATTTTTTTGTTTTCTTGGAACAAAAGGATGAAGAGTTGTATGTCTTGATTTTTACTAGAGTTACGGGCAAGGATTTGGTCAATGTCTCCAATATTTCCATGATAGTGTTTTATGAATGGATTGCATGCTTTCAATCTCATATTCACATTCATTCTTTCCATCTTGGTTAAAAGTACAAAAATCCACATTTGTCTTATTTCCATCAACTTGGTCTCAACTAGGTGAAAGTGGTTTCTAAGATTTAAAATGTCATTGGAGTATATAGTCGATTCAGGCTCTATCACGATATGTGTTGAGTAGGTGGATCAGTGTACTCTGCATTCAAAGAAGATAACGTGCAAACCTGGGTTGAGTAATAGTCGTTTCGTTGCGTGTCACCTAGTTAGAGCCCTATATCTTGGTGTATATCTTGGCGATATCGGACTTGTGATTGTGGGACATAGTCATGAGATATATTTGATCCAACATGATCTGTATTGCTCCCCTCCTCCTCCTTCACAGGTGTGACACAGTTGAGATCTTGAAGCTCTGATGACATTCATGTTGAGGTCTGATGGTTCAAAGAAAGCTATGATAGTGAAGTGTGGTATTGTCACCTTTTAGAGATGCACGATGTTTATTGAAGGTGGTAGAGTTCATGAGATTGGGTTGATCTTCTTCTCTCCAACGAGGTGGTGCCCTTGAGGATTTATGGTCAAGGATGACAATAATGCTTCCGAAACTTTGGTGAAAGTGGAGGTATGTGATAGAGTTCCTCACTACGAATGGATGCAAAATGGGGTTTCCAACAACCTATGTGACTAGAGAAGGAGGTGTTGTGACTGAATAATTCCGAAAAAAGGTAGAGATATGTGTTACAGATGTGGTTCTCTCTTCCTCCTCTCTGTCCTCGTGATGATCTAGATGTTGAGAACTCCCATGGTTGACAACTCCCATGTATTATAGGATGAGGTTCTTTTATTGTAAAGAAGAGTTGCTCGAAGAGATCTATAAATGGGTAGTAAGACCTCATCCTTTTACATTTTTTCTATGTGTGCCATAGGTCTTCGATTTGGTGAGGGTTGCTTTGATCTACTCAATCAACACCTACATATGCCCTTCGTGCTCCTCGATCATGGAGTGATGTTAAGACAACTAGGGATGAGTAAGTGTAAATGGAAGCTTTTACAGTTGATGGAAGATGACTCCCAATGCTCTATCCACATTTTTTTACTGGATGGTTAGATCATTAAAGGAAAAAGTGAAATGGAGAGACGAATGACGTGAGGCGTTCGTTGGTTGGGTGTTTAGATTTCAAATCCATGAAAGAAGAAGAGGGTTTAGAAAAAAAGAATGGATATAGAGGAGGAGTGTTATAGAACTGAAAGAATAAGAAGGAGAAGAAGGGAAAAGGGGAAGGATGACTCTACCTAGAGTGGGGGAGGAGGTTGGTGTATGGAGAGGTACATGGACGAGCATCGTCTTCGCTCCTACCCAAGCCCGAGCAGGGGCTTGGAGCTACTATAATGGAGAAGTCACTGGATTACACTAGAAGTAGGGAGGTCTTTGCTCGACTATTAGTTTCTTTATCTATCACCCGAAGGGCAATAGGAACTCTCTCATGTTCATTTGCAAAGTGGCAGATGATTGGGAACAATGGGTTCGAAGGAGTTTTAAGGTCATGGAATGGTTACAGGAGGATGTGGAGTTGGCTTGGTGACATGGTGGAGCTGATTGATGGCTGCCGGAGGTGTGCAGGAGGATGTGAAGTCATTGGATAACATACAAGGGAATATGAAGAGGTAGCAGTTAGACTTCTATGGTAGAAGACATAAGAAAGTGGGGAGGACCACTTGACCTAGTGGTCAATTGAGAAAGCTGACATGATCGACGATGATTGGAAGTAGAGCTTGGTTGACTTGATGTCAACAATGGATGTTAAAATGGTAATACGAAGGGGAAGTGACCAGTGGGGAACAGACTCGTAAGTAAAGACTGGTCAAATGTTAACCACAACAAAATAAATAAAAACAAATTAAAGATGGAGAAATTTGAAAAGGTTGTCTAAATTAAATTTGTTGATTTCAAAGATATCTACATAATTTCACTAAGACCTCAAAATGAAAATGTGATTTATGTACAAGCCACAAGTTTTTTGAATGTATTAATGGATTAAAATACCATTTTTTGCTATTTTATATATTTTCATTTTTTGTAATAAAAATTATATAAAATAAATAAAAAAATAAAATTCTTGAAATATAATGATATGTTAATCTAAATTTTTTTTATTTTTAATAAAATAAAAATAAAAATTGAAAAATATTTATACGGCTATGTACCAAAATCATAACACTTCATTTTCTTTGATTTTTATTTTTTTTTTAGATTTTAAAATTTATGTTATTAAAATATAAAATAAAGAAACTAAATAAAAATAAAATAATTTTTTATATAATAGATCAAAGTTGTTAAATAAATACAAAGTACATTTTGGTCCCAAACCCCACGTTTCACCTATAAACTTCGATTTTTTTGAGTTTGGTTTTGATTTATAGACAATTGAATGTGAATTAATTGAAAAGTAGTATAAGTTCATAGGAGATTGTATGCTGCATTTAAGACTTTTCATCTCTAAACTAGGGTTTAGGTTTATTTCATATATATATATATATAAGCTAGCATTTTTATTTATTTTTGTTAGTGATTTGCACACAATGGAGTAGTGATTTCATGTCAATTGGAATTCGCATGAGTTTATTAAAAATGTGGGACGTTTGGGCTATATAGAGGTCATTATATACAAATTTCAATTCCTTATGTATACAGTTTTTTATTCTGAATTATTTTGTGGACCCATTTATAATATAAAAATACAATATTAGTCCATTTTTTACAAGTATTAATTTATTATTTTATTGATTTTAGGGGTATCTATTAGGATTTTTGTTCATGGATTCAAGCTACAATTCTGTATTAAGTTAATGAATCAGAGATTCAATCACCTATATGATTTAAGCCTTTACATAAATAGTTGTATGATATCAAGATGGCCATGGTACATTACTTGATTGTAATAAGGAGAAATCTGATCCAGTTTGTTGAGGTTTTGGGTTCTTTATTCGATCATAGACAACTCTCTCCAAGTCTTGTGATCGCTTTTCAATAACATCAGCTTTAGACAGGTGGCTCCCGATAATGCTGATATTCGAGCTCTCATCTTTGTCTTTCTCACTGGCTGCCTCCATGTTGATAGGCTTGTGGTGGGGGACGCTGATAAGCTCGGGATGAGGATAGAGCGGCCTCTCATTCGGCCATCTCTTCAAAAATATTCCAGACAACATCATCATACTTGTTGAAGTGTGAGCCACCACATGCAACATCTACTAGCCTCTAGATTTCTAGGGGTGAGACCTTGAAGAAATGCTTGACCAGACTGGTCCGTGGGATGTCGTGGTGAGCACTTCTCCTACAAATTCCAGAATCTCTCCCTAGCTTCATGTATCGATTCATGCGGGCATTGGGAGAAATTGCTGATTCGGGCTCGCGTTAGATTCAGACAACCCAATGGATAGTACTTCTGGAGGAATGCATATTTCAACTCCTCCTAGGTCATCAAAACATTTCCCAGATGGTTTATCCAGTAAAGAGACTTATCTTGAAGGATGAAGGGGAATGCACCATTTTGACTACGCCCAACAAAATGTTGAGGTAGTGAGATGTGCAACAGATGCGAGAAAATTACTGAAGATGAATGAAGGATTCTTGCCTTAAGAGTGCTAACCCTATAGGAGGGTGTGTACTGCTAGGAAAGCTCTTTGTACTTGTTCCACCTCCTTTTATAACATGTGATCTGCTCACTTAGAGGTCATTGATCTCATGCCTGGGCGGTTACTTAGCCAAATAATAGAGAAAGGAAGTCAATAGGTAAAACTAATACTTCCCTCACAAGTGAGATACTTGGATGCAAATTGATGACACAGACACACCCGTGAGGGTGTGGCCTAAGCTCAATACTTCAGACCAAGTCGGTGTTCCATATAAGACAGCAATACCGTCGATGATAAGGCCCTACTCAGTCACGTACAATATTAGCTCCAATGCATCGTTGACTAAGGTGATAATCAAGGAAACCCAGATCGAGGTTTTGAGCTCTAATCCTTATGGGTCACACCTCACTCAGTCTGGAATGTATCTGAAAATAATGTGTGCTTTATGAACGCCAAACAATGATTTTTTGTTATGAATTTTAATATAAGTTAAAGTTTTATTAGCAATCTCCTCGTTTTAATTTTTTGATTTTTTGAGTATTTTTCAGATCAAGCCGCCTAACGATTTTTTTGCATTTTCTTTTTGATCCTAAGTGATAGAAATACATGGGGAAGATGGTAGAAAAGCAATGCAAGTGGACACAAAAGCCGGAATCTCATTCTCATGTCAAATGATGCATGCAAATTAAGGAGACTTACAGTACTTCCTAGATCTCTCCATGTAGATGCAAAATAGAATATATAAACCTATACTACATGCATGATATGCAAAGCGAGAAGTCACCCTAAATGGTAATTACAATTATCAAGAAGATACAATGCTAATCACTCAGAAAAATGGCTCCAAGTGTATGTCTTGGAGATTCCTTGGTGCCCCTCCATCATGGGTACTGCAAGCGTTGTATGGAGTCTCTCATGGCGTATGGTTCCAAATTCGAATTATTAGAAATTAATTATTTGACTAAGTCCAAGCGTAGTAAACTATAGGCACATGCTTCTATTAGGGCTTTAGACTTAGTTTACCGAGTCAAACAATCTTATATCTAGGAGCTCAATTACATAAAACAAATAAAAAAGGTGGAAAGATTAAAACATGTGAAAAAAAGAAAGGCAGTCAAAACACGAAAAATTACGATGAGCCCCCATGTGAACAATCACCCGAACACTAGACCTCGTGAAGTGTGGAGAGTATCCAAAGTATTACAAATTAATTTTTGAAAAATTAAAATAGAATCTCTGTCTCTCTCTCTTTCTCTCTTCTCGTACTTCCTTTTCTCCTCTCTCATGCTCTCTCCTAGGTGGCTCACAATTAGAAGGGCTAACCTCCGTTCGACTCGAGTGCATCCACCTCCTACGCGATAGTCATCGCCAAGCGATCCCCACAAGAAAGATCAACAAAGAAATATAGATCAGAACAGTAAACATAATTATAAAAACAAATAACAGAAAAATAAAGAAGAAAGAGGCAGTGTAATGTACAACTAGCTACAATCGTTGCTCCCCGACAACGACACCATTTGTTTAGCCAAAGGAGGAATAGGACGCGGATCAAGAAGGAGAAATCCAATCAGACATTCATTTTTACCAATGGGAGGATCCGCATCTGTTTAGGGAAGGTGCAGATTGCATTTGGCATCAGTGTATCCCTCAAGAGGAGTACACAAGTGTCCTCGAGCATTGCCATAAGCTCAAATTTGGTGGACACCATTCTGTATGCAGAACGAAAACTAAGATATTGCAATGTGGTCTATGGTGGCCCACAATATTCAAGGATGCATACAACTATGTGAAAACCTATACAGACTATAATAAAATGGGAAAACCCTAGGAATTAAAGACAGTATGCCCCTCAAATATATTCATATATCTGATGTATTCGATGCATTGGGCATCGATTTTATTGGTTCATTTCCTAATAGTCAATTCTGTGAATACATCCTTTTTGCCATGGATTATGTGAGTCGAGGGGGTAGGCTATTCCAGCTCGAGCCGTGGACAACAAAATAGTTTGCAAGTTCTTGATAGATGGCATCATCTTGTGGTTCGACATTCTAAAGATTCTCATATCAGATGGAGACACCCACATCATCAATAAGGAGGTTAAAAATTAATGAATAGTACGATGTTGATCATCAGGTCGCATCTCTTGATCATCCATTGTCTAATGGCTTGGTAGAACTATCAAACAGAGAAATCAAGATGATATTACAGAAACTTGTCAGATTGGACATAAACAATTGATCTCAACTCTTGGATTCAGTTTCCTGGGCATATAGAATGGCTTACAAGCCTCATCTGGGTATGTCGCCTTATCGCCTTATGTACGACAATCCATAACACCTGCCAGTGGAATTGATTCACAAATCATTGTGGGCAGTGAATATCTGCAACCTCGACTCACAAAAAGGTGGTTAACAAAGAAAGGTGGATCTGAACAGACTACTGGAATTCAGAGATTAAGCATACGACAACAGTCTGAGGTGTAACGAGAAGGTCAAATGCTGGCTTGACAAGCACATCAGAAGAAAGACCTTCGAACCTCGACAGAAAGTGTGGTTTTTTGATGCAAAATTGAAGATATTTTTGGGAAAATAAAAGAACAAGTGGACAGGGCAATATAGAGTTAGGACTGTGCATGACAACGAAGCATGCTGATCATAATGTCAACTGACGCACATCCCTTCGTAGTCAATGGTCAGTTGCTAAAGTTGTACTTATAGCATGACTCATTCTTGGCCGTTGTTCGACTCAGTACAAGTAATTTGGATGAATATTTCATTTCTACAACAATGTCGGTGAAGCCAGACAATGCCTCCCAAAATATTTTTGATTATTTAATATTTTTCTTCTTCTCATTTCACTCTTCATATTCTTTTCTTCCATGTTGCCCTCACCCCATTCATATGTGGTTATACTTAGGATATGCTTCATCCTAAGTATAGGGGTGAGCACCCTTAGATTATTCATTCTTTGATCCCTCGCATGTCTCCTCAACTTCTGATTTTCTATCTATACTTAGGGATATTTTACCCTAAGTATATGGGGGGACATGCCGAGCATATGATTTATTTGTTCCCACCCTCGACCCTCCCTGAATGTTGAATATTATCTGCTATATTTAGGATTAATTGAACCTAAGTATAGGCGGGATAATCAACTTCTTATTCTTTATTTAATCGTTGTAGTATAGACTTCCCTATACTTAGTACGAGTTGTGTCCTCCTTTTCTCTTCGATCAATGAGGACATTACACAAGCTAAGTATAGGGGGTCGTATATACCTTGTATATACTTTAGCCATAACTCGTACTTGCATATTTTTAATAATATGGCTAATTAATAAATATTGAAAATATACATTCAATCCTTCGTATATACTGATTAATTAATCCGTTCAAAATATTTTGCAAAATGTTGGAAAATGATTATAAAAATCTCTTTGAAAATCTTTTGAAAACTATTTGGAAAATATTTTGTAAAATACTTTCAATCATTGAAAAATGTTTTACTTGTAAAAATTTCTTTCTTGTATTTGAATAAAATGTTTGTATGTGCAAATGGTTTAGAAAATGGTGGTAAAATAGTAAAAATTTATACATATTGTTTGAAAAATCTTTGCAAAATGATTTCCAAATTTTGTAAATGTTGAAAAAATTATTAGTCAAATTATTCTTTCAAAAAAATTTCAAAATATTTGTCAAAATCTTTGCAAATTATTTTGAGGACTACAGAAATTCTTTACAAACCATATAAATAAAACTTGTAAATAACTTGTGTAGATTCTTCATCTAAATTCTTGTAAATAGCAAATGCACTCCTATGTAGATATCTACACATAATGATTTGCCAAAACTCTTTTGTATTTGAAAAATCACTAAAAATGCACAAAACCCTAAAAGTTATAAAAAATTTACAAATATTTTTTAAATTTGCGTAAAAAAGTGCAAAATTATTTTCAATAATCCACAATTCAAAATCAAAAAATTACATCACAAAAATATTTTTCTGCATTATGCATAGTATTATTTTTTTGGATTAACTAAAACAATTGAACAAGTCCAAGTAAAATACGAATATTGGAGCTTGGTTGGACCTTAATCCACTTAATCATAGGAACTCTAAGGCAATTGGATTTGAGATACCTCTGGTCTATTAGACTTAATTATTTAGGACCATAAGATTTAATTCAGTGTCATCATGGCTGTCTAAGTAGAATATTTTAGAACAAACACATGAATTTTGTCGATAGCGACCTAGCTTGCACGCTTGCATTTTCCACTTTGCTTACCTTAGTTGAAACTGTTGAGGGTTGGATTTGCCAGCATGAGACACAAGTCAATGGAAACATCAAAAGTCACACATTTGTGGCTATTGTAGCCCAACCTAATCCAATATCCATGAGATCAAATGACATATGTTGTGGGTTACAATAATGCTTCAAAAGAGGGATAGTCCATTGGTTCAAGAGGAAAAGTCCATATATAATGATGTTGTGTATAGTATTAAAAAATGCAAAAATCAAAAACTCTAAAAAATAGACGGGCTAAAGTCAAAGAAAAATCAATCCCCATCAAAGCATGTACATAGTCAATAAGTAAGCTTAAGCTTCAAAGTCAAAGACATATGTGATCCTATAGTCGAATGACTTAGCTACACTGGTCAATCATCCTAGGATAGGTAGCTACACTAAATACCATCCATTCTCTTCTCCGCCTCCTCTTCTTGAGTCAATTGTAGTTGAACATAGAAGGGAATACCATACTTCTCGAGGGAAGACTTGTTGGATTGGGGAATTATCGTCACCATGTTGGAGAAGACTGAATTTTATCGCTTCAGCCGAGAGGAGCTGTATATCACACACAATGTACAAGATAGACTCACATTTATAAGGGACTGTGTATCACATCAATATGTTCGGAACTGGCTTTTGAGAAGACTTGAGCAAGTTTTGTGGCTCTTAGAGGTTGTCGTGTTTCAAGTCCGGGTTCCCAGACAATGTTCCAATCAAACTAAGAATCTAAAGGTGCAGTTTGAGCCCCGAACTTTGATTTTGTGAAGACAAGTTTGAAAGTTCATATCAATACAAGTTCTTTTTTTCTTTTTCTTTCTTTTCTTTTCTGTACTTATGGGCATAAGTGTTTGCTAGGGACTAATAAAAGGAAAGTATAAGAGGGTGATGAATCTCCATTTCATCACCTTTATTCTTTCATTTTGGCCTTAAATACCTAGCTAAATGCATTATGTATCATTATTTCTTCAAAAAAATACTCTATAAACTGTGCAAAATACTGTATAAAAGATTGTATCCTTATTGTATTTAATTCTAAAATTAAAGAATAAAGGAAGAAAAGAAAACGAAAGGAAACATCATAGGTGCTAAGTTACCCTAGACCCAAGACCCCGTCATCATGATGACTTGGTTGACAAGGAATAAAGTATGGGGAGATATGGAAGAAGAACTTTGCAAAGATACATTGAAAATCATACATAAAACTCTAATTGTAAGTCATATATAATTGATTTTTAGGACTTATTTTATTCAAATATTTTTACACCTCAAATGATAAAATCATCTATATAAATAATGTAGATAAAAATACAAAGAAAATATAAATTGATTTCATAAAAAAGCATATGCTCGGGACACACAGAATAAAAACCTAAAATAAAAACTTCACAGACCTGTATCTTCTCCACTATATCAAAATAGAATAAAATCATCTTTATTGTGTATAACTTTTAATAAGCTGTTTATTGAAGGTGGTTTCATTTAATTTGGAGCTAAGATACAAAAGTTAGGTTTTGGGCCCTATTTAAGCAAAATACATATACATTTTAACCAATATATTTATTCTTGGTATTCTTCAAATTCTTTTATTTTTATAAAATTGTAAATATTATTTAAAACACATGTACATAAATTAAATAAAATAAAAAAATATCAAATTAAAATCAAGATAAATACGACATGTAAATACATAGGTGAAATACACATGTATATACCTACAATATAAATCTACATAATTAATTAAGAACGCATACAAATCTGAAAAATACAACAAAAAGTACTTAATATGTATTTAAAAAATTTAAAATATATAAAATGCATGCATATGATAATACATTATAAAAATATGATATATAAAAAATCAAATATATTGAATATATGTATAATTCCCTATACATATACATGTAAATAAAAACATGTTAAAAAATAACTTTGTAAAAATAATTGAAAATCAGAACTAAATACTACATTAAACTACAAAAAATATGTCTTAACCAAAAATCAATTAAATCATTTATTATTTTTTATGGATTTATAAGAGATTTACATGTCTTATTTTTTGTTGGTACACGTGGACCAATCAAGACCCACGGATTGTTGATCGGTGGGTCAACTACCTCGTTTGTACATCTGCCTCCTGTCACAAGCCCTGGCATCCCTTCTTCACCATTTTTGCACACCTCCATCTCTCACCCATGTCCCTCAAGACCTTCACCAAATCATAGCTCCTTTGTCCTTCTCCTTCATCTATGATGGAATCCTCACCTACCACTGTCAAGATACCTGCTATCTCTCCATCCTTTTGGATGGAAGTTACCCTATAAATATCCCCTCTCAATCTTCATTTCATTTTAATCTCTCTTTGCCTATCATAAACCCCATTTGAACCCACCGTTGAGCTCTTGGTGACAGCAGGATCCGCTTCGGCCATTTACGACGTGGACAAGATGGAGGAGAGCCAGATCCTAGCCCGTCAACTTCCCCCCTTTGGTGACCTCTTCTGCTCCGAGGTCCAAAGCTCGTTGAGCTAGTAGGTTAGTTTCCTTGCTCATTTGTAGTTCCAGTGACATAGACTTAGTTTTAATTTCTTCTTTTAATTTCTCCCATAACGTATTTTGAAAAATAAAAAATCGTTGAAGCTGCAGTTCCAATCCCAAATCCGTTGTGTATCGATTTGATTCTGACTCCCTTCCACCTTCATTCGCTTCCCCCCAGCATTTCTTCACAAAATCCCTTTGTTTTCCTCATGATTCCTGCACAGAATCAGATCGCCAGACTCCACCTCTGCCGCCTTCGCCGAAGCCCCACCATTTTGTATCCCCTTGCGTCTACAACTTCAATAGGGGGTCGAGGAGATAGCCCTCGACCTCCTTAACATTTTTAGGTCCGCAATAACAATGATAACATGGAACCTCGTCTTAAGATCTGAACAAGGGCTTCAGGTCAGCCGGCCTCCAAGGCTTTCTCAGTGAGCTCTGGATTTTCTAGAGGTACCTGCCACACTCGCAAAGCTTCAAGGAAGCTAAGGAGCTGACTAGATCGGACAAAGAGGGCCGGACGAAGGAGATAGAGGAGATCGAAGAGTAATTGAGCTTTTTTCTTGAGAGTTCTTTGTGAACCCTCTAGAACCATCAGATCAGAGCCTCGACCCAGTTGTTATCCGGGTCCTCGAATCCAAGTCGAACCATCGTCTATAGTTACCGTCCAGATTGCCACATGGAAGACCCTGAGCCCTCCGTTGGCGTGCAATTAAAGGAGCAAACTACTAAGTAACCTCTCTATCTTTTTGTAATTATGTTCTAGTCCTGTAAATATTTATTTCAGTTATAAATTATGTGTAAATATTGCATATGATCCCTAGTACTTTGTATATATTGCATCCGAGTCATGTGCCACATCGACTCATGTGGTTCCCCGCATGAGTTGAACATTTGCACTTAAGCCCCTCTAACTTTGTAGATTTAGGCTTTAGTATTAAAATTGGGTATTTAGTTCAAAACTTTGGGATATTTTGCATTGTACCCATTGGAATTTATTAAATTACAAAAATACCCCTGCCAGTTCTGTGTATTTTATTTTATTTTTGATTAAATAGCCACTTTTCTCTAAAAAATGTTCAGAAATCATAGAATGTGTTTTGAATGATATCCATTCACGCTGCCATTTTTATTTATCATTTCATTGCATTTTCCATTTACTAAAATTATTTACATGTTATTTAATCTTAATTTAGAGATAAAAATACAAAAATAGAAGAATACCTCTAAAAATTCCACAAAAATTACCTAGTTTTTATTATAGTATTGTATACCAATCGATTAAAAATCACAAAAATATTAAAAGCAACTCTAGAAATTAGCGAACCCATGCTAACATTTAAAAATTATAAAATATTCCCAAAAAATCCAAAAATATTAGTTCATGTTCTATAATTTATAGATATTAATATCTACATAGTAAATTTGGTTTTGAGAAGATTTGACTTCATTTGGTATTTTTAAATCTCACAACAATTTGTACTATTTTAAAAGTCCTTGATTTTGTATATTTTGGACTCTAAAAATACATAAAAATTAGCAAAAAAATACATGAAATCACAAAAATGTTAGAAAAATATTATAAACAAAAAAAATTATTTTGTATGTTTTGAATATTTTTAACTACATTTATAATTATAATATCCTATATTGTATAATATACACAAATATAGCTATATATAATTAATAGTGCTATTAATTATTATAAATACCTTACGAATATTTTAAAGAGGTTAATGGGGCTGCCCCCTGGGGGCAGCCAACATGGCTGTCCCCGCGCTATTTTCGACGCTTTTTTTATTTTTTTTCAAAAAATGTCACCATGTATATTCATCCCTATATCCCTCCTACATGCCATTCGAATTTCGTCGGAAACAGAGACTCCTACGGCCTCCATCCAGACAGTCATTTTTTAACGGTAACAGGATTTTTTAAATCGACACCATCTTGATGGAGGCCATAGGAGTCTCTGTTTCTGACGAAATTCGAATGGCATGTAGGAGGGATATAGGGATGAATTTACATGGTTTTATTTTTCAAAAAAAAATAAAAAAAACGTCGGAAATAGGGGGCGGGGCAGCCATGTTGGCTGCCCCCAGGGGGCAGCCCCATTAAATCCTATTTTAAATCCTTCAAAAATAAAAAAGGATTGTTCTTTAGGTATTTTCTAATTTTTATATAATGATTACATATTTTATATTAAATATCACTTATATTATACATATCACATATAGAGTTATATATAATATATTAAAAATAAAAATAAATGAAAAAAAAATAGAAAATTAGAAAAAGAAAATAAAAATTATAAAATTAAAAATATAAATAAAAAATATATACAATTGAAGAAATTTTAGAAAAATAAAAAACTACAAAAACATTGATTGATTAATTGGGTGAATATTGTACAAATACCCATATTAATTATTCATTATTTATTTATAATTAATATACCTGCTACACGGACTTGTCTCCACATGTTCCACACCCTACTCTACTTGTCAGTATACATACATTTATAGTAGGGTTATAATAAATTTTGATCCACATATTATTTGCTTTTATTGCTTCACTTTAATATTATGGGTTGATTGTTGAATTTAGTCAAAACACTTAGGAGAGGTCACTTCAACAACTATGGTCCTCCTTGTGAGACCACACAAATCTCTCCTCTGGGCCCTTTGGCTAAACAAATAGCCTTCCACATGTAGGAAATTTTAGATGTCTAATAAAAAACCAAAATTAAAAGATATTTTATTGACACTTCAAAAATAAATATTATATCACTATATTACATGTAATACATAAATAAATGAGCCCTATCTCAAATGAGAATGTGCTCCAACACACACCCAAATAGACACATGCACGCATTTTAACACATACCTACTACGCTAATGCACTCTCAAACTCATATTAACACATACTCTAACATGCATGCACACTCTCTCTAACTCACATTACAGTAACGCGCTCCCTAAGACACACACATAGTACATAGAAACATAACTCACACAAATAATTTCTCTCTCTCTCCCTCTCATACCCACACATACATAATTAATATGCATATAGATACTACAACCGAACAACACAACATTGATACAATCTACATTCTCTAATACAAACATTCTCTCTCTCCCTCTCTATGCATACTAACACACACATGTACACATATACACTAACAAAACACATAAATACAAACATACCAACACATACAAACATACTTAAATACCACAAATACTTATCAAACCTTTATTTTATAATCTCTAAAAAAGTAGGAAAATGTAGGCATTTGGCCATACATATAAGTTATCACATTATATACTACATTGTAATTTCTCAATTTTTCATTGATATTTCATTATACAGATTGCATTAATGTTGATTTGCATACCGAATAATCTGAAAAATCCGTTCCAACAACTAGTTTAAGGCAATTTAATTGTATAATGTCCAATCTACAAGTTGATGAATACAAACAATATTGTAGTTTCTAATGGTAGTGGTTTAGACATTTCATCATTCACCTTACATACATGTTAATTTGCACATGGAATAACATAATAAAAATCAATTTTAATATACAATCTATATCAATGTAATCATTGATATACAATAAACCAGTCAACGAATTCAAAAAACAAGCTATGAAGTTCTATTCAAACTTTTTTGTAAACCCTAAAACATTGAATATATCCATATTATGTAATTAAAATAAAAATAAGCGAGAAATACTTCTCGAAATACATGACGGAAGAAGGAGTGCATGGAGGAGGCAAATGATGGTCAATGGATGTAAGGGACACCGCTCAAAGATCGTCGAAGGATGTTTTTAGCATTGATTCCATTATGAACAAAGGGGAGCTTGATAGCATTCTATTTAGTAGACATGGATGAGCACATGTGCTCTCCAATGTGATCATTAACAAATTTCTATGTGCCACTTAAAGCCGCACCCTGAAATTCAACTGGGTAAGGCAGCGGGTGAGCACATGTGCTTTCCAATGTGCTCGCCAATAAATTTTCACGCGCCACTTAAAAACGCGTGTGAAATTCAAATGGGCAAGGCATAGGGCGAGCACATGACATGCTCACACAAGCCTCCCCCTATGTGCTCGCCAAATCACTTTTTTTTTGCAGTGCATTTGCCAAATGCTGGACATTTTCTCTCACATATCTAGATTGAAGGTGAATTATAGTTAATCCTTATTTCTTAGGATAAACTTAGAATCTCCAAACCTCTATCCCTTACCCAAAATGGTTTTATGGAAGAATCTTGGCCAACTACTTATCTGGGATAAGGCCGTCACTCAAGAAAGCTTCAAAGAAAACTTTTTGGAATAAAGCCATTTATAAAATACAAACTAGGATTTCAAGAAAGAGGAAATCACATATTTTAATGAATGCTAGATGCATTATTACCAATTCTACAATTGCACCTATTGTGACAAGCAATATAGACAACAATACATACCAAAGTACATTATGAAAAAAATTAACTCCTTGAGTTCAAACTATCGATGGAAACGACACCAACATGGAAAACAAAATGTACCTTGTCCCTTGGGATAGAATCGATAGGTACAAAACCCTTTGTTTGGTAATCAGGTTACCTCGGGTAGGGGTGTAAACGGACCGAACCTGAGCGAACCAATATTTTTATGTTTGGTTCGTTTATTTAATCGAGCCTAAACTTGTGTTCGTGTTCGGTTCGTTTATTTTTGAATCGAATCCGAATCGAACCTAAGAGAATACCGAACATAAGAATTCAGAGGGAGTGAAAAGAAGAGAAATGGAAATACATATGTGTTTACAATTAGAATAAATACTCACTTAGTTTTTTTCTTTATCTAACTTATCTTCATCTTTTGAAAAAAATATATTAATATGGATTCATTTCTTTGAAAAAAGTATAATTATAATATATTTTTATATATGTTCCGATGGAGATAAGGAATTAGAATAATATGAAGATATTCGATAAGTAAGATTTATACTTGTTCTGTTGATTTGAAGATAAAAGAATGAAAAAGTACTAGACACATAGATGATGGATGTTATAAACACGATGTGACTATTTATTTTTGGATAGTTTATACCGAGATAAAACCTACTTATCCCGTAAATATCCCGTTATCTCTAGACAAAATTCACTTATCGTGGGACAAAATTGACTTATCTCAAAATAAGATCCACTTCTACGGATATGGATTTGTAAATATGTATATGTGCATGTTTATCGAGCTTTTAACGAATCGAACCTGAGCGAACCTATGATTTTTAGGTTCGGTTCGTTTATTTAATCGAGTCTAAACTTGTGTTCAGGTTCGGTTTTTTTATTTCCGAACCGAATCTGAATCGAACTTTTAGCGAGCCGAACCTGAGCGAATATCGAACTCGGTAATTTTCTTACAGCCCTAACCTCAGGGTAATCCGATTTACCCCTCATTATTTTTGGGGTGGATTTTTATTAAAAATCATAGTGACATCACATCACATTCTTTATTCCAACCCTCTCCAACCCCCATAACCATCCCATTCATATCAAGTTACCTCAACCCACCCCATCCCACTAACCAAGCATACCCATCATTCACCTCAAGGCTTTTAGTATCTCGAGATTAGCCTCAAAACTTTGGAACATCTTTGGTCAATCCATTATCGATAATTCAATATGGGTACAGATCACGAAAAACAGATTGGCAATGCATGAAATTGTGATGAATTCCAGACTTTACTCCAATCTCATCAAGGCCTTACGAAAAGCCTGGGACTTGCCAAAGCAAGCCTTAACTACAACATTTGGAATACACATGGCATCGCATTTTTGAACTCCAAACTTGGACAACAAAAAGAATTAGCTTTCACCTGTCCTGGTGGCTTATAAATTGTAAAAATAGATATTGTAACACCCATACATCCAAAGATATGTTGGGAACAGATTCTTGAATAGATCGAATCACAGAAAAATTATGAAAGTTGATAAGCGGATCCTACACGGTATATCAACAACAATTACGGAATGAAATTTCAACCACAGAAAATCAACCACAAATGCACGGAGAAATTTTAACGTAGAAAATCCTCAATGTGAGGGAAAAAATCATGGGGTTGATCGTAACCCAAAACCAAGCATTATAGCCCAAATAATCTCCCATGAGGGGCTTAGAATGTTGTCCCTCGAAGTGCTACAAATCACAAAAATTGGAGAATAATAGAGAGGAGAAATATCACCAAAATGATGAATCAATAACCAAACTGTAGAGAAGAATGCTGGATAAGAATTGTTCCAAAGGTTACTCCCTCGAAACTTCGCGTCAACTACAATCCTTCTTTCTACTTCCTCTCTCTCTCTCTTATTTCTTTCGTGTGCTAGGGGAGCTTGTGTTGAGATAATCCAGGTATGCACCCCATACCCCCTATTTATACTCCATGAAGATGAGCAAAATAAGAAAACATGAATTCCTACTTCCAATAAGATTAGGAAAAGATGACTCCTAATTCTAAAAGGTAATTGATCTCTTCCTTCAATTAGTAATTGATTTTTCCTTTTTCAAATAGAACTATCAATATCCTATATATATATGTACTAGGTTCCCACTAGGAGGGGAACTTATCCAACAAATCTCCCCCCTCACCGATGATGTGGGAATTGCTCCAAACCTGCGAGGGAGCAGCATCTCTCAAACTTTTCAAGTGGCAAAGTCTTTGTCATCATATCAGCACCATTATCATATGTATGGATCTTATCAAGTACATGTTACTTCGATTCTAACACATCATGTATCCAATGATATCTGACATCGATGTGCTTTGATCTTGCATGAAATGTAGAATTCTAGCCAATGTGAATAGCATTTTGACTGTCACGGTAAAGCACGTACTTATCTGGATGAAAATCAAGTTTTTGCATGAACTTCTTTATCCACAGCAACTCCTTGCACGCCTCTGTAGCTGTAATGAACTCAGACTCTATGGTGGATAAAGCAACACACTTCTAGAGACGAGGCTGCTAAGAAACTACACCACCTGAAAAGGACATCATGTAACTTTATATGGATCTTCTCCCATCAATGTCACCCATTCATGTGAATCTGTGTATCCAAGAAGAATAAGCTTCTCTGCTCCAAAATAAAGAGAGTAACTGCTAGTATCTAGAAGATATCTTAAGATCCATTTAACTGCTTCCTAATGTTATTTTCCTAAATTTGAGATGAACCTACTAACAACTCCAATACATGAGCAAATATCTAGCCCCGTACAAACCATGGCATACATGAGATTACATGTGACTGATGCATAGGGAACTCTTTCCATATCTTTCTTCTCTGCATTGTTCTGTGGGCTATCTTTGGAACTTAACTTAAAATGCACTCCAAATGTGATGCTAGTTGACTTTGTCTTCTTCATATGAAATCTTTGAAGTACCTTCTCAATGTACTTCTCTTGTGAAAGCTGAAGTTTCCTTGCTCCTCTGTCTCGATTGATCTTCATGCCCAGTATCTGACTTGCATGCCCCAAGTACATAGCAAAGGACGTGCTCAGCTCCTTCTTCAAGCCAGAAATTCTCTCTCCATTGTTGCAATGGTCTGAAGTGTCTTGGAATAATCATGCTACCCATGAATGAGTCAAACTTCTTGTACCACTGCATGGATGTTTGCTTCAAGCCATATAGACCCTTGTTCAGTCTACAAACATAGTCTTCCTTGCCTTTGACTGTAAAGCCCTCAGGTTGCAACATGTAGATTTCCTCCTCAAGGTCACCATGGAAGAAAGTTGTCTTCACATCCATATGTTCAACCTCCAAATAAAGATTAGTTGCCACAGTGACAACCACCCTGATAGAAGACATCATCACCAAAGGAAAAAAGATCTCCTCAAAGTCAACTCCCTCCCTTTAGTTAAAACCTTTCACAACCAATCTATCTTTGTACCTTGAGTTTGTAGAGTATTCATCATGTCACTCTATAAACCCATTTATTTCTCAATGCACGCTTGCCTTTGGACAACTTGACAAGATCAAAGGTATGATTGTCATGAAGGAACTCAATTTCCTCTTTCATAGCTTCTACCAATTTCCCCTTGTTTGTATCTTGCAATGCTTCTTCATTGCATTCAGGCTCGCAAATGTCTATCAACAAAATGTACTCATGTGCGGAATATCTAATGGAGGGTCGCATCTCCCTCACGGGTCTCTGTGATGGGAGAGCCTCGAAAGAAGGAGAGCTCTCATCATCTTGTTGACCATCATCACCATCGCCATTTGCATCATCATCAGGAGTGATGATTTGTAGTATATTTTCCTCATTTCCTGCATCTGATACCTGCTCATATGCTTGATCTGGCATCACATGTGGAGCCCTTTGCAAAGGGACCGACTCCATATCATATGGCTGATAGCTGCTCGAAGGAGAGTCCTTAGCAACCTTCTGGATGTCCTCAATGGTTTGATCTTTAGAGAATATCACATCCCTGCTCCCCACCAGGTTCTTATTTACTAGATCATACAACCTTTAGCCAAACTCATCTTGTCCATATCTCAATAAGATGTACTACTTTGTCTTTGTGTCCAACTTGGATCTTTCATCCTTAGGAATATGTACAAATGTACGATATCCAAAGACCCGTAAATGATTGTATGAGACATTCTTTCCATGCCAAACCCTGTCGGGAACATCACCATATAAAGGTACATGTGGAGATAGATTAATAACATGAACAATAGTATAAAGTACTTCACACCAAAAAGATTTAGGCAACATAGCTTCAGAAAAGAAACATCTGACTCTCGCCATTAAGATCTTGTTCATTCTCTCTGCAATGTCATTCAACTGTGGCATCTTGGGTGGAGTCTTTTGGTGTCTAATATTCTGAGACTTGTAATACTCATCAAATGGTCCAATATACTCACCACCATTATCACTGCGGATGTATTTCAGCTTCTTTCCATATCATCACTCCACTAATGCATGAAAATTCTTGAAAACTAGAAGAACTGGGTCCTTCATCTTCAAGGCATAGACCCAACCTTTCTCGAAAAAATCATCAATAAATGTAACAAAGTAAAATGCATCAAGAGAACTTACTTTCAATGGAAAATAGACATTTGTGTGAACAAGCTTCAATGGATGCATCTTCCTAGAAGGCGGATGGCTCTTGAAGGAGACTCTCGTCCGCTTCCCAACCATGTAGTGTGTGCATCTCTCCAGCTTCTCTTTCTTGGCATCTGTCAGCATATTCTTCCTCACCATACACTGCGGCCCCATCTCACTCGTGTGCCCCAATCGTCGATGCCACAACTCAATTGATTTTGCATCTCCAGTCACATATGCAACATCATGAGAAATGGATGCATTCATGATGTAAAGATTGTTGCTATACTTTTTTCCACAAGCAGCAACAAAGGATCCTCGCATAATCATCCAATGATTACCATCAAAAGTGTTAAGATATCCTTCATCATCAAGCTTTCCTGTAGAAATGAGTTTTAAGTGCATGTCTGGTGCATGCCTCACATCTTTGAGCATCAAAATCGCTCCATTGTCATTCTTCAATGCAATGTTGCCAATGCCAATAATAGGGGACAAAGAACCATTCTCCGTCTTCAATGTACCAAAATCACCAACTGTATATGAAGAGAAAAACTCTCTTTGATATATGACATGTAGAGAAGATCCGATATCATCAAGTCAAGAGCTACCATCCCTTATCATAGACAATGACGAGCTCATGTGTACACTGCACTTTTTTTTGCCCCATTCTTATTCTCTCTCTTGAACTGGAAGCAATACTTATTGATGTGCCCTTTCTTCTTGAAATAGTGGCACTCCATACTCTGATATATGGATCTAGACTTGCTTCTGCCATTATCTCTACCCGTATCAGTCTTGGTCTGGCTCCTTTCCATGTTCTTTGTGACAAGACCTCTGAATGTGAAGAAGAGCTTCCTTTGGTTTTTTTCGCATCTCCTCATTCAGAATGCCAGACTTGACTGTCTTCAAAGAAACGACCCCATTCACTGCAGAATTCGTAAGTGAGACTCTAAAAGTCTCCCATGAATCTGATAGAATAGCAAGTTGTAACGTTCTCTAGTCTCTTGAGGAGAAACAGTTTGTTACTTCCCGTCTTGGAGGCGTAAAGATTTTTCAACTTCAACCACAAGTTTCTGGCGTGAATTTCGTCTTGGATATGGTTGTATACATTCTCATCAATAAATTGTCTTATGAAAGCCACAAACCTGTTTGTATTCAAATCCCCATTCCTCATCGATTTTAGCTTCGGGCTTCTGCGTGGAAGATATCGGAAGGTGCATAGTCTTCACATATAAAAGATTCTTCATCTTTTCTTTCATAAATTGTAATTAGTTCCATTAAGACTAATCACCCTACTCGAACCAAACTCTATCTTATAATCCACCTTTGAACCTTGGTCTGATACCACTTATTGGGAACAAATTCCCCGTATACTAGATCGAATCACAGAAAAATTATCAAAGTTGATAAACTAATCTTGCACGGTATATTAACAACAACTACGAAAGGAAATTTCAATCACAGATGCACGTAGAAATTTTAACGTGGAAAACCCTCAATGCGAGGGAAAAATCATGGGGTTGATCGCAACCCAAAACCAAGCACTATAACCGAAATAATCTCCTGTGAGGGGCTTATAGAATGTCGTCCCTCTATACGGTTCTACAAATCGCCAAATAATAGAGAATAATAGAAAGGAGAAATATCACGAAAACGAATGCTGGAGAAGAACTGCTCCAAAAGTTACACTCAATCCAAACTTCAAGTCAACCACAAACCTTCTTACTCCTTCCTCTCTCTCTCTCTTATTTATTTCTTATGCTAGGAGAGCTTGTGTTGGGATGATTCTGGTATGCACCCCATACTCTTTATTTATATTCCATGGTGATGAGCAAATAAGGAAACATGAATTCCTACTTCCAATAGGATTAGGAAAAGATGACTCCTAATCCTAAAAGGTAATTGATCTCCTCTTCCAATTAGTAATTGATTTTTCTTTTTTCAAATAGGACTATCAATATCCTATATATATGTACTAGATTCCCACAAGAAGGGGAACCCATCAAATAAGATAGTCACACAAAACTCACAAAGTGTGAGAGTGGGTTATGAGTAGTGGGGACTACTATTTGACACCTTGGTCTTAAGCATTTTGGGTGGTTGTCAACGGATTCATTTGAACCCGAACCCAAAAGTTGCTAAGATCAATTTTCTTAGATAATAGACCGGATACCTAAGCTCGGGACATTATAAATGTTATCAGAGCTAATTTTCCTCTCATAGTGGAAAGAGCTACCCGAGAGGTGGAGCCACCACTATAGAGAGATAGGAGGAAATGGCTGCTCGGAGAGTGCAACCACCTCTGTCACCGGGAATAAGTGATAGGTCATGTCGCAACGAGGACATTGCGAATATAAGTGTGAAAGGTTGTAATACCTATACCCCAACGATAGTCCCACATCTAAAACTCACAAAGTATAAGAGTGAGTTATAAGTGGTGAGAATTAATATTTGACAACTTGAGCTTAAGTATTTTGAGTGTTTGCCAACAGATCCATTTGGACCTAAATCCAACAAGTTATCGGAACCAATTTTCCTCGATAATGAACCGGAAACCTAAACCTTGGACGTTAAAAATATAACTTCATGGAAGTGGCAATGACCATCATACATGCCAAAAACAACTACGCTTTATATCCTATGGTAAGAAAATGAGAACCTACAATGCTGACCAAAGCAAAAGGTTTGGGAATTTGTTCTCAGAGATAGAATTATCTTTAAACAACCCAACCTTCACTTTCTAGGGAAAAGTACCTCCTTTTCAAAATAACTCTTGCAACAGCCTTTTTTGTCAATTGTCGATGACAAGATACGCTTTTCCCCTTCATTTGAAGCAAGAAAAATACTAGAAAAATAGTAACTTCTTCGGTCTACTACTACAATTAAACTCTCCTTCCAATTACTACTACATAACAAACTCCCTTTCCAACTAAATATATAGAAGAAGGGATTCCACCTTTGCACTAAATGCCCTTTGTTTCAAAAAGATGAAGACTCCACTTAGCATTTCCTTTATGTTTGGAATCTTCCCCTAAAACTTCTATGCTTGATTAACAGTCTACAGACCCCTATTCTAGGGGGGGAGGGGGGGTGATTTCAACTACCACTCTATGTGATGCTCTCTTATGGGAGCATGTCTGCTGTAGTGGGAATCGCAGTAGAGTCTGCAGTAATTGTTGGAGCTGTTCGATCTTGATCGAGCGATTCGTACAATTTTGTACTTTTTGTGGATCCATACCGTGCAAAATCGTGCAAACCGTTCAATCAAAATCAAATGGCTCAAGCGGTTACAATAGACACAACACCACAACAGACGATCCACTCGGCTCTTGTGGACCCTCCGGAAGGAACAATGCTCTCGTTTGGGGGAGAACAAAATATTTACTAACAATTTTATTGTCTTTAACGTCAAAGAAAATGATCTATTGTTGATTCCATTTGTCTTTTCGAGGCTTTCCTAAAAAATGAGATCTGGTTGCTTCCGCATCCTGCAACCTATGCGGTTTTGTTCAAACTTTATTGTTCCTCGCCAACCTATGTGGTTTTGTTCAAATTTTTTGGTTCCTCGCTACAAATGTGGACGCGGTTTACATTGGAGGACTCACACCTCGTGAGCTCTACTTTTGATGAACTTCTTACTAGTTGATGGTTTTACTTTCGGTCTTTGGGGCCACCGCCTACTGAACAATAATATTGTTCAATTATAAAACACAACATAATTTATTTAATAGTAATTTTTATTTAAATTATTTTATAGGTTTGTTTAGATATTTTTGTTGATGGCGACGTGATCATTTTTTTTGCCTAATTTTTTAAAATTGGTATGTCCCATCAGAAAATGTTCTAGCTAGATGTTGACATCTGTGGGACGGGCTTGTTTGGTAGGTAGGTGAGATGAGTTGAATTCGAGTAAGCTTTATTTGGAGAATTAGTAAGATGAGTAATCTTTTTGCAAATGTCAATATTCAAGCAGTTTGGAAGATTGTGATGATAAATGTGATGTGGTGTTATTGTTTTCGGGTCTGTAAAGTAGGGCCATCACATTCGAGTAAATCAATCCGAAACATGGGGGAAATTCTCCAATAAAATTGGTTCCCTAAAGTGTATTCACTGAAACAAAATTAAGCTATAATGACGCTTTTTAAAAAATCAGTCACTAAATTAGCCGTTGTTAAATATATAATGACGATATTATTTGTTGTGAAATGAGTTTTCGTACTCGAAATTAGCGACGAAAATCATATATGTCGTTATATCATTAGCAACGGTCCATGTAGCGACGCTTATCTGTTGCTATTATTCAAAATATCAACTAATCGTCGCTATTTTTTTAGTTCAAAATTTAACGACGATTAATTAGAAGTTTGAAAAATAGCAATGAATAAACGTCGCTATGTGGACCTTTGTTAATGATATAACGACATATATGATATTCGCTGCTAATTTCGAGTACGAAAAATAGCAATGAATAAACGTCGCTATGTGGACCTTTGTTAATGATATAACGACATATATGATATTCGCTGCTAATTTCGAGTACGAAAAATCATTTCACAACGAATAATATTGTCGTTATATATTTAACAACGGCTAATTTAGTGACGGATTTTGAAAAAAACCGTCACTATAACTCATTTTTGTAGTGATTATACTCAATGTCAATTTCCCTAATGAACTTGCTTTTGATCATGGCTTATTTTGGTTTGACAATCTATTTACGTAATCGTTTTACGCTTCACTGTTTAACAAAACACATACGCGGAATGCGAAATACGTATACAGTTGATATTTGTTTATTATATCTCAGAATATTCCTTGATTATTCATATTGGAAGTGGATCGATTCCAACATTTCCACGATCGTGCAATGAGAAAGCGAACACCCATTCCTTGCTTGATCTTGCATGTACCCTTTAATCCCACCATTCTTCGTATTAACATCTTATCCCTAAGAAGTCGGGCCGAAGAAATGGCCGACACAACAAATCAAAAAACTATAATCAGTAGCTGAGAGGTTTCCTTGTTTAATATCAGCATCATCTCTCCCTCACCAATTCCCCTCCACATTCTAATCATTAGAGAGAGAAGAGAGAAATAATAATAATACCATTATCAGAGAGTGTTATTCAGAACCCAATCAGCATGATCAGACGAGCATAAGAACAAATAAACTGATGTCTGGTCGGGAATATCAACATAATCAGAATTTAATGGAACTGTAGAGGCTGCAACCCTAATCAGATCTATCGATCCATTTTTAGCTTCTGTGCACCTTAAATTCCAAAAACCAATGTTCTCCGATGTTGCAATTCCCGGGTGC
Organism: Ottelia alismoides; assembly: GCA_037367405.1. Classification (NCBI taxonomy): domain Eukaryota; kingdom Viridiplantae; phylum Streptophyta; class Magnoliopsida; order Alismatales; family Hydrocharitaceae; genus Ottelia; species Ottelia alismoides. The sequence continues at coordinate 870,456 of JAZKJV010009936.1, read as the reverse complement.
ACCGCTTTTGCTACATTAACTGGCCGACATCATTCGTCCTTTATGTTTGAAAAGTCAAAAACAAATTATAATCACCATCTTCTCATAAACCATCTGTTTCGATTGGACAGGCCAATGATTTCGAGATTTCAACTGTGTAATATGTTTCGATCAGTGGTTTGTTGTTCAAGAAGGGCTACGAAAGCCGTATGAAATCTGAAATATAATTATCAGAAGTCCCCTCCACGTTCAAATAAAATTTTATAGAACTGTACACGTTCAGGCAAGCACCAGTTTTTGTTGATTTTTAATGCCAAGCTTTATTTATTTAATCCAAATTTTAAATATTTTGCACCTATTAGCTGTTCTTAACGGGCTTTAGCAACATATTTTAGTAATGGAGGATTATTGCTTATAAATTCTTCCACATATCTTCAACATGAAATCAGCAAAGTCCTACCAAGTAAACTTGAACTACTACTCAACTGTGCAACTGCACCAGCAATGGAGCACCCAGAGGCATCCTCCGATTTGAACTGGGGCTCCTTCAGCTCGTCGGTCCCGACCGAGGACCCCGAGATAATGGCATTGCTGTTCAGCAATACGTCGCTTGCCGACGAGTCTCAGGGATGGCAGAACATCGACTTCCATCCTTCTGTGTACTCCATCGATGACGAATCGAACAAGCAGTGCTACGGTTCCAATGATGTTCAGAATGGGATGTATTATTGGCCAAATGGTTGCAGCAGCAACTCCGGGGGCAGCTCTTTCGTTTCGCATACGGATGCGGAGAACTACTACTTTAACGACCCCAATGCCGTCCAACCGGGCAACTTCTCCGCCGCACTGGCGATGGATTTCTTCATGGCGGATGAGAAGAATGATGCTCCGGCTGCTGTGGATAACCTCGGGGAAGAATCGTCTGGTTTCATCGGCGAGGCGAGGGGTGGGAGTCAAGTGGACACCGGCCTGAAGTTCCTCGAATTGGCATCCCGTTCAGACCAGAAACCTTCGGCAAAGCGGAGAATCCCGATGCCGGATGCCGATAGGGCCACTGCCAATGGCAAAGAGGGCAATGCCGGTCTGAATCCCAAGAAGAAATCGCGGAGCACAGCTGATGTGAGTATCAACTCCTCTTTTCTATCCAGCTGCATACATGCATATTTAGCTATAAGAGCACCTATAAGATACGTAAATACTTAGTTTGGTATATGGTAGTTGCTAACTATGTATGTATATACGATATACAGATGGGAAAAACATCGTTTAAATTGGGTATGATTCTACAAGTACACCTTATCAGTGCTGTTCTTTTAAATTGTCTGGTTAAATAATACCGTAGACGCAATTTTCATACGAATGCATCTGTAGAATTTGACTTTAAGAATCGAAGGAGCACGCATTTCACAAGCATTGCTTCAGGAAAAAAAATTGGATGGGGTGGTTTCGTAGGAATCCAGTAAGAACAACAATGTTCTTTCGAACATATAATCGCGTTCATACATCAACATGCAGAAAAGATCAATAGATACACGATTCCGTGGTTATATACATGTACATTTATTTTTATCCAGCTCTTCTTCGACTCTCTTTTTTATTTTTCTGAACATTAATGCAAGCACAAAACTGCAATGCAGCTCCAGAAAAGTGGGAAGAACGCTGCGCAACCAAGGAAAGCACAGAAAGGATTCGTCAAGGCGACGCTATCAGATGACACTGGTCTTGTGAGGCAGAGCTCAAGCAGCGATAGCTCCGAAGAAGATTCAATCACATCGCAAGATCTCAACGGTGATGCCGGCACGAGCTCGAGCTCTAAGGCCACAAACATCAAAACCAGAGCTGGCCGTGGCTCCGCAACCGATCCGCAGAGCCTGTATGCAAGGGTAAGATAATCTCAACTCCACCGATTCTATGGATTCTATAACTTTCAAGTTATCTAAATTCAAAATGCCAACTTTTGCAGAAGAGAAGAGAGAGGATTAACGAGAGACTGAAAATTTTACAGAACCTGGTTCCAAACGGAACGAAGGTAAGAATATCAAACGACATGTTTACCAGTTCTAACATCATGATTAACTGATATGACTAATGATACCACATAAATTTCAGGTTGACATTAGCACGATGCTTGAAGAGGCCGTTCAATATGTCAAGTTTCTTCAACTTCAGATCAAGGTTGGATATTATAATATACTTAACTACTGTCGCAAACAATGGCCTTTTTGCTGATGCGTATTATTCTAATCTGGATGCAGCTTTTGAGCTCTGATGACTTGTGGATGTACGCACCAATTGCGTATAATGGAATGGACATCGGACTAGATCTCAAGATCACACCCCCACAGTGAGACCTTAAGTCGAGACTAACACCCCAAGCGGAGGGACGCCAAAGATGTCCTGTGAATAAGTTTCCCATTTTTTTCCCTACAGGAGACGAACAGATATACATAAACACATTATATATGATTATATATTACTCCATTGGTACCTGTAATTCTATCAAGAGTTATGTCTTTCGGCTTTTAATTATTGAGGTGGAACATTGTTATGTGTAATTTCTGAGTCATTATTTTTGAAGCACTCGTGATCGGTGGTTGCATATTTTTTAATGCAGAATATTTTAAATGAGAGGCGATTATATATGATATACATATACGTTTCATTTACTCCAACTATCGATTTCGGTTATACAGAAGTCATGGGCCTAAGTTGATATATAAATATATATAATATAATTGATGGATGTGACTAGATCGTGGAAACTAAGCACTTTGCAAACAGTTGTATCAATTAAAATTGAACGCAAATTATTCGCATTTTTTATGGAATCCCGTTATAAATTAGCTATTCTCATCAGTAAAGTCAACATATCGAAAGAACACACTATTCTATTCTCTTCTTTCTAAACTAATAATGTAAAGCAACCAAATGCACGTATACCAATGTTTTTTTGGCCATTATGACTATGTCAACCAATGTTATAGCTTTTTTTCTAATTAATGAGCAACTGACTTTGGAATTTGTTATTTTACAAGTGTTTGCAATAGTTTTAAGCAAATATGATAATTGTGTTACAACTGTTATAGTTAGTTCTTTCCAACATATTATTTATTTTTCCTAGAATTGAGATTAAACTATCGTGAAAATTTTGTTAATTCCTAGTACAAGTGCTTTTTTAAACTATTATATATCCTTATTTGGTACAGATCTCGATCAACATAAATACTTCCATTTCCAATGAAATCCCATCATGCCTTATTTTCTATAGTAAACATTTTGATTTATGTTATTCGATTGTATACTTCAACTTTAAAATTATTTGTTCTCTTCTCTATACATACTAACAAATAAGTATAAGGAAAGAAAAAAGGTGCAATTATTTTACTCAAGATACCTACCTATACATAAAGTGTACATAAAATTAGAAAAAATGTCAAACATACTAACACTTAAAAATATCAATAAAGACTAAGACATGTTTTTAAATATGCATGAATTAAAAGCCTCGTATCCTGTGAATACAATTCCAAACTCCAGTCATCTTTAAAGTTCTTCACTAAAATTCTTTAATTCTTAAAAATACTTTGAGGATTTGAAAGCTTGAACAGTGAAAAATAGATTTTTGAACCAACGGTATATATTACAATAAATATTTCATCATATTACATTTTTAGATTATGTAATTTAAATCTAAGGTCCATATTTGTACTTCCACTTAATTCTCTTAGTATGATACTTTACTTAAAAAAATAGAAATCATTGCAACGGAGTGAACATAAAAAAATTTAAGCATAGGTATTATACACCTATGAAGCACATTCAAAAAACTTTATGCAAATAAGGCCGACAAAATTTAACAAAAATCTAACTTAATGGTTAATGAAGTTTTTTATTATAATAAACTATAAAAATAGTTATAAATTTGAGAAATATCAAATTTAAAAATAAAAAATATAAATACAAAGGTAAAAAACCTACAAAAATCCTATTAAAATGCTATAATATATGTGGCCAAATTTCATAAAACTTCCCTTTGCAATATGGTAGTTTTCATCAAAATAATCTACCCTCTTTTTTGAACTTCTAGATTCGAGTTCATTATTTATTTTTTAGGTATATAATGAAGTACTTAACCAATTCCTAATTTTCAAACTAATGAATGATGCCATGTCCTCGTCTAGTTTCCTCTCCCGCCTAATCACCTCCACATCTCCAAGGGTTATGAACCACCTAATTCCTCTATTCCTCTCCAACTACTCTTAGTGTCATTTGGCATAGTCTTCACGCCAATGAAAAGTCTAGACACCAGCCTTGATTGGTTAACCCAAATCTTTGTTGGAGCCCTCTTCATTCATTCACAAATACTTGTTCAAAGTCATCGGTCAAATGTAATCTCATCGGTCTACCCAAACCCTAAATTAAATCCAACAAGATCTTGTTGGTGACAACAACATCAAGGTTGAGGCACAAGGTTTGAACAAGGTAGAGGACCTCCTAAGAAAGATCTATGACCATCTTTGTGGCTCGAATCATGTTGAATAATACATTCGAGCTTCCACAAGCCACAAGTATCGCGTCAAAAACCTTTGTAGGAAATTTAACTCTGATTCCATATCCATCTCCTTCCATTATTTCCATTAATATATATTTCTATTTAGTTCTTCAAGTCCTCTTTCAATTTTGCATTTTAATCATTATTTTTCTCGTATTTGAGTTATTCCACAGTTCCACTCATTTTGCCATTCCTGACCTATGAGCGAGGGTTTCTTTATCATCTTTCATTATCTAATACCCTTGATCCCCTTTAGTGGCTGACTCTCTCTCTCTCTCTCTCTCTCTCTCTCTCGCTTGCTCTCTCTCTCTCCGATTCGAAGGATAATGATTTGTTCCCCTGTGTTTCTGATTGTATTGCAAGAGAGTAGCCCTTCTTCTCTAATGATCTCGTTGGACGAGCCAAATACTTCAAAATTTCACCATATTGGGAACCAGAACCTCCACAAATAAGGATCAAAACGATCGAATATGAATATATATATATAGAGAGAGAGAGAGGGGGGGGGAAGGGATTCTACTCCATAGAGTAGGTAACTTACCTACTCCATTTTCAATTTTTGTCACTTCTTTTTAATTTTTTGAAAATGGTTCCATGGATGTTTCACGTATATCCCTCTAATATGTCATTCAAATTTCGTCAGAAACAGAGACTCATATGCCTTCCATCGATAACATGTAATTTTAACGGTCTTAGATTTGTTGTAATCTGACCTGTTCTGGATGGAGGGCATAGGAGTCTCCATTTCTGACGAAATTTGAATGATATATTAAAGGAATATAGTTATGAAAATCCATGGAAGTATTTTAAAAAAATAAAAAGAAGTGGCAAAAATAGAAAAAATCTGCAAAAAATGTGAGATGTGCACCTAACTATATGCTAGGGAAGGTATTTTTAATTTCCAAAATTGATATAATACCAGCCTAGTAAGAATCCCACAAATGATTTCTTCCAAAAATTATACAACGTGCAAATTACAATATCTCACAAAACCATTTGGCAGGAATACCAAGACATCAAAATATTGCAATCATGTCAAGTTTCAATCCAAACAATATGCCTAATGTTTACTTTGAATTAATTGGCTAAAACATGCAATGTATGTGTTCAAATAATTCTAGCAAATCAAAATGACTTCAACAAATTTTCCAAACTTTGATAGAAGTTGCTTCATAAGGGTTTTGAATAAAAACATTAGATTATATCTTATATACTATATCGATTCCACCTTGACAAGGTCATTCCAATTGAATATATTTCATGTCATTGGAAGATTGTTATAAATTTCTATGAATTTTAGAGGTAAGAATGTTTGACGTTTGTTAAGGTAGCTACTGTTAACCCTTAAACATTATCATTAGGGTTAATTAGCCATAGTTAAGAAGTTTAATAATGGTTAAGACTACTGATCATAATTAAGGAATCCAATCATAATTAGTGTATGTTAATCGTAATTAAGGATAACTAATGTCAATTCATCTTATATAATCGTGATTAGCTCTAATTAAGCATCGCTAGCAAGGTCATTGTATTTATTAGACATGACCAAATCATGGGCAAAAACCATGAGTGTGGGGAAACCACGTTAATGGGGGAAAACCATGGCAATAACAAAATCATGGATTCCAAACTATGATTTTCCATAACATGGAAACCTATAAATACCACGTTATCCCTTCATTCTTTACCCATACATTCCATACCCTACCCCTCCAAGCCTAAGGTATACAGGTTGTGAGAAGGAAAGGAAGGTCAGTAAGAGGCATAAGCAAAGCATTGTCGCCAAAAAAGGAGGAAGTACGATAGCAGGCTGCAGGAAGAAGAAATAAGCAGATCTAACTTGAGATCGATTTTCAAGTTCCTCTTCTTTTGTATATTAGTATTAGCGTGTAAGGGGAGATACTGAGTATAGCCTTACTTGGATGCGGGCGATTCACTGTTGGCGTACATATAATCCTTCGCATGATTCACCCACCCATGTTATGAGCCATATGGATTCTTCATTATAAGCTAATAATCACGTTGTTATGAGTTGAAGAAACCTGAGTGACATCCTACTTTGGTGAGGACAACTCAACCATCAGTGAACATGTGATTCTTCACATGCTTTACCTAACTATGAAGCGAGGTGTACATGCTCTTCATCTTTACCTTCATTTTCAATTTGTTCTAACTCTCTTGATGTTTCTCTTCCAAATATCACACTTATTTGAAATTTTCTAAGAAATATCACTTTTTATGAGGGAAAACTCTGCCAAAATTCTTTTATAAACATTACTTGATATAGGAGAAACTCTACCAACAGATTTTGCATTCTCTATAACCAAAAAAAAGAAGAGATTGCATTTTTTTGATATATCCAAGCATGCATGTATAAACACAAGTTAATAGATTCAGTGCCTTAATTTTATCTCTACTACATGAAAAACCATAGGAGACGAATCTAATTTAGTTGGTGAATCGAGATAATCTCGCCAAGATCATAAATACAAAACTTAAGATGAGACTCAAGCACAACTTTCAGAAGTAAACCCATACTTCTGCAAATGAATTTCCAATATTTAATCATTATTTTTTTATCCAAAAAAGGCGGAAACACGCATAGGTGTCCGTCCCAAATATATTAAGAAAATATTTAGAAAAACCAGGACTCGAGGAGAGTCTGAGCAAGGTGGGTTAAATTTTCTACATAAAATATCTCGGTACGAAAAATTACACCATTTATTGGAAGCCAAAGAGCCCATAAACCTGAGATCGATGCCAATCTCTCTGCATTTGGACGGAAACGAGAGTTGAGGAGAGATTCCCAGAATGTTGTCATGTTGCTACGGTCAACCCAACCCACATCCAACATCCGCCAGAACTCTTTTGTCTTTTTGCATTCATGATTTAGGTACTCCGCGGATTCCAATGTCGAACTACATAGAACACAAGAGTTATCCTCACAACGTAAGATGTGGGAACGCCTTTCCCTCGTGAGCAGTTGTCCATGCCTTAGAAGCCACATGAATACTTTAATACGAGTTGGAATCCTCAGCTTCCATATCATCCTGCAATCCCTAATAAGATCCTCTTGAAGTGGTTCCGCTCCTTTGATCATCAATGCGTAAGCCTTCTTGACGGAGAAAACGCCTTCTCTCCAAACCCAATGGTCAATTCCAGCAGCAGGGCCCTCAATCCTAGATAAGGATTCCGTCAAATCCAGAAGTTCCTATCTACGACGATCAGATAGCACACCAGGATTAGCTGGTCTCCACACACCGTCAACCCAATAGTCTGCAACACGAGCCCTTTCGTCATCTGCCAGAGAAAATAGGTGGAGGAAGTGGGAGGCAAGTGGCCTACCATTCATCCAATCATCTGTCCAGAAGAAAAAATTACACCCATTGCCTAATCACGGACGTAAGAGATATGGAATTGCTCTTGTGTTTGTTTGTTTTGTGTGTTATTCGGTGCACTTGCACGCTTTCTTCCTCGATCCGCTTCATTCTCCCATCTCCCTTCCAAGATGTCAGAATATTGGTCACCATATCCATGTCACTCTTCCTCGACCTTATTCTGATCATCTCCACCCTCTTATTCCTCCTCATATCCCCACCACGACCGTGAAGTCGGAACTCCGACTGACTTCCCCAATTCTTCATCCTTCTCACCTACCCCATATTCCTACACCCCTGACCCACAACCACCCTGGATTAACTCACCTTATTCTCATCCGCTTGTTGGAATGAAGGAACCAATCAAAGAGAAAGCCACTGCTGAGATGAATGATTGACAGAATCAGTTGACCCTACATACCTCATTCTCACCTTGAGTTGAGACCGAACAACAATTGACATATACACATCCCAACTTGACCTTAAGGTACAACATGGTTGACCAAACATACCGAATGGAGAGGACTCCTGTCGAAGTGCCGACATATACAGGGGATTGGATTCATACGACTTATTTACAGACCCCTTGTCTGCTTACTCCACCTTATGAGGCTTCAACTAAAATCTGACATACAGATGGGCCATACTCAACCCAGTATTGCATGCCTGAGTGATGAATACTCCTTCATCACTCTTTATTCTTATATTTTAGCTACAAAAACCTTTGCAAATGCATGTATATGTTTGTAAATACAAATAATTACCAAAAAGCATGCATAGTGTAAAAACTAATAATTAGCATGTTTTTGTGCAAAAATAAAAGAATAAAGAATTAAAAGAAAAATATGGAAATATTTAGAGTAAATATTGAGCAACCTAATCCAAAGGGAGGGCTCAGCATGGGCCTGACCGCATAAAAGCCAAAGTAGAGATAGATAGGGAGCTCATGTGTGTAAATATACCTGTAAATATAATAAAAATATTTTCTCTAAAAATAGAATAAAATGGGCTTGTATATATTTGTATATATTTGTGAAGACGAAATCAAAATAAAAATAGAAAAATTAAAAAGAAAATAAAAATACTCTTCCTTGTACATATTCACCATGTATATAAACCCACTCTTATAGTTATTTAGCCTTGTAAATAAATAAATTAATTTCCATAAAAACTTGTATATACTCTTTATTCCATGTTGTAAATAAATAAAATAAAAACTATAAAAACAAAAATAAAATAAAAAGTACAAAATTAAAAACCAAAAAAAGAATATTGTATATATACCTATATATAGCACTATATTTTTATTTTGAAAAATTAATTAAAAATCACCAAAAAAATAGAAAAAAATAAAACAAGCATTTTTTCTGTTTTAAGTTTTTTTAATTCGGCCATTTTCTATTTTTAAATGAATTTTCAAATCATTTCCATATGGCCAGCCCTGATTGGTCCACGGGGACGTTGACCCCCCGGTCAACCCCCCCCCCCAGGATCACTGAGCCCCGGATCCGATCTTGCGACCCGACTTCTCGAGTTTTTCTACACTCGATCCGACGCCCATATCCGCAAATCCCAGGCTCTTCTTCTTCCTTGTGCATCCGAGATCCACGCCCGATCATCCACGTTGGGATCCGCGCTTCGTGGAACCCTACCCGACCTCCTCTTCCCCGACCTGCACTCGCATATAAGCCGAGCTCCACCTCCTTCCTCACTCATCCTTGGATCATTTCACGCCACCCTGGGACCTCCACAGCTACCGTGAGAGCGACAGCTCGCGTCCGGTTGTGTCGCAGTGAGGAAGGAGTGGAGGACCATCGATCCGGCAGCTACGCGCCGTCGTGCGCCGCCTGGAGGTGGTGCTCGAGCCTTGGGCACCGACGGGCGTTGAGGCAAGGACCTGGAGCATCCCCTGCTCTTCCCCAGTCGAATCCATCCAGTAGGTATCTCTCTTTCTTCTTCTGTTTCTTTAATTTTGCTTTACGCCCAATTCACTCTGTTGCCGTCCATCGCTGATTCCGACCTCCCTAGCCACCCATTCGATCATCGGAGTCGACCCGTCCGATTCCCCACGTGGCACGTCCTCCGCCGTTCGATCGCACCGAGGGCTCCTTTGTTGGGCGCCACCCTCCCCCGACCGTTGGATCTCCACGTGGCGCCCATCTGGCCCTCGACTTAATAAAGGGTAATTTCTTCTTAGGCCCTTAGCTTTTTAGGTGTTAATTTTTAGTCCTGTAAATGTTTTAGAAACTTTATTTTAGTTTGGTAATTTGCATAGTGGACCCTGTCATTTCTCGTATTTGCGTTTATACCCCTGTTTGTAGTGGAACACGTGCTTCGACGCGTGCTTTTCTGGGTTAATTGTATGTATGGACCTATGGTTTCAGGGTGTTAATGAATGAATTTCTATTTTTAGTATTTGTAGAAATACCCCTGTGCATGGTTTAATTGTGCATGTGTGTTATATAGTGGGTAATTTACACTGAAGCCCCTGGACTTTTAGTACGTGTTACTAAATAATCTAGGGACTTTAGTTTTCTTGCAAATAGGTCCCTGAGTGCCCAGGTCACGTGCCTCGCACGTGAATTCTTAGAGAAATTGCACCGGACCCACTGGAACTTGTCTAAATTATGTACAGGTCCCTATGCACTGTACCTTGGTTTTAGATTTTAATAAAATAGAAAACCAACTCCAAATTTGATGAAAATCGGACACATGGCTCCTGCCATGGTGTAAGATTTTCTCTAAATTTTGGAGACATTTTTGACACTTGTTGTTTTTTTAAAAAATTCAAAAACACACATTTTTCTTACTGTCTAGCTTTAAAAATCACAAAAAATATTAAAACACCTCTAAAAATTACAAAATAATTATATAGTGTTTATTTTGTGTTGATTGATTTTCTGACCAGGTTTGGTCATTTTTGGCTTCCTAAAACCTATAAAAATTATAAAAACCCCTAAAAACCCATAAAAATTCTAATATTTAAAAGAAAAATCAAAAATTAATAATTCCGGTGCCTAAATTTTCCTTGCATTTTCTACTATACAGGAAAATTATCTTCAGATCTTGATAGGACCATTATCCATTTTATTTTGGTCCTCCAAGTCTAACTGGACAGTACCTCTCTTTTCTTGTCTTGTTTGATTTTTAGAAAATTCAATAAAAATCAAAAAATTACCAAAAATTAATCAAAAATAGTAAAAAATATAAAAATAACATAAAAAAACATTTTTATTTGAATTTTTGGGTGATTTTTGAGTAGTTAAATAATTCATCCAATTTGCTTGTTTATTGCTTTTCTATTTTCTTAATTAATTAAAAAATCCAAAAAATATAAAAATATTAAAAATCCACCAAAAATATTTGTCTTTTATTTGTTTTTATTTTCTGACTACTTCGTAGGCCGTGAGGCCATCACGTGCTCCTTGTGTTCGACCCTAGTCGCTATACCAGGTTAATCTAATAGCGAGACCGCTACTTTGAGCTTGTTTGATTTTTACCTTGTTTTGGTGGTCTATATTTTTCTCGATTGATCGCGCTTGGTGACTTGGGTCACAACGACCGTTGATTATCTTAACTCGAGTTGCTAGGTGCATCATCAGAATGGCACCGTTGCCGGGGAGCACGACTTAGTAGTCATCTTATTTTTCATTTTTATTTTCTTTTCTTTTTTGCAGCTTTCCGCAGCTCTTTCTGAGTTTGCGGCTTTTCACGGCTTTTGATTTCTCTTTTATTTTTATTTTACTTTCTTTCCTTTTCTTTTGTTTTTGTTTTTGTTTTTATTTTTGCTTGTTTATTTTATTGTCATTTTTACACATATACCCATGTTTGCTTTTCTTGTCTATATTTGATTATTTTACTTGGTATTTGACACTCTGTTACTTTCTTGCGAGGGCCCGAGGACCGAGGAAGCGACTTTCAAGAAGCCGGCGCAACCGCGGGGATTCGGAGGCGGCTCCCTTCTGCACGGAACCGCAGGAGAGCGTGAGAGAGTGGCTGAGTGGGAGAGGCTTAGATTAGGTTTTATTTTTGTCATTTGAACTGTTGTAATAACACAGGGACAGCAGGACTTGGACTTGAGACTTTTGTGGGTCTATTTCGCCGAGCACCGGTGTGCTCGGGGGACCCTTAGGTTTTTCACGGCTTTTTGGCAGCTTTTAGTTTTTCGCTGCCTTTTCCGGTTTCACGCGGTTTTTATCGAGCCCCTAGCCGTAGGAATTTCTGTTGATTGTGCCGTACTTAGTAGGATCCAAACACCTAATTATCTGCTTGTTCCTATAGTTCGTTAATTGGACCTACTAATAAAAAGTTAATAAACATAGCTGACTCATTTCCTTCGAGCCTACGTGCCGCAACCTACCCTGCCAAACGCTGCTCCTGAACCCGATTTGTCGGGAGGAGGAGGGGTAGACCGAGACCGGACTCTTTGGATCGGAGGCTGGTGACCAGCTAGACGGTTCTTTCGAGTAGAAGTTGCCTGCTTAGGGACTCGGTTTTCTGCTTGCACCATATAGGTAGTTTTATTTCTGTCTTTCAATTCTGCACGGATCATATTGCATGTAGACTGCTGGAGTCAGGTACGCATCCCTTCCTCTGCATGCATCATTGATTTCATCGCGCATCGGCTTTTTCGTCTTCTCCCTCTATTTTTGACTTAATAATCAGGAGAACCGAAAAATTCGTTAGGTATTTTTGTTTTTATTGAAAAATACCTAAAAAGAAAAATCATAAAATTGGGACTGTTAAAACTATTGATCCTAAAAGACACTTGACTCAAAAACTTGTCTTGGGAAGAGCAACCCCCTCATTGATTGGTTTGATTGTGCGAGAGAATGACCCCGAACACTAGGTAGAGCCCTTCGATACTCTTCTCGTCTGATTCCCGACTACTTCTGTGTGGGACAATCCATTGGGAAAGTATCGGGTATCCCAACAGGTCACGTAATCGCTCTGATATCTTGATTGTTCACCAAAATAAAATTGACAAGATAAATTGACCGAGCCTTTACGGTCTTCAGCTCGTGTTGCGTTGGTGAACTGGGGGTTTGCTTGTGATCATAGTTTTTCCAGATCTCATCCGCCTTACTCGCCACATCAAGATGATGGGCAGACGATCTCTTTGGCAGCCTCTGGCTGCACCGCTTTCGGGCGCATCTACCCGTTCATCTAGGTTGGTTCGCGAGAGCCAAGACCCGCTCTCTGAACCCGAGTATGATTCCACCTTGTTGCCCCTCGACCCCCTTTCTTTCGGTTCCGAGAGACCAGTGCCAGAGGAGAGACTATCAGATTTATCGGCACCTGAGTTTGGATCGTTTGATTTTGCAGAGACTATGGCCGGCAGTTCCGATGATCGCACTAGAGGTTCACAGCCTGAGCATTTCGTTCTGGACCAGGGTGCGATCAACTCCACCCTGATTGCCTCCCTCGAGACAGTGCAGTAGCAATTGAGGGATCAGGGAGCTTTCATGCTAGATATGAGGCGCGAGATGGAGGAGATGAGAGCAGAGCGAGAGCAGCGTAGAAACGGGCCGAGGGTCCTAGATGAGGCAGCAGCAGCCGCAGCTGCAGCGGCAACAGCCGCGGCAGGAGCAGAGCAGCCGAGATCGATGCGAGAGTTGCACAACCCCGGATCGACCCTGATGCATCACTGGGTTGTTTTACCAGCTATCATGGGGGACTTCAAGTTCCCCCCTAACACCTTGCAGCTCCTCACCCGTTTCCATGGACTCGCCACAAAGGAGCCCCATCTCCACCTCCAGGAGTTTTTGATGATTTGCAGTACTGTCCACGACCGTCAGGTGGACCAGGATACCATCAGGATGATTGCCTTCCCCTTCTCTTTGGCAGATAGAGCAGCCACCTGGCTGAAACATCTGGGGAAGTTTGTCTACGCTTGGGAGCAGTGATGACACGGTCGAACACTCGGGTATAAGGTACTAAAAATAGGTCGTTGCGACCCAAGCGATCAGACGGTGTCGATCAAGAAAAATGAACCACTAAATAGAGCTAAAATCAATCGAAACACGAATAGCGGTCCTGCTATGTGATTAACCTGGTATAGCACCTAGGGTCGAACTCAAGGAGCACGGGTTGGCCGAGAGGCCTACGAAGTAGTAAAACGAAATAAAATAAAGAAAGAAAATATTTTTAGTGGTTTTTAATTTATTTTATATTTTTTTGGATTTTTAATGTTTTAAGAAAATAAGAAAAACAAGGAACAGCACACTTCAACCATTTATTCAAAGCATCAAAAATCAACCAAAAATTAAAACAAAAAATATTTTTATGTATTTTATATTTTTTAGTGTTTTTGGTGAATTTTTGAGAATTTTTTGATGTTTATTTAATTTTCTAAAAATCAAAAAGTGAAGCAAACAGTGGGTATTGTCCAGCCGAGCCAAATATCCCTAGATAAAATATCTAAGAGCCTCAGAATGGCCTGTAGGTAATTTTCCTGTAAAGAAGATAAAACAAGGAAAATTTAGGTACCAATTTTATTATTTTTGGATTTTTAATTTATTTACTAGAATTTTTATAGATTTTTGAGTGTTTTTAAGTTTTTAGTGGTTTTCGGTAATGAAAAATAGCCAAAATTGGCTAGAAAATCAAACTAAGTAAAACAAACAGTAGACAATTTTTATAGAATTTTTAAGTGAGTTTTTATATTTTTTGTGATTTTTCAAACTAGACAGTGACAAAAATGAAGGTTTTTGATTTTTTAAAAATATCAAACTAAATCAAAAATGTCCTCAAAAATCCACAAAAATCCTACACCATGGCAGGAGCCATGTGTCAAATTTTCGTTGGATTTGGAGGTGTTTTGATATTTTATTCAAAAATAAAGATAGAGCACTGTGCACAGGGACCAAAGTGCAAATACCCAAAGTTCTGGGGGGTCTGGTGCAAAATACCCAGCAAAACACGCGCCACGCGCGTGCCTGGGGCACTCAGGGACCCAAATGTAAGAAAAATAAGTCCCGAGGACTTATTGGTAACAGGTACCAAAAGTCCAGGGAGCTCACCTGCAAATTACCCAAAATATATCGCACATGTGGAAATAAATCACGCACAGGGGTATAAATGCAAATAAGTAAAAGATTCCATTTATTCATTAACATCCAGAACTATAGGGGGGTCTACGGCAAATAACCCAAAATATCACGTGTCGAAGCACGTGTCCACAACTGGCAGGGGTATAAATGCAAATAAACTAAAGCTCAGGGTCCACTATGCAAATAAACCTAAAACTTAACAACTGACTTTAATATTTACAGGATTAATACAAAATAAAACTAAAGACAGGGCCTAAGGGTAAATTACCCTTTATTACGCGGATGGCCTGGATGCGCGCCACGTGAAGATCTGACGGCTGCTGGCAGTGGGCGCTCCAGATGTCGCCTCCTCAGATCGAACGATCAAGGCTGCTCCGGAGATGGACGGTGCTGATGAAAACTGGAGCGAGGAGGGACGATCGACGGCAGCGGAGGGTCCTGAATGAACAGGTCCTCGGCGAGACTCGTCGGGCTCGTACGTGCGCTGGGCTCCTCCTTAGAGCACTCTGATGGTCGGAGGAGAAAGCTGGAGTGCTCCCGCGTCTGCTGGGATGCTCAGATGATCGAACCGAGCTCCGATGAGCTCGGTCGAGGTCGGCGGAGCTGGGCCTCCTGGCTGGATGACGAAGGGCCTCAGATGGCCCTCGTTTCGACCTGAAAAGTGAACCAGAAGACTCACGGGTCGAGGGCAAATTGCCTCGACCCGGTTAGGCGAAGTGGGGGTGCCTGATTCGTCGGGATGGCGAGCTCCGGCGAAGGTGGTGGACGGAGAAGCTCGGTTCCCAGCTCCTGTGCGAGCTGGGTTGGGCGAATGGGTGAAGAAGGTGCGTCGGGAAGAGGTGAACGCGATGGTCGATTCCGATGATCGAGATGGGTGACGGAGTGGTCGGAATCAAAGAAATACGACGGCGGTGCAAATTGGGCGAAAATGGAAATCAAAGGAAACGGGAAGCCTAAGGGGATACCTGGGTGGTCGGAGAGACTAGGGAGGAGCTGGGGAAGCTCCCGGTCGTAGCCTCGAGGATCGTCTCGGTCCGAGGCTCGGAGCTCACGCTGGTGGCGGAGCTACGGCGGCTGCGTCGCCGGATCGATGGGTTCACCTCCTCTCCTCGCTGCAACAGGCTCAAACGCGAGCTGTCACCTCACGCACTCTCTGGAGCTCACAGGGGAAGAAAGCAAATGGCCAAAGATGGAGAGAGGAGGTGGCGGAGCTGCAGCTATATACGGCTAGGGGTCCGAGAAAGATGGGTCCGGGCAAGCTCAGGAGCGCGCGGATCCCGAGGGAGCGGCTCCGGCGAGGATGTCGGATGTGAGGTGCAGGATTCGGACCCGGGGTTTAGGGAAATGGGTGTCGGATCGAGCGGGTATATATTTGAGAAATCGGGTCGGGTGCTCACATCCGCAGAAGGTGGTCCTGGGGGGGGGGGGGTAGTTGACCGGGCGGTCAACATCCCCAGGACCCAATGAGAATCGGCCACGTGGCTGGATCTTAAAATGCAATATAATGGTAGCTAGGGGCCGAATTTGCAAAAACTCAAAACATGAAATATTTTTCTTTTATTTTTTTCTATTTTTTAGTGATTTTTAATAATTTTTTCGAAATAAAAACAAGCTATTTACATAGTATGTACTATATAGGTATATGTACAATGTATTTTTGTATTTTTAATTTTGCTATTTTTATTTTGTTTTAATTTTAATTGTTTTTATTTTATTTATTTACAATATATAGCATAGACTATTTACAAAAATTATAAAAATTAATTTTATATATTTACAAGGTTAAATAAATACATATAAGTGGTTTATGTACATGGTGGAGGTGATGTTTTTGTTTTCTTTTTAATTTTTATATTTTTATCTTTTGTTTTAATATTTATAAATATATACAAGTATTAGAAGCATATTTTTGGTGAGGAAAACATTTTTATTTATTTACATAAATATTTACACATGAGCCCCTATCTCCCTCTACTTTGGCTTTTATGCGGTCAGGCCCATGCTGAGCCCTCCCTTGGGTTAGGTTGCTCAATATTTATTCTAAATATTTCCCTCTTTTTCTTTTTAATCTTTATTCTTTTATTTTTGCACAAAAACATGCTAATTATAGGTTTTTTACACAATGCATGCTTTTGGTAATTATTCCTATTTACACATATCTACATGTATTTGCAATGGTTTTTGTAGCTAAAATATAATAATAAAGAGTGATGAATGGGTATTCATCACCCCCATATACTTAACTTTGCTAGTACCTTAGCAAACACTTATTTGAAAAAGAAGTGAAAAAGAAAATAAGAAAAAGAAAAAGAGGATGTACATGGATCAAGGTTGATTATTAAACTTGCCTTCATTAAATTAGGGTATGGAGCTCGATCAGATCTTTGGATTGTTAATGTGTCAGAACCTTATTTAGACTTAAGCTTAAAACTCAACAGCCTCTAAGTTCCACTAATCTATAACCAAGACTCCTCAATGCTCCAGATCAGAACAAGTCATCAATCACAAACTCTGAAGACCATGAATCTTTTCTTGTCCTGTGAATGTGAGGTCTAAGCTCTCCACCTCAGAAATGGCAACTTGACAACCCTCCCCAACAAGGTAACTCTATGACCTCAATCTGGCCACTCTTTCCTCGAGGAGCGGGGTATTCCCTTCTAAGTTCAAGTTCAACCGGCTCAAGAAGAGGGGGAAGAAGAGAATGGGTCAAGGCCAGTGTAGCCAAGTACCCTTGGGAGCTTGACCAGTGTAGCCAAGTCTCCCTGCTGCAAGCTACAACAGGTGGATCATGAAACCAAGCTTTGCTTATTGCACTCTATATACATACTCCGGTGGGATTATCATTTTCTATCAGACCCACCACTTTTTTGGAGTTCTTTTCTTTTTGCACATTTTTTTTCAAGTGCATCTGTACAACATATACATGTGCAGCATATATACAAGGAGTTTTTCCTCTTGAGCCAGTAGACTATCCCTCTTTTGAAGCTTTATTGCAACCCACAACTCCCGTCGTTAGACCTCATGGCAACCAGACCAAGTTGAGACGCACTTCCTTCACTAAAAGAAGAAGAGAGGTTCCGCCTAGAAGTACTACCCTCATATGCTACCCCAAGTCAAGGAAGACTGCCTCCTCACCACCTCATCCGTAGAGAGCTCGGTGCATAGTGCTGGTGTCCAAGTAAAGCCATTGTCTATATGAGTCATGTGTTGTTGTTAAGTGCTCTACTTAGGCTCATTGAGATGACATGTGATCATAGCCTAGTGGACTCAAAGAATTAAGTCACCATGGACCTGAAAAGCCTTAAACCTAAGGTTCCTCTTAGAAGTTCGGTGGATTAAGATCTTAATCAAGCTCAATTTCTCAATTTGATTCCAGGCTAGTTTAAATGTCAACTATCATCCAGAAAAACTATATACATATGTACAAAAGATGCTTATTTACACAAAGTTTACAAACATGCAAAAATTTTTGCAAAATGTTTTGAAATCATGTATGATGATGCATGAAGTGCAAGTTTTGCAAAAAGATATTTACACACATTTACACAAGATTTTTGCAAACTTTTGATTTTCAAAACATTTTGGAAAAATTTTGTACTATATACATAATTTTGATACAAAAATATTTACACAACTTTACACAAAAGATTTTTGAAATCATTTTTACAAAAATAATTTGT
This sequence comes from Ottelia alismoides, assembly GCA_037367405.1. Classification (NCBI taxonomy): domain Eukaryota; kingdom Viridiplantae; phylum Streptophyta; class Magnoliopsida; order Alismatales; family Hydrocharitaceae; genus Ottelia; species Ottelia alismoides. The sequence continues at coordinate 851,816 of JAZKJV010009936.1, read as the reverse complement.
ACACTAGCTATTTATGTGCAAATAAAAGAAGTTTATGTACATGAAAAATTTTTAATTTTTGTGGTTTTTAGCCATTTTATTTATTAACACACTCACACAAAGTACGAGTTATGGCTAAAGTATATATGAAATATATACACACCCCCCTATACTTAGCTCGAACGATGTCCTCAGAGTCAAGAGCGATGAAGAAGACATAACTCGTGCTAGGTATAGGAAAGTGAAAAGAAAGGCTATATACAAAGAAGAAGAATGAAATAGTCAAAAGAAGCTCGGGTCTTCCCCCTATACTTATGATCAAATAATCCTAAGTATAGCAGGCTGTGTACTAAGGGAAAAACCGAGTGGAGAATGTACAGGGTCTACCCCCCCTATACTTAGGGTGAAAGATCCCTAAGTATAGGCAGCAAAACAGGGGTAGACGGAAACAAAAGAAATACCCAAAAGGTCTCACATCCCCCCTATACTTAGGGTAAAGTACACCCTAAGTATAGCATGATCACAGGATGAAGAAAGGGATGTGGGACTAAAGAATGTGATGATATGGACATCTGGATCTATACAAGGCGGAGATCAGTGAAACTCAGGCGCGAGATGCATTAGATGTGAGTCAAAGACCACATCTCACGCAAAATGAATAGGGGCAAGATCTGCTACCCGCGGCTCATGATCTAGAAATGGTTTGAGCCGCTGGCCGTTCACTCGAAAGGTACTCTCAGAAGATAACTCAGATATATCAATGCTACCATTGTCGTGTACCTTTCTGACCAAGTAGGGTCCCTTCCATTTGCTCTGTAGCTTCCCTGGAAACAAACGTAGCCTCGCATCAAACAGCCATACTCTCTGTCCAATCTCAAAATGCTTGTGGCTGATATGAGAATAATGCCACTCCTTCACTTTCTCCTTATAATGAAGGCTGTTTGAGAAAGCTGTATCTCTAAGCTCCTCCAGGGCAGCTAACTCTGCCCTCCTCTGGTCTCCCATACCATCTGGATCCATAAGAATATCTGTGACTGCCCAAAGTGACTTGTGCCTCAGCTCAACAGGTAAATGGCATGGCTTGCCATACACGAGGCGAAAGGGAGATGTGCCCAATGGTGTCTTGAAAGACGTCCTATATGCCCACAAGACCGAGTCCAAAAGCTGTGACCAATCCTTTCGGTCAGGTCGGACGACTTTCTGCAATATAGTCTTAATTTCCCTATTCGACACCTCGGCTAGACCATTCGTCTGGGGATGGTAAGGTATAGCAACACGATGGTCTATGCCGAACTCGCTAGCAAGTGCCTTCACTTGGTCGTTGATGAAGTGAGATCCCCCATCAGAAATCAGAACTCGTGGAACCCCGAATCGCGTGATGATATGCTTCCTCAAAAATCTGCAAACTGTCCTCGCATCAGCGGCTCGGGCGGGGAAGCCTCCACCCAACGACTAACATAATCTACGGCCAACAAAATGTACTCAAATCCCTGACTCTTAGGGAATGGACACATGAAATCGATGCCCCATGCGTCAAAAACCTCACAGAAGTGAATGGGATGCATCGGCATCATATCACGCTGTCCACAAGTGCCCATCCTCTAACAGTCAGTACACCTCTTCACGAACTCATCTGAGTCCTTGAAGAGGGTAGGCCACCACAAGCCGGATTGGAGCACTTTCTGTGCCGTTCTCCTCCCAGAATGATGTCCTCCTGCCTCAAGCTTGTGGCAGTAAGTGAGGATGCTATGGTGTTCCTCCTGAGGAATACACCGACGCCAGACGCTATCCCCTCCTTCGTGGTAAAGGATGGGATCCTCCCAGTGGTAGGACTTGGCCTTCGCGAGGAAGGTCTCAAGCCTCTGCCTGGGCCAATCTTGTGGGACTTTCCCAGCAACGAGAAAGTTCACAATATCGGCGTACCATGGGAGTGAGGCGATAGCAAGGATCGCCTCATCTGGGAAGGTATCTCGAATGGGGTCAATCTGCTCAGAATCCTCAGGCTGCTCTAATCGGGAGAGATGATCCGCCACCACATTCTTGACTCCAGGCTTATCCTTGATCTCAATGTCGAATTCTTGGAGTAGAAGGATCCATCTAGTCAGTCTGGCCTTAGCATCCTTCTTTGCCATGAGGTACCTGATGGCGGTGTGATCTGTGTACAAAGTCACTCTAGATCCAATGATATACGATCTGAACTTATCTAGGGCGAACACTACGGCTAGAATCTCCTTCTCTGTGACCGTGTAATTCCGCTGGGTGGAATCCAATGTGCGGCTAGCATAGTGAATGGCAAATGGAGCTCCATCCCTCCTCTGTCCCAGCACTGCCACTACGGCAAAATCGGAGGCATCCGTCATGATCTCGAATGGGAGAGACCAATCAGGCGGCTGGAGGACAGGAGCCTCAATGACACACTGCTGGAGAGTCGCAAAGGACGAAAGACACTTGTCATCGACAAGGAACTCGGTGTCTTTCATCAAGAGGTCAGTCAACGGTCGGGCAATCCTGCTGAAATCCTGAATAAATCTCCTATAAAATCCAACGTGCCCCAGGAATGACCGTAGCTGCCTCAGATTGGACGGTGGTGTAAGTTTCCTAATGACATCAACCTTGGCCGGATCAACCTCCATGTCCCTGTTGGAGATGATATGGTCAAGCGCCGTCCCTTGAGTCACCATGAAGTGACTCTTCTCCCAAGATAGCACCAAATGGTACTCAATACATCGCTGGAGTACTCGGTCTAGGCAGTCAAGACAGGAGTCGAATCCGTCGCCGTAGACCGAGAAATCGTCCATGAAGACCTCCAAACACTCCCCTACCATGTCCGAAAAGATCGACAGCATGCACCTCTGAAAAGTCGCAGGGGCGTTGCATAGCCCAAATGGCATGCGTCGAAAAGCATATGTGTCGAAGGGACAGGTAAAGGTGGTCTTCTCCTGATCCTCAGGAGCGATGGCCACCTGGTTGTAGCCCGAGTACCCATCCAGGAAGCAATAATGGCTCTTCCCTGCCAGTCTCTCAATGATCTGGTCAATAAAAGGCAGGGGGAAATGGTCCTTCTTGGTGGCCTAGTTGAGTCTCTTGTAGTCAACACAGACCCTCCAATAGGTGGGTACTCGTGTAGCGATCTCCTCTCCCGATTCACTGATCACAGTCGTGATGCCCGTCTTCTTGGGCACCACATGCAAGGGGCTGACCCACTTGGAGTCGGAAATGGGATAAATAAAATCTGCACTCCACCATTTTGATATTTCCTTCATCACGACCTCTCTCAGGTTGGGGTTCAGTCGCCGCTGGAACTCACGTGACGGTTTCGCCCCCTCCTCGAGATAAATATGGTGGGAGCACACTGATGGACTAATCCCATGGAGATCTGCTACGCTCCATCCGATCGCCTTGCGGTTCTTTTCAAGAACCCCCATCAAACGGGATTCCTGCTCTCCAGTCAGATCGGCGGAGATGATGACTGGGTACATCTCTGGCTCGCCCGCAAGGAATCGATACTTCAGCGAAGTAGGGAGCGGCTTCAGCTCTGGAATGCTGGGTGCTGGCAAATCTGGCTGCGGAAGGAACTGAGTGAATGCTGCTAAGTCTGCCAAATCTTCCTGGGAGAAAGAAAGCGCACTCTCGCAAACTGGATCGGGAGAAGGCTGCTCAACTGTGTTGTCTCTGATCTGCTCTGCATCTACCTCCTCCTCATCTGTAGGCTCAGGTGGACTCAGATCTGGCATCTGATCATCACAATCTGCCCAATCAGACTCTGAATCCGAGGGATCTGTATCAACTGCGGTGGCATCAGTACCACCGGAAAGCAAGGTGGCCTCAGCACCACCATCACAAAAACTCGTGTCGCGATCAAGGACTGGCTCTACCGCCTCTGTGGTACCCTGAACCAGGGCTGTGCTCTCCAGACTCTCCTCTGCTATCATCTCGGCATCAGCTGTATCTAAAAATGAGAGGATGGTCTGTGCTGCAGGATCTGCCCAAGCTGCCTCGTCGTTTGTGATCACAAAATCACAGTCCTGGTGGATGTCTGGCTCTGCGTCTGTCAGCTGCTCTGAATCGGTGCTGGCCTCTGAGCGTGCTCTCTCTAGCTCTGTAGTCCTCGACCGTCTCTATTTGTATACTCTCGCCATCGACGCGAAAGTACACCTTCCCGCTATCATGATCAGTCACCGCCTTGGCTGTGGCCAAGAACGGTCGACCAAGGATGATGGGGGTATCGGCCACTGAATCAGGGATCTCCATGTCCAACACTACGAAGTCCACGGGGAATTTCAGGCCCTGAATCGTGACGATAACGTCTCGTAATAACCCCTTCGGCCTCTTGACAGATCGATCAGTGAACTGAAGGTCTGTCCTGCTCTGTCGAAGAGTGCCCAACTCGAAGCGGTCGAGAAGGGCTGCCGGAAGAAGGTTGATCGACGATCCGCTATCTAATAGAGTACGGTCGAACCTCTGCTCACTGATCTGGCATCTGACATACGGGGCCCCTGAATCTGGCCTCTTGGCTGGCAGACGGTTCTGAGTCGCAAAACACGTGGCTTTCGTCAGCACATGGATCTCTGAAGTGTGGTTCCTCCTCCTCCTCCTGACTGTAGTCATGTCTCTCAAAGATCTCTGAAGAAGGGGGATGTGCTGCAAAGCCTCCTGGAGGGTCAGCTGTATGTGAAATCGGTCGATCATGCCCTGACTGAACTCCTCCTGCTCTCTCTTTTTTGGATCTTTTTCTTTTTTCTTCCCCTTCCCCAACTGAAGGGCTCTAGGGAAGGGGATCACAGGGTCCTTCGCAGATGAAGAACTAGGAAAAGGCCTAGACGGCTCGACGGCCGGATCCACACATACATCACTCACCACAGTGGGACCAGAGTAAACTAAACCTTTTCCTTTATTCAAAACAGAGTTCTGAGATACATGAATGCGAGGAAAGACAACATCTCTATCAACACGAACACCAGTGGCCTCAGTACCACCACGGGCTGACTCTGCTGCTGCTGCTGGACGTCTCGCGGCATCAGTACCGCGGGCTGGCTCGGCTCTGCTGGTGGCATCAGTACCACCTCCTCGGATTGGTGAAGCGGTGGCCTCAGTACCGCCGGTGGAATCAGCATCCTTGGTGGCCTCAGTGCCACTGTCATCATCTGGAGCGGCATCAGTACCGCTCTCCTCCTCCTCAGGTGGCGCCTCGGAAGTATCCTCGTGGGGAAGCTCAGATGAGGCGCCGCCGCCTGCTGGGGTCCTACCGCTCCTAAGTGCAACAAAATCAGCATCAAACAGATCCGAAGATGTATCAACAAATGGGTCACTAGGAGTGGCGTACTCAGTGGGAACTACCTGCTCAGATTTTCTCTTGAGGTTATTCGGATTTGGCTCGATCTGTGCAGGGATGGCGGCCTTCCCTCTCACTAGGTCCCGCATCTCCTGGCGGAACTCGTCCATCTCCCGTCTAAATGTGGCCTACTGATCCGTGAGGAGGCGAGCGATATCATCCAAGGCGGGGCTCTCATGGGAGCCCGACGGGTAGCCTCTCTGGGGGTGAGGCTGCTGGAACTGCTGGTGGTGCTGCTGAGAGGGGTAAGAGGAAGGATGCTGCTGGTATGCTGGGTGAGCCTGCTGCTCACGTCTCCAAGACTGTCCCTGCTGCTGATAGGGACGAGGAACGAAGGATGATGGCTGGTGTGACTGGTAAGCTGGGGGCTGCTGCTGCGGCTGGTGTTCTCTCTGCTGGGCGTACTGCCCTCCCTGACCTGACGGCTGCTGCTGGGGCTGGGCACCTCCACTCCCCACCTGAATCCGGGATGGTCTCGTCGGATCCCAGGCTGGGGGCGGTCATACCAAATCCCGTTGACATCCATCAACAGCTCTGCATCGTAGGGGGGCTGGCGGGAGTACTGCCAGAGGCTGGTCCGGCTGGTAGACCACCATCTGCATGTCTGGAGATGGTGGGGACTGGTAGGTGGGCTGCGGCTGCTGGTACGGCTCCGCCTGTACAAGATGTACCTGTATAGGCTGCTGTAGGGAGCTGGAGCGCTGGGACGAGCTGCTGCTGCTGCCGGAGTCGCCTCGCGACTGAAGACGGGGCTGTGAAGCCGTCTGTGCCTCCTGGAGACACATGAGTTGGGTCTTCATGTCGCTCAGAGTCTGTGCCATCTGATCCATCTGCGCGATGCTCTGGCACTGCTTCTTCTCTATCAGCTCCATGCGGTCCAACTTCTCGCTGATAATACCCATATCCGCAGCGGACGACTCTGCCTGTGCTGCTGTGACTGCGGACGAACTGGAAGGACCTGCATCGACCCGTGCTATCCGCTGGTACTGCACGGGTCCTGGCTACTGCTGAGGTCTCCCCTGAGTGTACAACCGGGTCTGGGACATCACCATATAATTCTCAACCATCTCCTCGAAGATGGCCCAGACCTGGTCGTGGTCCTTGGCGAAATAGGACCCGCCACAAGAAGCATTCACCAGACCCTGAAGCTCTGGTGTCAACCCGCTGAAGAAGCTCTGCACAAGGTTCGGCTTCGTGATGTCGTGGTGCGGGCATCTGTCCGTGAGCTCTCTAAACCTCTCCCATGCCTCGTGAAATTGCTCATTGGGGAGCATGGAGAAGTTGCTGATCAGGGCCCTCGCTGCATTCGTCCGCCCGAGTGGATAGTACTTGTTCAAGTACTCGGTGCGGAGCTGCTCCCAGGTGTAGACGAACTTCCCCAGATGCTTCAGCCAGGTGGCTGCTCTGTCTGCTAGTGAGAAGGGGAAGGCAATCATCTGAATCGTATCCTGGTCCACATGGCGGTCGTGGACAGTACTGCAAATCATCAGGAACTCCTGGAGGTGGAGATGGGGCTCCTCGGTGGCAAGCCCGTGAAAACGGGAAGCATCTGCAGGGTGTTCGGGGGGAACTTGAAGTCACCCACGATCGTCGGCACCACTACCTAATGATGCATCAGAGTCGATCCGGGGTTGTGCAACTCCCGCATCGGTCGTGGTGGTCCTCCTGCCGCGGCAGCTGCCGCTGCGGCGGCGGCTGCGGCTGTTGCGACTTGTGCCTCTGCATCAGGTATCTCCTCAGGCTCACTCTGCTGGTCTCTGTCTGCTCTGAGCCTCTCCAACTCCCTCCTCATCTCAATCATGAACGCTCCCTGATCACGTAACTGTTGCTGGACTGTCTCAAGTGATGCGATCAGGGTGGAGTTGATCGCTCCCTGGTCTAATACAAAGTGCTCTGGCTGACGGGAGTGATCATCTGAACTGTCGGCCATGACGACGTCTGCAAAATCAAACGAGCCCAACTCAGGTGTTGTCAACTCAATCAATCTCTCCTCGGGCTCGTGTCTCTCAGGTCGGAAAGAAAGGGGGTCGAGGGGGAACAGGGCGGAGTCGTACTCGGGCTCGGAGAGCTGGTCTCGGCTCTCGCGGGCCAACCTAGATGACTGGGTAGACGTGCCCGAAAGCGGTGCAGCCAGAGGCTGCCTAAGAGAGCGTCTACCCATCATCTTGATCTTGCGAGTAGGGCGGATGAGATCTGGAGAAACTATGATCACAAAACAAACCCCCGGTTCACCAACGTGACGCGAGCTGAAGACCGTGAAAGTTTGGTCAAATTATCTTGTCAATTTTATTAGGTGAACACACAAGATATCAGAGCGCTTACGTGACCTGTTAGGATACCCGGTGCTACCCCAACCGACTGGCCCGCACGGAAGAGTTGGTAATCAGTCGGGACTAGCACCGGAGGGCTCTACCTAGGGTGCGGGTCACTCTCTCGCGCATCCAAACCATACAATGAGGGGGTTGCTCTCCCCAAGACAAAATTTTTAGGGTGAGCGTCTTTTAAGATCAATAGTGTTAACCAGTCCCAATTTTATAGTTTTTCTTTTTAATATTTTTCAAATCAAAACAAAAGGCCTAACGAATTTTTCGGTTCTCCCGGTTATTAAGTCCAAAACAGGGGGGAGAAGACGAAAAAGACGATGCGCGATGAAATCAATGATGCATGATGAGTAAGAAATGCGTACCTTGTCTCCAGCACTCTACATGCAAGTGATCCGCGCAGAATTGAAAGACTGAAAATAAATTACCTATATGATGCAACGGGAAAGCCGAGTCCTAGATGAGCAATTTCTAGCGCAAGAACCGTCTAACCGGTCACCGACCTCCAAGCCAAAGAGTCCGGTCTTGGCCCGTCCCTCCTCTGTCCGACAAATCGGGGGTAGGAGAAAGCGCTTTACAGGACGGGCTGCGGTACGTAGGCTACGAAGGAGATGATTCGGTTATTTTTATTAATTAATTATTAGTGAGTCCAATTAACGTTCTATAGGAACAGGCAAGCAGTTAAGTGTTGGGACCCTACTAATTACGGCACAAGCAATAGAAATTCCTAAGTCTAGGGGCTCGAGCAAAAACCGCGTAAACACCGGAAAAGGCAGAAAGAAAATAAAAGAAAACCAAAACCGTGAAAAACCGCGAAAACCCTAAGGGTCCCCCGAGCACACCGGTGCTCGGCGAAACAGACCCGCTAAGTCCAAGCAATGTCCAAGTCTCTGAGAGTGTCCTGTATTATTACAATAATAATACAATAAAAATAAAAATCCTCTCCCACTCAACTCTCTCTCACTCTCTCCTGCGGCTCCGTAAAGAAAGGAGCCACCTCCGAATCTCGCAGTTGCGTCGGCTTCTCGAAATCAGCCGCCTCAGTCCTCGGGCCCTCGCAAGAAAAAGCAGAGTGGTCAGAACCAGATAAATAATAAAAAGGAAAAATAAATGGAAATAAAAATGAGGGTATATATGCAAAAATACAAAAATAAAATAAACACACAAAATAAAACAAAAATAAAACAAAAGAAAATATAAACAAAAGCCGCGAGAAAGCCGCGAGCTCTGAAAGAGCCGCGAAAAGCCGTGAAAACAAAAACGAAAAGAAAAAGAAAACTACTAAGCCGTGCTCCCCGGCAACGGCGCCATTCTGATGACACGGTCAAACACTCGGGTATAAGGTACTAAAAATAGGTCGTTGCGACCCAAGCGATCAGACGGTGTCGATCAAGAAAAATGAACCACTAAATAGAGCTAAAATCAATCGAAACACGAATAACGGTCCTGCTATGTGATTAACCTGGTATAGCACCCAGGGTCGAACTCAAGGAGCACGGGTTGGCCGAGAGGCCTACGAAGTAGTAAAACGAAATAAAATAAAGAAAGAAAATATTTTTAGTGGTTTTTAATTTATTTTGTATTTTTTTGGATTTTTAATGTTTTAAGAAAATAAGAAAAACAAGGAACAACACACTTCAACAATTTATTCAAAGCATCAAAAATCAACCAAAAATTAAAACAAAAATATTTTTATGTATTTTATATTTTTTAGTGTTTTTGGTGAATTTTTGAGAATTTTCTGATGTTTATTTAATTTTCTAAAAATCAAAAAGTGAAGCAAACAGTGGGTACTGTCCAGCCGAGCCAAATAGCCCTAAATAAAATATCTAAGAGCCTCAGAATGGCCTGGAGGTAATTTTCCTGTAAAGAAGATAAAACAAGGAAAATTTAGGTACCAATTTTATTATTTTTGTATTTTTAATTTATTTACTAGAATTTTTATAGGTTTGTGAATGTTTTTAAGTTTTTAGTGGTTTTCAGTAATGGAAAATAGCCAAAATTGGCTAGAAAATCAAACTAAGTAAAACAAACAGTAGACAATTTTTATAGAATTTTTAAGTGAGTTTTTATATTTTTTTGTGATTTTTCAAACTAGACAGGGACAAAAATGAAGGTTTTTGATTTTTTAAAAATATCAAACTAAATCAAAAATGTCCTCAAAAATCCACAAAAATCCTACACCATGGCAGGAGCCATGTATCAAATTTTCGTTGGATTTGGAGGTGTTTTGATATTTTATTCAAAAATAAAGATAGGGCATTGTGCACAGGGACCAAAGTGCAAATACCCAAAGTTCTGGGGGGTCTGGTGCAAAATACCCAGCAAAACACGCGCCACGCGCGTGCCTGGGGCACTCAGGGACCCAAATGTAAGAAAAATAAGTCCCGAGGACTTATTGGTAACAGGTACCAAAAGTCCAGGGAGCTCACCTGCAAATTACCCAAAATATATCGCACATGTGGAAATAAATCACGCACAGGGGTATAAATGCAAATAAGTAAAAGATTTCATTCATTCATTAACATCCAGAACTACAGGGGGGTCTACGGCAAATAACCCAAAATATCACTTGTCGAAGCACGTGTCCACAACTGGCAGGGGTATAAATGCGAATAAACTAAAGCTCAGGGTCCACTATGCAAATAAACCTAAAACTTAACAACTTTAATATTTACAGGACTAATACGAAATAAAACTAAAGACAGAGCCTAAGGGTAAATTACCCTTTATTACGCAGATGGCCTGGATGCGCGCCACGTGGAGATCTGACGGCTGCTGGCAGGGGGCGCTCCAGATGTCGCCTCCTCGGATCGAACGATCAAGGCTGCTCCGGAGATGGACGGTGCTGATGAAAACTGGAGCGAGGAGGGATGATCGACGGCAGCAGAGGGTCCTGGATGAACAGGTCCCCGGCGAGACTCGTCGAGCTCGTACGTGCGCTGGGCTCCTCCTTGGAGCACTCTGATGGTCGGAGGAGAAAGCTGGAGTGCTCCCGCGTCTGCTGGGATGCTCCGATGATCGAACCGAGCTCCGATGAGCTCGGTCGAGGTCGGCGGAGCTGGGCCTCCTGGCTGGATGACGAAGGGCCTCAGATGGCCCTCGTTTCGACCTGAAAAGTGAACCAGAAGACTCACGGGTCGAGGGCAAATTGCCTCGACCCGGTTAGGCGAAGTGGGGGTGCCTGATGCGTTGGGATGGCGAGCTCCGGCAAAGGTGGTGGACGGAGAAGCTCGGTTCCCAGCTCCTGTGCGAGCTGGGTTGGGCGAATGGGTGAAGAAGGTGCGTCGGGAAGAGGTGAACGCGATGGTCGATTCCGATGATCGAGATGGGTGACGGAGTGGTCGGAATCAAAGAAATACAACGGCGGCGCAAATTGGGCGAAAATGGAAATCAAAGGAAACGGGAAGCCTAAGGGGATACCTGGGTGGTCGGAGAGACTGGGGAAGAGCTGGGGAAGCTCCCGGTCGTAGCCTCGAGGATCGTCTCGGTCCGAGGCTCGGAGCTCACGCTGGTGGCGGAGCTACGGCGGCTGCGTCGCCGGATCGATGGGTTCACCTCCTCTCCTCGCTGCAACAGGCTCAAACGCGAGCTGTCCCCTCACGCACTCTCTGGAGCTCACAGGAGAAGAAAGCAAATGGCCAAAGATGGAGAGAGGAGGTGGCGGAGCTGCAGCTATATACGGCTAGGGGTCCGAGAAAGATGGGTCCGGGCAAGCTCAGGAGCGCGCGGATCCCGAGGGAGCGGCTCCGGCGAGGATGTCGGATGTGAGGTGCAGGATTCGGACCCGGGGTTTAGGGAAATGGGTGTCGGATCGAGCGGGTATATATTTGAGAAATCGGGTCGGGTGCTCACATCCGCAGAAGGTGGTCCTGGGGGGGGGGTAGTTGACCGGGCGGTCAACATCCCCAGGACCCAATGAGAATCGGCCACGTGGCTGGATCTTAAAATGCAATATAATGGTAGCTAGGGGTCGAATTTGCAAAAACTCAAAACATGAAATATTTTTCTTTTATTTTTTTCTATTTTTTAGTGATTTTTAATAATTTTTTCGAAATAAAAACAAGCTATTTACATAGTATGTACTATATAGGTATATGTACAATGTATTTTTGTATTTTTAATTTTGCTATTTTTATTTTGTTTTAATTTTAATTGTTTTTATTTTATTTATTTACAATATATAACATAGACTATTTACAAAAATTATAAAAATTAATTTTATATATTTACAAGGTTAAATAAATACATATAAGTGGTTTATGTACATGGTGAAGGTGATGTTTTTGTTTTCTTTTTAATTTTTATATTTTTATCTTTTTGTTTTAATATTTATAAATATATACAAGTATTAAAAGCATATTTTTGGTGAGGAGAACATTTTTATTTATTTACATAAATATTTACACATGAGCCCCTATCTCCCTCTACTTTGGCTTTTATGCGGTCAGGCCCATGCTGAGCCCTCCCTTGGGTTAGGTTGCTCAATATTTATTCTAAATATTTCCCTCTTTTTCTTTTTAATCTTTATTCTTTTATTTTTGCACAAAAACATGCTAATTATAGGTTTTTTACACAATGCATGCTTTTGGTAATTATTCCTATTTACACATATCTACATGTATTTGCAAAGGTTTTTGTAGCTAAAATATAAGAATAAAGAGTGATGAATGGGTATTCATCAAGCAGCTCCGCACCGAGTACTTGCATAAGTACTACCCACTCAGGCAGACCAATGCCGCGAGAGCCCTGATCAGCAACATCTCTATGCTCCCTAACGAGCAATTTCACGAGGCATGGGAGAGGTTCAGAGAGCTGACCGATAGATGCCCGCACCATGATATCTCCAAGCCGAACCTAGTTCAGAGCTTTTTCAGCGGGCTGACACCAGAGCTTCAGGGATTGGTGAACGCTTCTTGTGGCGGGTCTTACTTCGCCAAGGATCACGACCAGGTCTGGGCCATCTACGAGGAGATGGCTGAGAACTACATGGTGATGTCCCAGACCCGGTTATACACTCAGGGCAGACCCCAACAGCCACAGACCGTGCAGTACCAGAGGATAGCACGGGTCGACGCCGGTCCTTCCAGTTCGTCCGCGGTAGCAGCAGCACAGGCCGAGTCATCAGCCGTGGACATGGGGATCATCAGCGAGAAGCTGGACTGGATGGAGATTATAGAGAAGAAGCAGTGCCAGGGCATCACGCAGATGGAGCAGATGGCACAGACTCTGAGTGACCTGAAGACACAGCTCATGTGTCTCCAGGAGGCACAGACGGCTTACCAGCCCCGTCTTCAGTCACGAGGCGATCACGGCAGCAGCAGCAGCAGCTCGTCCCAGCGCTCCAGCTCCCACCAGCAGCCTAGACAGGTCCATATTGTACAGGCGGAGCCACACCAGCAGCCGCAGCCCACCTACCAGTCACCGCCATCTTCAGACATGCAGATGGTGGTATACCAGTCGGATCAGCCTCTGGCAGTGCTCCCGCCACCCCAGTACGATGCAGAGCCGTTGATGGATGTCAACGGGATTTGGTATGACCGCCCCCAGCCCGGTATCCGACGAGACCATCCCGGATTCCGTTGGGGGACCGGAGGTGCCCAGCCCCAGCAGCAGCCATCAGGACAGGGTGGCCAGTACGGTCATCAGAGAGATCATCAGCAGCAACAGCAGCCACCAGTGTACCCACAGCCACAGCAGCAGCAGTCGTCGTATGGTCCTCGTCCCTATCAGCAGGGACAGTCTTGGAGGCGAGATCAACCTCACCAGCAGCAGCAGCAGCCACACTCGTACCCCTCTCAGCCACAGCACCAGTTCCAGCAGCCTCACTACCAGAGAAGCTACCCGTCAGGCTCTCATGAGAGCCCCGTCTTGGATGATATAACCCGCCTTCTCATAGATCAGCAGGCTACTTTTCGACGGGAGATGGACGAGTTTTGCCAGGAGATGCGGGACATTGTGAGAGGGAAGGCCGCCATCCCTGCTCAGATTGAGCCGAATCCTAACAACCTGAAGAGGAAATCTGAGCAGGTAGCTTGTACAGAGTATGCCACTCCGAGTGATACTTTTGGTGATATGTCTGCATATCTTTTTGATACTGATTTTGTCACACTTAGGAGCAATAGGATGCCAGCAGGCGTCGCCTCGTTTGAGCGACATCATGAGAATACACCCCGAGCACCCGACGAGGAGGAGGAGAGCGGTACTGAGGCCGCTAGAGATGATGACGGTGGTACTGATGCCACCAAGGATGCTGATTCCACCGGCGGTGCTGAGGCCGTCATTTCACCAGTTAGAGGAGGTGGTACTGAGGCCACCCAGGATGCCGAGCCAGAGCGCGGTACTGAGGCCGCGAGTCTTCCAGCCGATGGTGGTACTGAGGTCACCCGTGTTCATTCTGAGAGACCTGTTGTTTTTCCTACTTCTGATGTATCTCGGAACATTTCTGTGAATAAAGGAAAGGGTTTATTTTCTTCTGGTCGCACTGTGGTGCATGATGTATGTGTTGATCCGGTCGTCAAACCATCTAGACCCTTTCCTAGTCCTTCATCTGAGAAGGACCCTGTGATCCCCTTCCCTAGAGCCCTTCAGATGGGGAAGGGGAAGAAAAAAGAAAATCCAAAAAAGAGAGATCAGGAAGAGTTCAGCCAGCAGATGATAGATCGGTTTCACATTCAGCTGACTCTTCAGGAGGCTTTGCAGCATATCCCTCTTCTTCAGTGTTCCCTTAGAGATAGGACTACAGTCAGGAGGAAGAGGAGGAACCACCACTCAGAGATTCATGTGCTGACGAAAGCCACTTGTTTCACGATCCAGAACCGTCTGCCGGCCAAGAGGCCAGATTCAGGAGCCCCATATGTCAGATGCCACATCAGAGAGCAGAGGTTCGACCGTACTCTACTAGATAGCGGATCGTCGATCAACCTCCTTCCGGCAGCGCTTCTCGATCGCTTCGAGTTGGGCACTCTTAGACAGAGCAGGACAGTCCTTCAATTTGTTGATCGATTTGTCAAGAGGCCAAAGGGGTTGTTGCGAGACATTGTCGTCACGATTCAGGGCCTGCAATTCCCCGTGGACTTCGTAGTGTTGGACATGGAGATCCCTGATTCAGTGATCGATACCCCCATCATTCTCGGTCGTCCGTTCTTGGCCACAGCCAAGGCAATGACTGACCGTGATAGCGGGAAGGTATACTTTCGCGTCGAGGGAGAAAGTGTACAAATAGAGATGGTCGAGGACAGCCGAGCCAGAGACAGATCATGCTCAGAGACCACTTCAGACACAGAGCAGAAGACAGATGCTGGGCTAGACATCCACCAGGACTGTGACTTTGTGATCACAGACGATGAGGTAGTTTGGGCAGACCCAGCAGCACAGGCCATCCTCTCATTTTCAGATTCCGTTGATGCAGAGACGACAGCAGAGGAGATCTTGGAGAGCACATTCCCGGTCTAGGATACTTCAGAGGCAGCAGAGCCGGTTCTCGACCGTGAGACAGATTCTTGTGATGATGGTGGTGCCGATGCCACCTTGGATGAGATAGATCCCTCGGAGTCAGAGTCTGATTGGGCAGATTGTGATGATTATATGCCAGACCTGACTTCCACTGAGCCTGCAGATGGAGAGGAGGTAGATGCCGAGAAGAGCAGAGACAGTCCAGCCAGGCAGCCTTCTCCAGTTCTTGAGAGTGATAGAGAGTTTCAGTTCTCCCATGTAGATTTGGCAGCTTTCACACAGACTTTTCAGAGGCCAGATCCACCAGTACCCATTTGTCTAGAGCTGAATCCGCTTCCTACATCACTGAAGTATAGATTCCTTGCGGGTGAGCCTGAGATGTACCCAGTCATTATCTCTGCCGATTTGACTGGAGAGCAAGAATCCCGTCTGATGGGGATTCTTGAAAAGAACCGCAAGGCGATTGGATGGAGCGTAGAAGATCTCCAGGGGATAAGTCTGGCCCTGTGCTCCCACCATATCTATCTCGAGGATGAGGCGAAGCCGTCGCGTGAGTTCCAACGGCGGCTGAACCCGAATCTGAGAGAGGTTGTCATGAAGGAAATATCGAAATGGTGGAGCGCCGATTTTATCTACCCCATCTCCGACTCCAAGTAGGTCAGCCCTTTGCATGTGGTGCCCAAGAAGACGGGCATCACTACAGTGGTCAGTGAGTCTGGAGAGGAGATTGCTACACGAGTACCCACTTCTTGGCGGGCCTGCGTTGACTACAGGAGACTCAACCAGGCCACCAAGAAGGATCATTTCCCCCTGCCCTTTATAGATCAGATCATTGAGAGACTGGCAGGGAAGAGCCACTACTGTTTTATGGATGGGTACTCGGGCTACAACCAGGTGGCCATCGCTCCTGAGGACCAGGACAAGACCACCTTTACCTGTCCCTTCGGCACATACGCCTTCCGACGCATGCCATTTGGGCTATGCAATGCCCCTGCAACTTTTCAGAGATGCATGCTGTCGATCTTTTCGGACATGGTAGGGGAGTGCTTGGAGGTCTTCATGGATGATTTCTCGGTTTACGGCGACGGATTCGACTCCTATCTTGACTGCCTAGACCGAGTACTTCAGCGATGTATAGAGGTTCACTTGGTGCTATCTTGGGAGAAAAGTCACTTCATGGTGACTCAAGGGACGGTGCTTGGCCATATCATCTCCAACAGGGGCATGGAGGTTGATCCGGCCAAGGTAGATGTCATTAGAAAACTCGCACCGTCGTCCAATTTGTGGCAGTTACGGTCATTCCTGAGGCACGTCGGTTTCTACCGAAGATTCATTCATGATTTCAGTCGGATTGCGCGGTCGTTGACTGACCTGCTGACGAAAGACACCGAGTTCCTTGTCGATGACAAGTGTCTTTCGTCGTTCGAGACTCTCAAGCAGTGTGTTGTAGAGGCTCCTGTTCTCCAGCCGCCTGATTGGTCTCTCCCATTCGAGATCATGACGGATGCCTCTTATTTTGCCGTGGGGGCCATGCTGGGACAGAGGAGGGATGGAGTCCCATTTGCTATCCACTATGCTAGCCGCACATTGGATTCCGCACAGCGGAAACTATACAGTCACAGAGAAGGAGATGATAGCCGTAGTGTTCGCCCTAGATAAGTTCAGATCGTATATTATTGGATCTAGAGTGACCCTGTTTACTGATCACACCGCCATCAGGTACCTCATGTCAAAGAAGGATGCCAAGGCCAGACTGACTAGATGGATCCTTCTACTCCAGGAGTTCGACATTGAGATCAAGGATAAGCCTGGAGTCAAGAATGTGGTGGCGGATCATCTCTCCCATTTAGAGCATCTTGAGGATTCTAAGTAGATTGATCCTATTTGTGAGACCTTCCCATATGAGGTGATCCTTGCTATCGCCTTCCTCCCGTGGTATGCCGATATTGTGAACTTTCTTGTTGCTAAGAAAGTCCCACAAGGTTGGCCCAGGCAGAGGCTTGAGACCTTCCTCGCGAAGGCCAAGTCCTACCACTGGGAGGATCCCATCCTTTACCACGAAGGAGGGGATAGCATCTGGCATAGGTGCATTCCTCAGGAGGAGCACCATAGCGTCCTCACTTACTGCCACAAGCTTGAGGCGGGAGGACATCATTCTGGGAGAAGAACGACACAGAAAGTGCTCCAATCTGGCTTGTGGTGGCCTACCCTCTTCAAGGACTCTGATGAGTTCGTGAAGAGGTGTACTGACTGTCAGAGGATGGGCACTTGTGGACAGCGTGATATGATGCCGATGCAGCCCATTCACTTCTGTGAGGTTTTTGACGCATGGAGCATCGATTTCATGGGTCCATTCCCTAAGAGTCAGGGATTTGAGTACATTCTGCTAGCCGTTGATTATGTGAGTCGTTGGGTTAAGGCCATCCCCGCCCGAGCCGCTGATGCCAAGACAGTTTGCAGATTTTTGAGGAAGCACATCATTACGCGGTTCGGGGTACCTCGAGTATTGATTTCAGATGGGGGGTCTCATTTCATCAACGACCAAGTGAAGGCCCTTTCTAGCGAGTTCGGCATAGACCATCGAGTTGCCACTCCATACCATCCACAGACGAATGGTCTAGCTGAGGTGTCGAACAGGGAGATCAAGACTATTCTGCAGAAAGTCGTCCGCCCTGACCGAAAGGATTGGTCACAGCTTTTGGACTTGGTCTTGTGGGCATATAGGACGTCTTTCAAGACACCATTGGGCACATCTCCCTTTCGCCTCGTATATGGCAAGCCGTGCCATTTACCTGTTGAGCTGAGACACATGTCACTTTGGGCAGTCACTGAGATACTTGTTGATCCAGATAGTGTAGGAGACCAGAGGAGGGCAGAGTTAGCAACCTTGGAGGAGCTTAGAGATACTGCCTTCTCAAACAGCCTACAGTACAAGGAGAGAGTGAAGGAGTGGCATGATTCTCACATCAGCCACAAGCATTTTGAGCCTGGACAGAGAGTATGGTTGTTTGATGCTAGGCTTCGTCTATTTCCAGGGAAGCTACAGAGCAAATGGAAGGGACCCTATCTTGTGAGAAAGGTACACGACAACGGTAGCATTGACATATCCGAGTTGTCTTCTGAAAGTACCTTTCGAGTGAACGGCCAGTGGCTCAAGCCATTTCTAGATCATGAGCCGCGGGTCGTTGATGTTGCCCCTATTCATTTTGTGTGAGATGTGGTCTTTTGACTCACATCTATTGCATCTCACGCCTGATTATCACTGTTCTTCCGACCTGTATAGATCCAGATGTCCATATCATCACATTCTTTAGTCCCACATCCCTTTCTTCATCTTTTGATTATGTTATACTTAGGGTGTACTTTACCCTAAGTATAGGGGGGATGTAGGACCTTTGGGGATTTCTTTTGATTCATTCTACCCCTATTTTTGATGCCTATACTTAGGGATATTTTACCCTAATTCCGCCCCTAGGACACTCTCGACACCCACTGTTCAGGCCAAATCCCAGTTCAGGAGAGATCGGGAACCATTCTGGCAAAAGAACTATCTTAGCCTCTCAGACTGGGACCCTTTCTTATCCCATAAGGCTTTTCCCGGGTGCTAAAGCATGACGAAATAGCCCATCTCCTTATCGCGCAAGGAGGCCTTGATGTTCAATGCGGTGCTTTAGACGGTCGTGTACTAGGATCTTTCTCTATAGGGGGGGTAGACCATGTACATTCTCCACTCAGTTTTCCCTTTGTGTACAGCCTGCTATACTTAGGATTATTTGATCCTAAGTATAGGGGGAAAAGCCGAGACCCTCTTGATTTTCTATTCATTCATTCATCTTTGTATATAGCCTTCCTTTTCACTTCCCTATACTAAGCACGAGTTATGTCTTCTTCATCGCTCTTGACTCTGAGAACATCGTTCGAGCTAAGTATAGGGGGGTGTATATATATTTCATATATACTTTAGCCATAACTCGTACTTTGTGTGAGTGTGTTAATAAATAAAAATGGCTAAAAATCCTAAAATTCACATCCTGTAAATAATCATTCTTTTATTGCACATACATAGCTAGTGTACAAATTATTTTCGTAAAAATGTTTTCAAAAACTTTTTGTGTAAAGTTTGTGTAAATATTTTCATATCAAAATTATGTATATAGTACAAAATTTTTCCAAAATGTTTTGAAAATCAAAAGTTTGCAAAAATCTTGTGTAAATTTGTGTAAATATTTTGCAAAACTTGCATTCATGCATACATCCATGATTTCAAAATATTTTTCAAAAATTTTTGCATGTTTGTAAATATTGTGTAAATAGCATCTTTGTATATATGTATATAGTTTTTCCGGATTATAGTTGACATCTAAACTAGCCTGGAATTAAATTGGGAAATGGAGCTTGATTAAGATCTTAATCCACCTAATTTATAAGAGGAACCTTATAGGGCTTAGGTTTAAGGCTTTTCAGATCTGTGGTGACTTAATTCTTTGAGTCCACTAGGCTATGATCACATGTCATCTCAATGAGCCTAAGTAGAGCACTTAACAACACACACATGACTCATATAAACAATGGCTTTACTTGGACACAGCACTTAGCACCGAGCTCTCTACGGATGAGGTGGTGAGGAGGCAGTCTTCCTTGACTTGGGGTAGCATATGAGGGTAGTACTTCTAGGCAGAACCTCTCTTCTTCTTTTAGTGAAGGAAGTGCATCTCAACTTGGTCTGGTTGCCATGAGGTCTAACGACAGGAGTTGTAGGTTGCAATAATGCTTCAAAAGAGGGATAGTCTACTGGCTCAAGAGGAAAAACTCCTTGTATATATGCTGCACATGTATATGTTGTATAGATGCACTTAAAAAAAATGCAAAAAGAGAATAACTCCAAAAAAGTGGTGGGTCTGATAGAAAATGATAATCCCACCGGAGTATGTATATAGTTGATGAATCTCGGATTCACCACTCTAAGTCTCATTTATTTAGCTCAAGTCCCTCAAAATCAACTACATTTTGGCATTTATTTCACATAATTAGCATTTGTACATGATTTCATAAGAATTGCATTTTAGCATTAATTTCTGCATAAAATAAGAAGCCAAAAATCCAAGCCAAAAAATGACCTGTAAATAGCCCAACTTCCCCTATTTTTAACTCCTCCATGCTAACTCTGAATGCCACAAACCCACATCCACTGTGTGCACGTCACTAACAAGAATAAATAAAAAATACAAAAAAATCACTAACCCTGTTAAGTGGACCAAAAACCCAAACCCTAGTTTCAGGATTTTCAGACTAAAAGCCACATATCTTCCCCATCCAGTGTCCGATTTTATCCTACTCAATTTTGAACTAATACATATTCAATTATCTTCAAAACAAGACCAAGTTCAAGTGAATCGGAGCCCGTATGTGAAAGTTGGGTTTTGGGCCTCTTTTGTATATTGTATATTTTCGCGGCTTTTGACCTTGTATTTTATGCATATATTTTCTTTATTAATAAAAATCCAAAAAAATTATATTAATGTGTCTTTTATTTATCTTTGATTTTCCCTTATTTTTCCGGATTTTTATCTAGTTTAAAAATGATAAAAAAAATTATAAAACTCAAAAATCTAGGTATTCTATGTACATGGGATACCCCAAAAATTCACTTTTTACATCTGACCGATTTTGGCTTTGATGTCTTCATGAAAGTTGTAGATCTCGTCGAGACGAGCATTTTTCGTGAAGGACTTTTTTCGATCCGAGGTCATTTGCTATTTTTTATCGATTTTACAAAGGATTTATTCGCGGATTTTTCTGGTGCTGACACGTGGCGGCCTCTGAGGCCGCCACGTGTCAGTCTTTTTCGGGCCTTTTAATATTCGTTTTTATAAAAAAAAATTAAATACCACGCACGTGCAGCGCACGTGCCACCTCCGCACGCGCACTGCACGTGCGCCCACTCCCCTTAACCCCCTTCGCCACATGGCGCATTCTCAGCCGATCGATCTCGGCCGATCGGACGGCTGAGGTGTGTCATCTTCTACCTCCCAACGGCCTCCCCGTAACCTCCGCCCCCGATTTCTCGGGCGTCGCCGCCCTTAATCCTCGCAACCGCCTGTTATCTCTGGCCGCCACCAACCAACGCCCTCCGCAAGCCCAGTCCATCTCTCCTATTTAAAGGCACAGCCGCCCCCGACCCCCATCATCCGCCGATTCTCAGGCCACCGGAGGTGACAGCTTCGCGTGGCCCTCGCCGGCGAGATCCGAGGGACACGCCCCTCGTCGCAGCAGGCTACAGCCATTACTGCTCCGCTCCGGTCCTCCGTCGAGCCTTACGATCATCTGCTCCACCTTCTTCATCCACGCCTTCGCGCGAGGCTCCGCCAGAAGCTACACCGCCATCAAGCATCTCCAGTCCTTCCGCCTTGAGCTGCTCCGCCCCAATCGCCGTCTTCGCCTTCTTCGACTTCACCGAGATCCGCCGCTCCGCCCCCTCTTGGTCGTGTGTCGGCCAGAGGAAGGCCAACGTCTCCGACACCATCTCCGACTTCGCACGCCGCCAAAAGCTACGCCACCGACCCCACCGACTTCGCCTCTGTCTCGCCATCGACCGCCTGCATCATCTTCATCTCCACCGCCCCAGACGCCTCACCACCAACTACCGCCAACGCCTCGACGCCATCTTCCCCGACCGCTCCAGCCAACGCCGCCAGGAGCAACCCGCCCTCCGCCTCATCTCCGCCTTCGTCATCGGGCACCAGGCCCGAGACCCCAGCACGCGCGGAGCGCGTGCATGGGGGACGCCCTTAGCTACCATCCAGGGGTCACGTGCTACGCACGTGACCACCTGGGTCAATTGCATTGCACCCCCGGAGCTCCTCTTTATTGCATTCCAGTCCCAGACCAGAGGGCATGTGCTGCGCACGTGCCTCTCTGTGAACTTTGCATTCAGGCCCCCCGGAACTTTGGGTAATTACGTTAGGACCCCCCTGCATTATTTTATTTATTTATTTTTATTGCATAGATACCCATGTCTTTCCCTTTTATTTTAAACCTTCACATGACATCATTTTATTTATTTAAAAATAGCATTGTGTTCCCCATATAATTCTCTACATTTTGACATGCTGTGGACATTTTTGTGATTTACGGTTGATTAATAAATAATTATTTTGTGGAAATTGGAATATTTTGCCCAATCTATGCTCTGAAATTCATAGTTAATTAACCGTTGCTTTAAAAATCTCCGAAAAAACAAGTATTGTAGAGATTATTTTGATTAACATTGTGCCCAAAAATCTTTGCATTTGCACGCATATTTTGTCCTGTAAAAATCATCCTGCATATTTCACTATTTAATTTTTAATAAGTATTAAACTCCACATTTTCAAGGTCTAGGATTTTTCTGAGATCCATCACCTAGTGATAGATCTTAGATAATTTTATTTCTTGAAAATAAGTAGGTTTAATATTTATTATAATTAAATATTGAAAATCATTCTGTTTGCATTTAAAAATCCATAAAAAAATCATATTGCATCCAAAAATTCCAAAAAAATTACAGTGCACGTATTTCATCATATTTTACATCTCGGCCAAGTTTCGTATTTTTCGGACATCATTTGAACGTAATTCACATTTTAGTCCATAAAGTAGGCCGGATTTGCATATTGCACCCTCTATTGCATTGAAAAATTCCAAAAAAGGACCGCCTTGAAAACCGGACACGAAATTGGATAGACACAACTCTAAGTTGTTCCTTTGCCTCCTTGTGATCGACCTTGGGACTTGCCCAAGTAAAATAAACATAAAAACCACTTGATTGAAATTGAATAAAATTTGTGGTTATTTCTTGACTGTTTCTGATCGCCGCCTACAACGAACGACATATTTATTTTAACTCACGAACGAATAAAAACACATTCTTAACGCGGCTTTTTCGGACTCGTCAGATGGCGCCGTTGCAGGGGATCGAACCCGGGTCAGATTTTTGTTTTGAAAATTTTTGTTCGGTTTTCCGAATTCGGGTAGTCTGACCCCCGAATCTTTCACTGTAAATCCCATTTTATTTCTTGTATTTATTTTTCAGCATTTATTTCATTTATTTTATTTTTGATTATTTTCTGAGTCACTCTCTTACATTCTCTCTCTTATTTTTCTTGCGAGGTACCCGACGCACGTGGAGCGGTTTTTCAAGGAGCCGACGCATCTTCACCGACACCCGAAGAAACCGCAATTAAATTAAGATCGAGTCGAGTCGTGAAGAGAGTAGAGTCTAGGTTTTTAATTTCTTCACTTTTAATTTCTGCTCATTTATAGCGGTGTCCGTTTGGACTCTCGCGTGTGTAAAAAGACCTTGAACTGTATTTGTGGTGTGTCGTGGCTTGTTTCACTCTCCGGAGAGGGTGGGGCCTGACTTGAGTGGCGATTAGGATAGACCTGTACATACGGCTCTTAGAGCATTTTTATTTTTGATTGTGCTCATAGGATCTTAAGCCACACTGCACTTTAACTGAGACGCACATTAGATCGTTCAACTTAGCCAAATTCAACTCAATTCTTCCCGCTAATAGAACTTTCTGCTTAGGTGTGGTTTTCATCGGCTTGCACGCATTTAGTATAAATTTTTCAATTCTATATTGCATCCCACATGGAGATTGCGAGGAGGCACTGTAAGTCTTCTAACTGAGCATTCATCATAGTTTTCCGCGTACATCGGCTTCTCCCGAATTCCTCCCTCTTATTTTATCACATAAATCTAAAGGAAATTGGGACTGTACGGTAGACGTGTATTTGTGTGCTCATTTAAATTCTTCAGTGATCGCCTAATAAAATTGGGACTGCTAAATATAGCCGATCTTAAAAACTCATAAAATCAAGAATTTTTGCGGGAGAGCAACCCCGTCCTTGGATGATTTTATTTTTCTGAGTGAGCGAGAGACGACACTTAAGTCTAGAGCCCAAATCCTAAATCTCAGCTCGCTAAATTTTTTGCCAAGATTGATTTATCACCAAATAAAATTGAAAAGATAATAGCCGAAATCTTACGGCTTCACTGTGTGCGTTGGTGAACCTGGGGTTTAAATTGTGTTTGCATTGGTGTGCATGAACTGATTTTAAGATTAATAGCCGCACATTCGATAAAAATTCTCTTGACTATCCCGTGCAATCATCTCTTCCCTCTCTTGATTTGAACCTCATAATGGAACTCTTGTCCAAAAACTCTCGCAGATCCAACCCCCCATTCCTCTAAAAAATGACCGAACACCCATCAGAGCTATACTATGAAAATGAATTTGTTTCGATTAGGCCCAAATCAACTAAATCCTCTTCTTTCAATAATCCTCCAACATTTGCGGGAGGCTTTCACCCGCAGATAAAATCGACCGCCTCATTGAATTTCTATTCGAACCATCCAACCGCAAATGACCACCTACCATCTTGGACTGAACCGCCTTATTCTCAGGTTCACGCCAACGAAACTTTTCAAGATCAAAATCTCTTCAAATCTCATGACTGGTAGAGAAACCAAACTCAGATGGAAAGACATGCACTGAATAATCATCGGCATTGGATTGACCATGATAGACCCCTCATCAGACATGATACTCATACAGAGGACTAGACTGACCTCCTAGAACAAATAAACCCTGTATGTTGACTCCACAATATCAAGGTCTGACTAATCAACTACACATGTCTGAACTATATGAGCAGCCTCCTTCCATTATTTTTTAGGAGAAAGTTTCAGAAAATAATGATCATATTTCGGATATTCCAAGAAACTCTCCTCTCAGCACAAAGGGAAAAATGGAAGATGAAATTATCGAACATACACCTACTGCTCCCATAATTAATCATGAACCGAATCTTGAGGAGGATATTTCGAAGATAAATAAGAGATTCAATTCAATAGAGGAGAGATTTCAAAAATTTACCGATCGATTCATCGCATTCTATGGTGGCTCGGATAGTAAAATGAATGAGGAAATAACTGGATCTGAGATTGAAAATTCTGAGGATATTCAAGGACCTATGGACAATTCTGAAAATGACTATGTCGTTGACCCTCACCCTGAACTCCAGAGCCCATCTGAAGAACACCCCACACCCCCACACCACCCAGAAAATACCAAAAAAATGGAAACATTTGAAAATCACAAAAAATTGAAAATTCAGAAAATTTCATAAAAATTGAAACTGAAGACGATCTGAGAAATCTGGATCCGACTGTACGGGAAGCACTGGAAAAACGCTTGATGTTTGAACTTCCCTTTATACAGGCCATTGAACACTTCCCCGACCTTAAAAGATTTATAACAGATAAATTAATGAACAAAAAGTCGGGTAGGATACGAACAAAGACTGAAAGACATATCTTGTCAATGGCCTCCTCCTTGGTGTTGAGGAGAAAAACCAAGAGCCGCATAGTGAAGCGGTTGCCCAGATTCGACTGTGAAATCAAAGACACAATTTTCACCCATGCTCGGATTGATGACGATTCACCGATTAATATCCTCCCGACCTCTGTCTTTCACGAACTCCAACTCGGACCGATTCGGAAGATACGAGAGATTATTCAATTGGCGGACCGATCAATAAAGCGGCCGAGAGGAATTATTTCTGTCATCATGAAATTCCAAGGTGCTCCGCTCAAGGTAGAATTCACGATCATTGATATTGAGCATCAAGGAGAATTCACCCAGTCTCCAATCATTCTCGGAAAGCCATTCTTGGCATTGGCCAAGGCGAGTATCGATTGTGAGACTCGGGAAATCAATTTCACAGCATTAGAAGCACTTAAAACTGACCCTATCTTTGAGGAACCACGATCTTCTGAGGCAACCCACGCAGTCCTCGACAACCGAAACCATGAAACGGTAGAAGAGCCCTACCCCGCGACCACACCTGAGATAGCGGTTGTTGATGAGACTATTGGTTTAGAAAATCTCCCCCCTGCTCCATTCCCAACCGCTCTCACTATGGAGAATCATGTATATGAATCATACGATCCGGAGACTTATGCATGGGCACACCCTGGGTCAACCTACTCTGACTACATGGATTATATCAACTCGACACAGGAATGCGCCAACATCGAATCAATTGAGAAAGAACATGCAGAGACTCTCCCCAATATTTCAATTCCCGCGGATCTCAAAATAGACAAATCTTTCTACTACGATCCTGAGACATATGCATGGTCACACCCTGGAGCAACATTCTCTGAATATCTTGACCAAATCATCCCAAATCGAGAGTGCTCAAACATTCGGGAGACTAAGAGCAAGCACGCAGGCCAAGCACCAACCAAGGAGAATTTCAATGGCTATTCATCTGGTTACTGAAGTGAACCGACACCTTCACGACGAAATAAAAAGAGAGTCAACTTTGACCTTTCGGAAGAGGAATCAGTTGATGATCCCTCATCAGGTCCGGAAAAGATGGTCTACATGAGTGAAGTCTGTTCGGCAGCCCTAAAGCCATATCTTCGTAAGGATCCGAAATTCAGTTCTCGTTGGACAACTCCCGTTCCTAACTACTACTCATCCAAAGCTGATGCTCCTGCACTCTTCAAGTACACTGGAATTATTTCATATGAGTTGACTGAAACCGGTGCTTCTGAGTATTCATCTGAGGACAAACCGATTGACCCCAAGAAGGAACGAAGTCTGAGGAAACAACTGAAGAAACAAAAAGACCAAAATACTTGGAGTATGTCCACTTTCAATTACTACTCCTCTGAGGATAACTCTGATGATGGATATCTTTCATCTGACTCAAACACTTCATCTATTATCCATCATGATTTTTCTGAGGATGACACTGATCATAGCTGGGAATCATATGCTTCATCTCCGACTCATCACTACGATATCCCACCACGTGCTCACAAGAAGATCAGCCGAAAACCGCCTTAATCATCGGCTACCCACCCTCCCTCCCGACCACATCGGTTCCCTTGTACAGATTCTTCCTCTACTTAGGCCAAGGCCTAAGTATAGGGGGGGACCGATGCCATCTGTATATATCATTTCCCCAGATCACACTCTTCCTCTCGATCGCTCCATCTCCACCCTTCTTCCATACTTAGGCGGACCAAAGTCTAAGTATAGGGGGAACCAACATCCACCTGTTTATACTCGCCTTATTCACATATCATGACCGCTTTTCTTTTCATTTTTTTCCACTCCCTTACGCTTAGCCCGAGCTATGTCTTCCGCTTCTTGTGCTCTGAGGACACAGCACTCGCTAAGTATAGGGGGGTCTGTATATATACTTTGTATATATTTTACCCATATCTCGTACTTTCGCGTAAGTCTATATGTATTTACGGGGTGGGTACTAACTTGAAAAAAAACAAACAAACAAGCACACAAAAAATGGGTTTTTCTACTAACACTAACCGTGCCCAAAATTTTTGAAAATGAAAAAAAAAGAGGCTTCTTATTCCATTTTCTGCATAAAAAAAATCCCTTGCATAAAATGTCAAAAAAAAAGAAGAAGAAAAAAAACAACAAAAATCAAATAAAAAAATTATGTCTGCATTGCACACACCTGCACTTCAACCAACATCACATGCATTTGCATCTGTGAAAAGTCATTGGGTTCTGAACCGAGTTATGAGCCGAAACCGAGAGTGGTCTGGACTTGACCTTAATCCACCTAATTTTCAGAGGAACTTCACCGAGAAATAGGATTTTAAGAGCTTCAGGTCTTTTTGACTTAATTCCTTAAGTTCCACATGACAATGTACAGCGTTTGACTCTTAGTGTCTAACCTGGTCTCTTCATTCTGGGTACAACTCTGGAATAGGGAATTAATTCGCATTCTCGCACTATGCACTTATCTCAACCCAGACGGGATGTTGGAAGACTGTGTGAGTCTCTTTTCTGGTAGCGTGGAAATCTAAAGACCGGAGTACGGGTTGAAATAAAGCTTCGGAAAAGGGATGGATGGCTGGGCACAATTTTTTCTAAGACCCCAAAAAATGTACGGAATAAAAAGATTCTATATCCGTAGGGGGACAACAAGATCCAAGCATAACCACCAAAAATTCCAAATACATAGAAGCATTCCACCAAATAAAAATCCGACCCAAAAGGTCCAAACTTCAAGAAACCTGCAGATCTTGGTGGAGACTCGGCTACACTGGCCATCTTCACAAGGAGAGGTGACTACACTGGCCACCCTCCAGTTCTTTTCTCTTTCTTCTATCTTCTCCCTCATTCGATTGTGAACACAGCGCGACAGACCTTAGAAGGAAATACCTGACTCCCCGAGGACGAGTTACTGGAGAGGAGAGGAGCATGGTAGTCTAGCATTCTGGATGGGAAGAGCTAAAACCCTTCACACACATGAGTCGGTTATTCAATGTTCACAGGGAATACTTTGGGAAGAGGATTGATCTAAGATGACTTCTGAGCCAAAACTGTGACAATGATGTGTAGAACTTGAGGGATGTTGATTTTAAAATTATAAGTCTCACAGAATTTCCGACACATTATTAATCCAAAGGTCGAGTTTAGTTTCACTTTCACCTTCAGTTCATGGTCTTGGTATGGAACCCAGTCTCATTTCACTTCATAGCATTTCTTTTTGATGCTCAGGGACGAGCATGGTTTAAGTATAGGAGGATGATGAATCTCGGATTCACCACTCTAAGTCTCATTTATTAAGCTCAAGTCCCTCAAAATCAACTACATTTTGGCATTTATTTCACATAATTAGCATTTGTGCATGATTTCATAAGAATTGCATTTTAGCATTAATTTCTGCATAAAATAAGAAGCCAAAAATCCAAGCCAAAAAATGACCTGTAAATAGCCTAACTTCCCCTATTTTTAACTCCTCCATGCTAACTCCGAATGCCACAAACCCACATCCACTGTGTGCACGTCACTAACAAGAATAAATAAAAAATACAAAAAAATCACTAACCCTGTTAAGTGGACCAAAAACCCAAACCCTAATTTCAGGATTTTCGTACTAAAAGCCACATATCTTCCCCATCCAGTGTCCGGTTTTATCCTACTCACTTTTAAACTGATACATATTCAATTACCTTCAAAACAAGACCAAGTTCAAGTGAATCGGAGCTCGTATGTGAAAGTTGGGTTTTGGGCCTCTTTTGTATATTGTATATTTTCGCGGCTTTTGACCTTGTATTTTATGCATATATTTTCTTTATTAATAAAAATCCAAAAAAAATAGATTGATGTGTCTTTTATTTATCTTTGATTTTTCCTTATTTTTCCGGATTTTTATCTTGTTTAAAAATGACAAAAAAATTATAAAACCCAAAAATCTAGGTATTCTATGTACATGGGATACCCCAAAAAGTCACTTTTTACATTTGACCGATTTTGGCTTTGATGTCTTCATGAAAGTTGTAGATCTCGTCGAGACGAGCATTTTTCATGAAGGACATTTTTCGATCTGAGGTCATTTGCTATTTTTTTATCGATTTTACAAAAGATTTATTCGCGGATTTTTCTGGTGCTGACACGTGGCAGCCTCTGAGGCCGCCACGTGTCAGTCTTTTTCGGGCCTTTTAATATTTGTTTTTAATAAAAAAATTAAATTAAATACCACGCACGTGCAGCGCACGTGCCACCTCCGCACGCGCATTGCACGTGTGCCCACTCCCCTTAACCCCCTTCGCCACGTGGCGCATTCTCAGCCGACCGATCTCGGTCGATCGGACGGCTGAGGTGCGTCATCTTCTACCTCCCAACGGCCTCCCCGTAACCTCCGCCCCCGATTTCTCGGGCGCCGCCGCCCTTAATCCTCACAACCGCCTGTTATCTCCGGCCGCCACCAACCAAAGCCCTCCGTAAGCCCAGTCCATCTCTCCTATTTAAAGGCACATCCGCCCCCGACCCCCATCATCCGCTGATTCTCAGGCCACCGGAGGTGACAGCTTCGCGTGGCCCTCGCCGGCGAGATCCGAGGGCTACGCCCCTCGTCGCAGCAGGCTACAGCCATTACTGCTCCGCTCCGGTCCTCCGTCGAGCCTTACGATCATCTGCTCCACCTTCTTCATCCACGCCTCCGCACGAGGCTCCGCCAGAAGCTACACCGCCATCAAGCATCTCCAGTCCTTCCGCCTTGAGCTGCTCCGCCCCAATCGCCGTCTTCACCTTCTTCGACTTCACCGAGCTCCGCCGCTCCGCCCCCTCTTGGCCGTGTGTCGGCCAGAGGAAGGCCAACGTCTCCGACACCATCTCCGACTTCGCACGCCGCCAGAAGCTACGCCACCGACCCCACCGACTTCGCCTTTGTCTCGCCATCGACCGCCTGCATCATCTTCATCTCCGCCGCCCCAGACGCCTCGCCACCAACTACCGCCAACGCCTCGACGCCATCTTCCCCGACCGCTCCAGCCAACGCCGCCAGGAGCAACCCGCCCTCCGCCTCATCTCCGCCATCGTCACCGGGCACCAGGCCCGAGACCCCAGCACGCGCGGAGCGCGTGCGTGGGGGACGCCCTCAGCTACCATCCAGGGGTCAATTGCATTGCACCCCCGGAGCTCCTCTTTATTGCATTCCAGTCCCATACCAGAGGGCACGTGTTGCGCACGTGCCGCTCTGTGAACTTTGCATTCAGGCCCCCCGGAACTTTGGGTAATTACGTTAGGACCCCCCTGCATTATTTTATTTATTTATTTTTATTGCATAGATACCCCTGTCTTTCCCTTTTATTTTAAACCTTCACATGACATCATTTTATTTATTTAAAAATAGCTCTGTGTTCCCCATATAATTCTCTACATTTTGACATGCTGTGGACATTTTTGTGATTTACGGTTGATTAATAAATAATTGTTTTGTGGAAATTGGAATATTTTGCCCAATCTATGCTCTGAAATTCATAGTTAATTAACCGTTGCTTTAAAAATCTCTGAAAAAACACTATTGTAGAGATTATTTTGATTAACATTGTGCCCAAAAATCTTTGCATTTGCACGCATATTTTGTCATGTAAAAATCATCCTGCATATTTCACTATTTAATTTTTAATAAGTATTAAACTCCACATTTTCGAGGTCTAGGATTTTTCTGAGATCCATCACCTAGTGATAGATCTTAGATAATTTTATTTCTTGAAAATAAGTAGGTTTAATATTTATTATAATTAAATATTGAAAATCATTCTGTTTGCATTTAAAAATCCATAAAAAATTCATATTGCATCCAAAAATTCCAAAAACTTTACAGTGCACGTATTTCATCATATTTTACATCTCGGTCAAGTTTCGTATTTTTCGGACATCATTTGAACGTAATTCACATTTTAGTCCATAAAGTAGGCCGGATTTGCATATTGCACCCTCTATTGCATTGAAAAATTCCAAAAAGAGGACCGCCTTGAAAACCGGACACGAAATTGGATAGACACAACTCTAGGTTGTTCCTTTACCTTCTTGTGATCGACCTTGGGACTTTCCCAAGTAAAATAAACATAAAAACCACTTGATTGAAATTGAATAAAATTTGTGGTTATTTCTTGACTGTTTCTGATCGCTGCCTACAACGAACGACATATTTATTTTAACTCACGAACGAATAAAAACACATTCTTAATGCGGCTTTTTTGGACTCGTCAATAGTGCAATAAGAAAAGCTTGAGATTCATGTCCCACCTTATGTAGCTTGCAGCAGGGAGACTTGGCTACACTGGTCGAGCTCCCAAGGATACATGGCTACACTGGCCATGGTCCATTCTCTTCTTCCCCCTCTTCTTGAGTCGGTTGAACTTGAACTTAGAAGGGAATACCCCGCTCCTCGAGGAAAGAGTGGCCAGATTGGGGTCATAGAGTTACCTTGTTGGGGAGGGTTGTCAAGTTGCCATTTCTGAGGTGGAGAGCTTATACTTCGCATCCACAGTACAAGGAAAGATTCATGGTCTTTAGGGTTTGTGTTTGGTGACTTGTTCTGATCTGGATTGTTGAGGAGTCTTGATTATAGATTGGTGGAACTTAGAGGCTGTTGAGTTTTAAGCTTAAGTCCAAATAAGGTTCCGACACATTAATAATCCAAAGATCTGATCAAGCTCCATAATTCAGTTTAATGAAGGCAAGTTTAATATTCAGCCTTGATCCATGTACATTCTCCTCTTTTTCTTTTTCTTTCTCTTTTTCACTTCTTTTTCAAATAAGTGTTTGCTAAGGGACTAGAAAAGTTAAGTATAGGGAGGTGATGAATACTCATTCATTACTCTTTATTCTTATATTTTAGCTACAAAAACCTTTGCAAATGCATGTATATGTTTGTAAATACAAATAATTACCAAAAAGCATGCATAGTGTAAAAACTAATAATTAGCATGTTTTTGTGCAAAAATAAAAGAATAAAGAATTAAAAGAAAAAGAGAGAAATATTTAGAATAAATATTGAGCAACCTAATCCCAAGGGAGGGCTCAGCATGGGCCTGACCGCATAAAAGCCAAAGTAGAGAGAGATAGGGAGCTCATGTGTGTAAATATACCTGTAAATATAATAAAAATATTTTCCTCTAAAAATAAAATAAAATGGGCTTGTATATATTTGTATATATTTGTGAAGACAAAATCAAAATAAAAATAGAAAAAATAAAAAGAAAATAAAAATACTCTTCCTTGTACATATTCACCATGTATATAAACCCACTCTTATAGTTATTTAGCCTTGTAAATAAATAAATTAATTTCCATAAAAAATTGTATATACTCTTTATTCCATGTTGTAAATAAATAAAATAAAAACCATAAAAACAAAAATAAAATAAAAAGTACAAAATTAAAAACAAAAAAAAAGAATATTGTATATACACCTATATATAGCACTATAGTGTAAATACCTTATTTTTATTTTGAAAAATTAATTAAAAATCACCAAAAAATAGAAAAAAATAAAACAAGCATTTTTTATGTTTTAAGTTTTCTTTAATTCGGCCATTTTCTATTTTTAAATGAATTTTCAAATCATTTCCATATGGCCAGCCCTGATTGGTCTAAAGGGACGTTGACCCCCCGGTCAACTCCCCCCCCCCAGGACCACTGAGCCCCGGATCCGAGCCCGCGACCCGACTTCTCGAATTTTTCTACACTCGATTCGACGCCCATATCTGCAAATCCCGGGCTCTTCTTCTTCCTTGTGCATCCAAGATCCACGCCCGATCATCCGCGTTGGGATCCGCGCTTCGTGGAACCCTGCCCGACCTCCTCTTCCCGGACCTGCACTCGCAAATAAGCCGAGCTCCGCCTCCTTCCTCACTCATCCTTGGATCATTTCATGCCACCCTGGGACCTCCACAGCCACCGTGAGAGTGATAGCTTGCATCCGGATGTGTCGCAGCGAGGAAGGAGTGGAGGACCATCGATCCGGCAGCTACGTGCCGCCGTGCGCCGCCTGGAGGTGGTGCTCGAGCCTCGGGCACTGACGGCCCTTGAGGCAAGGACCTGGAGCATCCCCTACTCTTCCCCAGTCGAATCCATCTAGTAGGTAGCTCTCTTTCTTCGTTTGTTTCTTTAATTTTGCTTTACGCCCAATTCGCTCCGTCGCCGTCCATCGCCGATTCCGACCTCCCTAGCCACCCATTCGATCATCGGAGTCGACCCACATTTCCGCCTTTCCTCCGCGCACATTCTCCACCCACTCATCCAACCCAGTTCGCACAGGAACTGGGATTGGGGCTCCTCCGCCGTCGCTTCGCCGGAACCCCTTCATTCCGACGCACAGCTCACCTTCACCACACCTAACCGGGTCGAGGCACTTTGCCCTCGACTCTGGAGCTCGTTGCTTGGCTTTGCAGGTTCATCCGAGCCCATCTGAGGGCTTCGACTCTTTAGAGCAGCAGCTCCTCCTCCGCCGACGTCTCCTGAGCTCTCTAGAGCTCCACTGCATCATCGGAGAGGACCATTCGACGCGGGAGGCCAAAGCGTAGCATCTCCGATCTTCAACAGCCTCCAAGGAGCTCCCCCATACGCGCACGAACCCGGTGAAGTTTGCTGGTCGCCTGTTCATCGAGCATCCTCCGCGGCCGTCCGATCATCCTCCAGCTCCAATTCAGATCGTAGCCGTTCACGCCAGGAGCAGCCCCGACCGTCCGATCTTGGGAGGCTTGATCGTGACTGTCGACTCAACGAGGCTTAGCCACAATGCCTCATAGCCGTCTGATTCCCCACGTGGCACGTCCTCCGCCGTTCGATCGCACCGAGGGCTCCTTTGTCGGGCGCCACCCTCCCCCGACCGTTGGATCTCCACGTGGCGCCCATCTGGCCCTCGACTTAATAAAGGGTAATTTCTTCTTAGGCCCTTAGCTTTTTAGGTGTTAATTTTTAATCCTGTAAATATTTTAGAAACTTTATTTTAGTTTGGTAATTTGCATAGTGGACCCTGTCATTTCTCGTATTTGCGTTTATACCCCTGTTTGTAGTGGAACACGTGCTTCGACACGTGCTTTTCTGGGTTAATTGTATGTATGGACCTATGGTTTCATGGTAAATGAATGAATTTAAATTTTTAATATTTGCAGAAATACCCCTGTGTGTGGTTTAATTGTGCATGTGCGTTATATAGTGGGTAATTTACACTGAAGCCCCTGGACTTTTTGTACGTGTTACTAAATAGTCTAGGGACTTTAGTTTTCTTGCAAATAGGTCCCTAAGTGCCCAGGTCACGCGCCTCGCACGTGAATTCTTGGAGAAATTGCACCGGACCCCCTGGAACTTGTCTAAATTACGTACAGGTCCCTGTGCACTATACCTTGGTTTTTTATTTTAATAAAATAGCAAACCACCTCCAAATTTGATGAAAATCGGATACATGTCTCATGCCATGGTGTAAGATTTTCTCTAAATTTTGGAGACATTTTTGACACTTGTTGTTTTTTTAAAAAATTCAAAAACACACATTTTTCTTACTGTCTAGCTTTAAAAATCACAAAAAAATATTAAACACCTCTAAAAATTACAAAAAACATATATAATGTTTATTTTGTGTTGATTGATTTTCTGACCACTTTTGGTCATTTTTGGCTTCCTAAAACCTATAAAAACTACAAAACCCCTAAAAATGCAATAAAAATTCTAATAATTAAAAGAAAAATAAAAAATTAATAATTCTGGTGCCTAAATTTTCCTTGCATTTTCTACTATATAGGAAAATTACCTTCAGATCTTGATAGGACCATTATCCATTTTATTTTGGTCCTTCAAGTCTGACTGGACAGTACCTCTCTTTTCTTATCTTGTTTGATTTTTAGAAAATTCAATAAAAATCAGAAAATTACCAAAAATTAATCAAAAACAGTAAAAAATATAAAAAATATAAAAACATTTTTATTTGAATTTTTTGGTGATTTTTGAGTAGTTAAATAATTCATCCAATTTGCTTGTTCATTGCTTTTCTATTTTCTTGATTAATTAATAAACCGAAAAATATAAAAATATTATAAATCCACCAAAAATATTTTTCTTTTATTTGTTTTTATTTTCAGACTACTTCGTAGGCCGCGAGGCCATCACGTGCTCCTTGTGTTCGACCCTGGTTGCTATACCAGGTTAATCTAATAGCGAGACCGCTACTTTGAGCTTGTTTGATTTTTACCTTATTTTGGTGGTCTATATTTTTCTCGATTGATCGCGCTTGGTGACTTGGGTCACAACGACCCTTGATTATCTTAACCCGAGTTGCCAGGCGCGTCATCACTAAGTCAATATGTGTTCAGTATAAGAGCACGAGTTCTCAGTAGTACCCTCCAACTGAGCAGACCTCTCCCATGATGTTTCATGAGAACTTATTGGAGGATGATATCTGTAGACCGATCAAGAGTCCAGGTTGGAATGTGGATCATGGATTTTGCAGATTGAATTTTGAAAACCTGGAAGACACCGGATTGACCGCACGTCATGTACAGCTGGAGTCCCTTCTACCTTCCTCTTCTACTAACCACTTTCCCTCCAAACCAGAGTCTGTGCATTCTCCTAGTCCTCCTTCACCTATCAAAAAGACCAAAAAATTTGAAAACTCAGAAAACAACATAAAAATTGAAAATAGAAAAGATCTACAAAAATTGGATCCTGCATTTAGGGAAGCATTGGATAGAAAGTTGATTTTTGATCTTCCCTTAATAATGGTCATTGAACACTTTCCCGACCTTAAAAGATTTGTGAGAAGCAAATTGATGCCTAAAAGGTCAGACAATAAGAGAACGAGGACTGAGAGACATATAGTGTCTATGACCACATCTTTGATGATAGGGAGAAAAATCAAGAGCCGCAAAGTAAAGAGGGTTCCTAGGTTTAATTGTGAAATCAAAGATACCACATTCACCCATGCAAGAATCGATGATGACTCACTGATTATTCAATTGGTTGATCGGTCCATTAAACGGTCGAGAGGAACCATTTCCGTCATCATTACTTTCCAAGGTGCTCTACTGGAGATACACTTCACGATCATTGACATTGAGCACCAAGGAGAGTTCACCCAGTCTCTGATCGTTCTTGGGAAGCCGTTCTTAGCCTTGGCTAAGGAAACTATAGATTGCGAGACTCGGGAGATCGATTTCACTGCATTGGGAGCACTTCGACCTCACCCGATCTTTGAGGACACACGATATTCCAAGGTAACCCGTACAGTCACATACAGTCGTGACCTTCGAGAGACAGTTGAGTCCCGTCTCTCTACTACACTTGAGATATCGACTGTCCAGACGACCATTGGTTTAGAGACTCCCTACACCTCTACACTTTCTACTGCTTGCATCACCACCACCGTAACAGCTTCTAGAGAGGACTCACAACCAGAAGCTGCCCCTGAGTCGGACACGATCATTTCTGATTTCCTTGATTTTTTAGATGATCTGACGCATGAGCTGATAAATGCCAAGCCAACTGAGAACACCGTACCATACTAGAGACGTGTGCTGACCCTACAGGAGTATTACAATGCATATGGTGACTCATCTGATGATGAACCTCTGGTCAGCACCTCACACACACCACATCCAGGACATACACCAAAAGAGAGAACTAGGATCAAATTGACCAATCTTGATAAATCGATCGCTCCATCCTCTAGCCGGTCATCTGGTAAGAAGAAGAAGAGTGTTGATTTCTCAAGGTGTTCCCCCGAACTCCTCCAGACATATCACTCTTCTCTTCCTCTTGATACTTCAGGTTCTAGAAAACCGGCTAAGAAAGTTACCTTCGACGTACAAGAGAAGGAACTTTTTGAGGAGTCCTCATCAGGTCCGGATGAGGTGATCTATATGGGTGAGCTCAATTCGGTTGTTCTGAAGCCATATTTTAGCAAGTAGCCGTATGTCGACCCTCGTTGGACATTCCCTACACCTCACTATTATTCTTCTGAGGACGATTCTAACAGCGACACATGTGTATACTACCCACTCCCTCGCTTCTGCAAGAAGGTCCATCACAAACCTTCTTGATCCTTGTAAGTTCTCACTCCTCCTTGTATAGATTTTCCTTCCTTTATTTCCCTTCCTCCCCCGTGGTTCGCATCACTCGCCTCAGTTCCATATCATTTTCATTTTGTGGCTATACTTAGAATGACTAGATCCTAAGTATAAGGGGGTGAGTGCCCCGAGTTGCTCCATCTCTTCTTTTTATTTTCTTTTTGTACATTCTTTCCTATCCTCATCGGTCCCCCATTCTTGTGTTCTTTCCGATAATTAGGTTGATCAGAGCCTAAGTATAGGGGGTGATGCCCGTTGTGTATTATCCACACCCTTATATTCTTTTTCACTTCAATTATTTTCACTCACTTATACTTAGTACGAGCTATGGCTTTTTGTCACCTAGTGCCATGAGGACATAGCACCTGCTAAGTATAGGGGGTTTGTATATATTACATATATATTTGACCTATAGCTCGTACTTTGACTTGTTTGTAATTAAAATAAGGGGTTATGGGTAAATTGTTGTAAATAATAGTTATAACAAAAAAACAAAAAATCCATTTTTTTCAAAAAAGATATTTTAAAAAAAAACCTTTTTCTTTTCTGTCTCTTTTCAAAAAAAATCAAAAAATGTTTTTCTTCCTCTTTATTTTCAAAAAAAAACTTTTTCAAAAAAATTGCATCATTTCTTATTTACCTTTCTTTTTCAAAAAAATCCTTTTGAAAAAAAACAAAAACCTTTTTCTAAAAAAACAACTTTCTTCTTTTCCTTTGTTTTTCAAAAAAAACACAAAAAAACAAAAATAAAAACAAAAAAATCACAAAAAAGCTAAGTAATAAGTTGGTTTAGTCCCT
Organism: Ottelia alismoides; assembly: GCA_037367405.1. Classification (NCBI taxonomy): domain Eukaryota; kingdom Viridiplantae; phylum Streptophyta; class Magnoliopsida; order Alismatales; family Hydrocharitaceae; genus Ottelia; species Ottelia alismoides. Next base: position 813,484 of record JAZKJV010009936.1, on the reverse strand, counting down.
GACACTTACACATTCACACAAGACTTGTGATGTTCAAGAACACTTGGTTTATGATGTCTTGAGATTTTGAGTTAACCAACCTTAGTCATTAGGGTCTTTGACTTAATTATTCACATTTCCCTAGTTTGAAAGATTTGTGTGCTATATTGCATACTTAGTCTCTACCTTAAGAATATGACCAGCACCTCACATACACGACTACAGTTATGATGAGATGAGTTGAAATTTCACTTGAGGAACTGGGATGAGGGATTTGAGTTTGGACCCGATTTGATGATACTCGAGGATGGGATAAAATCAATGAAGGCTTCATGAAACCTGAGTGTCAACACCTTTAGCCAGTATAAGAACATGGTTCTTGTACTATCTCTTGACATTTACCTAAGTACCAGGGTGTGATAAATAAAAAAATGTTGATCAGTGTGCGCCAACTCTTGGTAAAAGCAGTGGAGCTAGCAAAAAATATTACAAAGCAATGAAATGTAAAAGAAAAGCTCTCATTCCACGAAGTCAAATATCAAAGAGATTCCACCAAAGGCGAGCGCTACCAACCATTTCAAAGTATCCACTTGGACCACCGCTATTAGGACCAGGAGTCAGGTTTGCACCAAAAAAGGGCTCTGCATCGTAAATGCTACAAGTTTGGGTGTAGAAGGTACAATAGGTACTCAAAAAAGGCACACCCCGGTGTACTCCCAGGAAAACAAGTGCAGATGACTCCAACTTCTCTTGACGGGCGCACTGATCAACACCAAAAATATGCCTTGAGTAATAAGGCACTTGAGAGAATCCTTGTTCCAATGAGAGGGAGAGAAGAAATGACACAATCATATGCCCTCCATCAACTGGCCATTATCTACACTTTCAAGTCTGACAACTAAAGAGACGGTGAATTGGATGCAAGAAATGGTTTATTCCCTAGTGTTGAGGATTGGGTTCTTAGGAGAGTCTCTTGAACTGGAACCTTGGGTGACGTTGCGACTCTAATCTTGCAACTGTAGTCCACACTTAAGTCATATCCTGCTATATATGTATACAGAGAGAGTATGATGATTAGGGAAATTGGATACCTTTTGACTAGAGCTTGGTTCAACTTAGAATTTTAGGATATCTAAAATCGAGAGTTCCTGAACGAATTAAGTCTTGTATTCACATGCACAGTCAGGGGTTATTTCAACTTATTCATTCTTTATTTGCTTGAGGACTAGCAAAGTTTAAGTGTAGGGGGTGATGAATCCGTGATACATCATCTAAATATCTTGATCTTAGCAAAATCCCCGAGTAAATTCCCTAATAAATGTCCATAAAGTCAATAAATTAATAAAAAGACTCTTGTAAATAAAACACATTAATTAGTATAGATTATATTGTACAAAATAAATTAACAATAAAAGGCGCAAAAATAAAGGAGTTTTTCACCTGTTTATAGCCCAAAACTTCATGTATTTTTTAATAATTTCATTTCAAGTCCTTTTTGGCTAATTCTTTCTCTAACTTGTTCATAACAATGTATATAAAAATATAAAAATATAAAATAAATTTTATCTCAAATAAATACTCCTAGATCCCAAAGATAAAAAGACGTAAAGGCCAACTTCGTGGCCAAATTACCGCTCCGTATCAACCCCAAATTCAGCAAACTCACTTTTAAAGTTTAAGTTAGAAAAATATCTTTCCAATGAACGGTTTCATTAAAATCGGAGCTCATTTGCAAAATTTGAGTTTTGGGACCTAGGTGGGCATTGAATATATTGTATATATTTTTCTTTCTTCATTTTTTATTTACTCTTCTTAATTACTAAAAAATATCTTTTGTGTTGTATTTTATTCGTAGTATTTTATTGTATTTTTTTATTGTAAATATCTTGTATTAAAAATACATAAAAATTAGAAAAGTAAAAAAATGTACATGTTTGTCTTCTTTTGTAAATTCTCCGTTATTTCTCTTCTCTTTTATTTTATGTATTTAAAGTAGCATACTTTATTTTATTTTTTCTCTTTATTTATTTCTCATTCTCTACAATAACTTCTCTTTTACCCCAACTTCCATTCAACTCCACCATCTTTCAATAACCCCCCATTCCACTCCATCTCATCCACCTTCATTTTTCTCTCTAACTTCTTATTCTCTTCTTTATATTCATCTCTACATCTTCATTTTCTACCATCCACCATTCTAATAGAAAAGGAGAGAGCTTGGAGTGTTTTATTGGTGACAGCGGTGAAGCATCTTCCTCAAGCGACGACCTCCTTCAAGCGAGATCTGCGGAGCTCCGCTATGCGTCACGAGCTTCACATCGAGATCACGTAGCTTCTCTGATTTTGATTTCTCCAATCGGATCGAGGCGGCGACAGGAGTCCAACATAGATGCTCCACTAATCCGGTGAAGATTCAGGTAAGTATTTCCTCTCATTTCTCTTGTTATTTTATTTTATTTCATATTTTGTTTCCTTGCTTTTTTATACCACATCATTCCATCACCACCTCCATCATCTTCTCCATCATCCCTCTCTGCCACTTTTTTTATTATATTTCTTTTATTTTCTGTTCTATTCAAAAAAATAAAAAAATAATTAAAACAAAACAAAAAAATAAAAAATAAAAAATAAGCAGGAGCAGTAACCCCCCCCCTTTCCTCCAGCACCGCCGGCAGCGCTGCCCACCGCCGCCACCAAGTCGTCCGTCCCTCCAGCCACCAGCGGGCGCCGCCAACCACCACCTTGCCTCCAGCCGCAACCTCCCACGTCGGCCGCCATCCCGTGCAACCGCAGCAGCGTCCGCCACAACCCCCTTCTCCCTCCGCGGCACTGCCTCCCCGCACGGGCCGCTGCTACCCAGCCCTCAGGTCGCGCTCATGGCGTCGCCACCCGACCTCCCTTGTGCGCCCTCGCTCCCCATGCGGGCAGCGCCGCCCCGCGCCTGCAGGAAGAAGAAGGTCTCCATCTTTATTTGTAAAAGTTACACTTTTTTATTTTATGTTTCTGTTATTACAATCAAGCCCCTGTGCACAGTTTACATTACAGTTTTCAATTTCAGTTTTGTAAGGATAACCCTGTGTTTGTGCGCTAATTTGGACCTAAATTTTGCATCATTTTATTCAATGAAAAATGTCATTGTGTTGAGCACCTAATTCTCTACCACTTAGTTGTTTATTTGTATTTTTGAGAGCTCTAATGAATTAACTAAAATTGTTTAACTGAAATTCTTCTTATTTTACCCAATATAAGCACTTAAATTCATACCTCACTCATATTTGCTCAAAAAATTCCATAAAAATTAGAAATGATGCCTTGAAATGTTATTGAATTACTATCTAAATTTCATCTCAATTGGACTTGTCCTTACCTTAAATAAATTGCAGAGTGATTTGGATACTTGATTTTTAGTTAAATACATAGATATCTTTTTTGTAAAATTTCAACTCTCCTGGATTCTTTATAAAAATGCCTTTATCACACTCTGGATAAATTACTATTTTGGATTTATTAAGAATTAATTAGTCACTGTCACTCTGTTTTCATTAAAAAATATATAAAAAATCATATTTCGTCAGAAAATTTCAAAAAAAAATATTGTAGCATCCTTGCATCATGTTTTCATTCCAATAAATTTTTCATAATTTTTGCATTCTGTTTGTGTGAAAATTGTGGAAAAAAAAACATAAAAAGTGTGCATTTTTCTTTATTGCATTTTAATTCCTAAAATTCCAAAAAATATGTTCTACATTCATCATTGGATTAAGTTTCTAGGAAAAAATATAATTTGATTAAATCTGGTTGATTTCCTATTAAAATTACTTTGGCTAAGTTGTGAGCTTTCTTAGTAGCTTAATTCACCCGCATCTTGTATTTTGCATTCATTTTGCATAAAAAAAGATTAAAAAAAATATTTACAGTGAAAATCTAGATCTAAATTTTTTATTCAATCCAAAGTTGTTCCTTTGCCTCCCTGTGTTCGACCCCGGACTTCCCCAGGATATAAATTAAGCTGAGACACTCTTTACGGAGATCTTCTCTCGGTTCTGATTGATTCGCTAAGTACACGTACTACAACGAGTGCAAATTATTCATCGTACTCAGCGATTCATCATACTCCCAGTACCAACCTCAGCCCGGGATTCATCATGACCATCCCGGCTTTCGATGGTCCACTGGAGGTACCTCTTCCCAGCAACAACCTCCGGCTCAAGCATGGCAGAGTAGCCAGCAACAACAACCCCAGCACTCCCACCAGTACAAGCAGCAGCAGGGTCCTCGTCCCCACTATCAGGGACAGCAGTGGAGGCAGCAACCTTAGCAGTATTCTCAGCCTCCTTCTCCTCACTACCAGCAGCAGCAGTAGACTAAGCTTCATTTCCAATGAGGCAACCGTCTGGTTATCATGCACCAGTCTATGAGAACCCAGCCTTGATGACCTCGCCTGCTTACTATATGATCAGCAGGCATCCTTCCGGTGACGGGTTCCGGTAGGAAATGAGGGAGATTATAAAGGACAAGGTTGCCATACTCGCTCATACTGAACCCAATCCGAACAATCTGAAGATAAAATCTAAGCAGGTACATTTCACAGAGGCTACCACTCCTAGTGATGTTTTGTATGATATTTCTTCTTCTATACTTTATGCTAATTTTCTAACACTTAGGAGAGGTAGGATGCCAGCTGGCGGTGACATGTTTGAGCGACGTCCAGATGCATATTCCAAGGTGCCAGATGAAGAGGGAATCGGTGTTGATGCTGATGATCATGATGATGATGACGGTGGTGTTGAAGCCACCAAGGATGTTGATCTAGATGACGGTACTAAGGTCGTCATAGTCCCAGATGCAGACGGTGGTGTTGAGGCCACCATGATTCCAGATGCCAGGCCAGAGTGCGGTGCTGATGCCGGAAGCTCAGATGTTGTGGGTGGTGTTGATGCCGCCAAATTTCCTTCTATTGTGTTGTCCAGTTTTATACTTGAGGACACTCATAGAAAATCACAAAAATGGAAAAATAGAAAAGATCAAAAAATATGAATAAAGAAAAGGTTTTTATATCTCCTGTGAGTCCATCTATGTTGTCTGATGATCTTTGCATGGATTTTAGCTTGTTGCATGCATAGGAACCTACTCCTGGACCTCATCTCTCTGGAGAGGGTCTCCATCCCCTTTCTTCAAGCACTCTGCTTAGGAAAGGGGACCAAAAAAGAAAATCCCAAAAAGAGACATTGATGAATCCCGTATTCATCATGCTAAAAACTCCTTATTAAAATCCCTGCTTAAACAAACCAATAAAAATATCCTCCAATTCTCTATTTTTATCATGTACTATATTGTCTATATTTAACCTTAATTATTTGTATTTAATTGCCCTTATTTTTCTGTAATTATTTTATCACTCAAAAACCCCTAAAAATTAGGTAGAATAATTGTCTATAAATCACTGACCCTTAAAAAGACTAAAAAATACAAAAACAATTCAAAACCACAAAAATCGGTGTTTTTATCCCCTTAAAAATACCCCCAAAAATAGCTTTTGTACAGATGACCTCTTTTGGCTTTTTGCCCAACATAAAAGTTGTAGATCTCGTCGAGACGAACAACTTTCATGTTTTGACTTTTTCCAAATTCGGCCTCTAACTATTTCTTTTATATTTTTCTTTGTTTTTTATTTCTGAATTATTCTGATTGGGCCACGTGGCGCCTCCCTAGGCCGTCCACGTGGCCCGCATCTTCTCGCGACACCCGGCCCTCTCCTGGGCCGTTGGATCGCACCATCCTCGCCTCCATCCTCACTGTCCCTCCGCGCCTTGCTCACAGCCATCAGATCTGACTCTCAGATCTGATCCAAACCGCACACATCCGCCCCAACCTCAGCCATCCGATCCTTCCATCATCCAACGCCTATCCTCGCGACACGTCTCCCTTCTACCTCCACCGTTCGATCGCGCGCCCATCCTTCGCCTCTCGTTTCCCCACGTCATCCCATCAACCCTAGCCATAGATCTCAACAAGCTCTCAATCCTAACCACCCGTCCGCGCCTCAATCCCAGCCGTTGGATCGCAAGATCCAACGGCTCTCCATCGTCTCCTTCCTCCGGCCGTGTCCTTCTCCAGGCGTTACAACTCGCGACGACTTCCCCCCTTTCCATTTCCAGCCAACGTTCCAGCCATCACCTCCTCGTCGTAACGCCACCTACCCAACCACCGTTCCTCCGCCATTCTCGCGAGACCTACCTCACTCACTACCATTAACTCCATCGCCATTATTCCCCACTCGAAAACGCCTCTCCGACACTGTAACCCCCCCCCCCCCCCCGCCACCTCCGCCTATTTAACCCGATCTCCATCGCCAATCAACCTATCCACCATTTGGGAGCTTCGGCCCGAGCCCCTGGCTCTCCGGCGACAGCGGAGGAGCCCTTGCAAGGGGGCGTCGACGGCCGAAGCCCCGGTGTGATCCATGGCTGCTCCGCCATGTAAGCTCCACCTCTCTGGTGGTAGCTAAGCTCCCTGGAGGGGTCGTCCAGGTGGAGCCATGACCCGAGCGCCCCCGGTGCTCAGCCCAGACCCCCTCCTCCGCTATATCTCGCTCCGGCGAGATGCCCGACTTTTCTCTCTGTTTCTCCCATTTTTCCCTCCACATCCATCCGTCATTATCTTCACCTAATCACCCTACGAGCTTCACCCGACCACCAGCAACCTCGGCAACCACTTCTCCCTTCTCCAGAACCCCCAACCGCTCCGACCACTCTTCCCCTGCTCCGCCGGAGAAGACGACCTGGGCCATCACTTCTCGCCGCCTCCAAGGCCTCCGTTCACTCACAAACTCACCCGCACACTCCTCGCTTCGGCTATACTAACTTTGCAGGTCCATTCTCTTCACTAGCCGGAGATTGCACCTCCCCGCCGATCTCGAGCTTCTTCTCCGACTACCATGCTTCGACGGGGAGCTCCAGACCTCCATGGAGCTTCGCAGTAACTCCAAGGTCTCCGCCGGACCTCCAGCATGCTTCCACGACCCTCAGACGACCTCGGGAGGCACGGCGGAGCTATTGGCAGGTCGCCGGAGCCCCGCCTCCTCCGGTGACTTGCGGCGGAGCACGAAGGTACAGGCACCGTCCGATCCTCCTGATCGGGCGGTCCTGATGAAGACACGTGGTGGACCCGAGCCGCTTCTCCGACCTACAGGCTCGGGTCGTCCGAGCCTCCCGACAGACCTCCAGAAGATGCCACGTGTCCCGAAGCAACGGCTGTGACCCGAGCCTAGCCCTCACGTGCCTTGCACGTGAGGTGCTGGGTAATTTGCACTTCAGACCCAGGAACTTCCAGATATTGCATTTTGGTCCTCCAGGCGCGTGCCTCACGTGTGCGCCTGGGGTTATTTACAGGGAGGCCCATCATAATTATGGAATTTACAAACAGGCCCCTGTGCGCATTGGGAAAATTACTCAAGGGCCCAGGCGGTTTTCCATATTTGCATTTAGGTCCCTCCAGGGACCTAAATGCAATATTTATCCTTTATTTTTCTTGCATTTTTATTACATTTATGCCCTTGCACTGTTTTTAGCATAACTTGAGCATCGTAGGTCCAAATTGCATGATTTTAGTGTCGTTTTGATCCTTGTTTTGTCCTCTACAATCTAGCATACTTATTTGTCTCATTTGACAATGTTTTAAATTAAGTGATTTTTTATGTCAAAAATGGGACTTTGTTATACTTGTCTGCTTGATTTAATGACCGATTTTTAATGATGTGTTCAAAATGGCTCTAACTTCATTTTATATTGTGTTGCTCATATTTTAGGGTATAATTCTGGCATTTGATTCATCATGCATATTCCTTTGCATTATTTGCCCATGCATCACTTTAACTTGCATAAAAACCAATAAAAAATTGCATGCATCATGGCATTACCTTGTAAATAGCTTAGTGCTTCATAATTTGCATATGAACCTGAAAATGAGAATTAATTGACATTGAACATCAAGAATCAATATTCAATAACTAATTAGGCAGTTGTGTCCCTGTGTTCGACCTTGGTAGACTTGCCAAGCATAAATATTCCACAGCATTCAAAGACTGTGGTTTTTGCTGAACAAAAATTCGCCTCCTGTGCTACAGCGTTATTTATATTTATTAAAGAGGACAATTTTACGTTCATCAAATGGCGCCGTTGCCGGGGATACGGCTTTGCTTAATTTTTTGGATTTGATTTTTTTTTTCAAAAATTTTTAGGTCCTCATTTCATGCATCATTTCTTGCTGATTTAATTTCTTTGAGTTTCTAACTTTTTTCTTTTGTGGCAGGGCCCATGAAAATCGGGGACGCCTGATCATCATGGAGGCGCGAAGTCGGGAGCTTCCGCTGAAGAGGCCGCAAAAGAAGCCGTGAAGAAATGCGAGGATTTTTATCAGTCAACTTGCATTGCATATTGTACACACAAAAAAAACTTGCATCTGCATATTTATTTTCAGTATTGCATTTTGTACACACAAAAAAAATATCCCCCCCCCCTCACACACACTTACACCGCACATATTCACCCTCACCTGCCCCCCTGTATACCTCTCTCTCTCTATCTCTCTCTCTCTGTGTGTGTATATCTATTCTTCACGAACCCCCTCCCCCTCTCCCTTGTATCATAAAACACCCCCCCTAACGCAGACCTTACTTAGGCTATTTGTAGCCTAAGTATAGGGGGGACCTGCCTGCTCTTCCATCCCTCGTCCTGTCTTCTTGTACTTAGGTCAATTTTGGCCTAAGTATAGGGGGACCCTCCTCCTCAGTTCCGCTATATCACCCTGTACTTGAACCGAGCCTTGGCTTCATGGCACTTGTGCTATGAGGACATAGCAAATTTTAAGTATAGGGGGGTATACCGTATATTATTGTATATTACTTTAACCTTAGCTCGTGTTTTTAAAACTTTTTAAAATTTTATTTTTTTTGGGCTGGGTTTTGGTAAACTAGTGAACTGAGTAAAAACCTGTGAAAAATCAAAATTGAGGGATTATTGTTTGTAAATATTCCTGTATTAAAAAAAAGTTTGAAAATTTTTCTTGGAGGTTGACTCTGACTACTAGGTTTAGTAGACATTTTCAGTGAGGGAACCTCGGTCTCCCTTAGCAGAGTGGGTGGTTTAGAGGACATCGCATACGGCCCCGTCCTCAAGTAACACGGGCCTCGGCCCGTACTTACACCCATACTGGCTGAAAGTGTATACTTTTATTTGAGCCTGGGCCAGTCATTGTCTCTCCGAGGAATTAAAAAAAAAGTATAAAATTAAAACCCATAAAAATTTGCAAAAGATAAAAATCACAAAAAAAAAATCACTAATCCTTGGAGTTGGTGTATTCCTGACACATTCACGCTCACGCAAGGCTTGAGGATTTTTGAGGACACTGGATCTCTGAGATCTTGAGAGTCTGAGTTAACATGCCTTAGTCATTAGGGTTTTCATGACTTAAATATCCACATTCCTCTGGTTTGAAAGATTTGAGTGCTATATTGCACTCTTAATCTCTACTTTCAAGAAAATATGATCAGCACAGTCACTTCCACAACTGCATGATTGATGAGCTGAGATGAGATATCACTTAAGGAACTAGGACCAGAGAATTGAGTTTAGACCCAATCTAATGATATTCGAGGATGGGATAAAGTTAATGAAGGCTTCAGAAAACCTGAGTGTCAGCAAAACCCTAGCCAGTATGTGAACAAGATTCATATGCTATCTCTTGATATTTACCTAAAAGTGCCAGGGTGTGATGAAACCTAAAGAGACTTGTTGATCAGTGTGCGCCAATCTCTTGGTAAAAGCAGTGGAGCTAGCCAACAAAAGAAATGAAATGTCAAAGAAAAGCTCTAAATCCAAAGACAAATTCCAAATGAGCTTCCACCAATGGCGAGCGCTCCCAAACATTTTCAAAGTGTCCACTTGGACCAAGCGCTAATTAGGACCAAGGAGTCGGGCTGACACCACAAAAAGGGCCCTGCATCGTAAGCGATACAAGTCTGGGTGTCGAAGGTATCTTAGATACTCAGAAAAGACACACCCCGGTGTACTCCCAGAAAAACAGGTGCATACGACTCCAACTCTCTTGACGGACACATTGATCAACAAGATAATAATTTACAAGTGTTGAGTAAAAGGCACTCGAGAGGCCCCTTGTTCCAATGTGAGGGTGAGAAAATTAGACACAATCCCAGTACCTCCATCATCTGGCCGTCCATCAACATTTCAAAGTCTGACAAACTAAAGAGATGGTTGACTGAAGCAAGAGTAGACTTCTTCCCTAGTATTGAGGATTAGGTCTAGATGAGAGTCTTTGGGACTGGAACTTTGGGTGATGCTTCGACTCGGCTCTCATGAAATGCAGTACACTAAATGTCATATCCTTATATTATGTACAAAATGAGAGTCTGATAATCAGAGAAGTTGGATTCCTTCTGACTAAGGCTTGGATAAATCCAGAATTTTAGGATCACTCAGGTCAAGGGTCTTCGAAAGATCAAGCCTTGAATTTTTCACACGCACTGTCAGGAATTAATCTAACTCCTTCATTCTTTAGATGCTCGAGGACGAGCATGGTTTAAGTATAGGGGTATGATGAATCCCGTATTCATCATGCTAAAAACTCCTTATTAAAATCCCTGCTTAAACAAACCAATAAAAATATCCTCCAATTCTCTATTTTTATCATGTACTATATTGTCTATATTTAACCTTAATTATTTGTATTTAATTGCCCTTATTTTTCTGTAATTATTTTATCACTCAAAAACCCCTAAAAATTAGGTAGAATAATTGTCTATAAATCACTGACCCTTAGAAAGACTAAAAAATACAAAAACAATTCAAAACCACAAAAATCGGTGTTTTTATCCCCTTAAAAATACCCCCAAAAATAGCTTTTGTACAGATGACCTCTTTTGGCTTTTTGCCCAACATGAAAGTTGTAGATCTCGTCGAGACGAACAACTTTCATGTTTTGACTTTTTCCAAATTCGGCCTCTAACTATTTCTTTTATATTTTTCTTTGTTTTTTATTTCTGAATTATTCTGATTGGGCCACGTGGCGCCTCCCTAGGCCGTCCACGTGGCCCGCATCTTCTCGCGACACCCGGCCCTCTCCTGGGCCGTTGGATCGCACCATCCTCGCCTCCATCCTCACCGTCCCTCCGCGCCTTGCTCACAGCCATCAGATCTGACTCTCAGATCTGATCCAAACCGCACACATCCGCCCCAACCTCAGCCATCCGATCCTTCCATCATCCAACGCCTATCCTCGCGACACGTCTCCCTTCTACCTCCACCGTTCGATCGCGCGCCCATCCTTCGCCTCTCGTTTCCCCACGTCATCCCATCAACCCTAGCCATAGATCTCAACAAGCTCTCAATCCTAACCACCCGTCCGCACCTCAATCCCAGCCGTTGGATCGCAAGATCCAACGGCTCTCCATCGTCTCCTTCCTCCGGCCGTGTCCTTCTCCAGGCGTTACAACTCGCTACGACTTCCCCCCTTTCCATTTCCAGCCAACGTTCTAGCCATCACCTCCTCGTCGTAACGCCACCTACCCAACCACCGTTCCTCCGCCATTCTCGCGAGACCTACCTCACTCACTACCATTAACTCCATCGCCATTATTCCCCACTCGAAAACGCCTCTCCGACACTGTAACCCCCCCCCCCCCGCCACCTCCGCCTATTTAACCCGATCTCCATCGCCAATCAACCTATCCACCATTTGGGAGCTTCGGCCCGAGCCCCTGGCTCTCCGGTGACAACGGAGGAGCCCTTGCAAGGGGGCGTCGACGGCCGAAGCCCCGGTGTGATCCATGGCTGCTCCGCCATGTAAGCTCCACCTCTCTGGTGGTAGCTAAGCTCCCTGGAGGGGTCGTCCAGGTCGAGCCATGACCCGAGCGCCCCCGGTGCTCAGCCCAGACCCCCTCCTCCGCTATATCTCGCTCCAGCGAGATGCCCGACTTTTCTCTCTGTTTCTCCCATTTTTCCCTCCACATCCATCCGTCATTATCTTCACCTAATCACCCTACGAGCTTCACCCGACCACCAGCAACCTCGGCAACCACTTCTCCCTTCTCCAGAACCCCCAACCGCTCCGACCACTCTTCCCCTGCTCCGCCGGAGAAGACGACCTGGGCCATCACTTCTCGCCGCCTCCAAGGCCTCCGTTCACTCACAAACTCACCCGCACACTCCTCGCTTCGGCTATACTAACTTTGCAGGTCCATTCTCTTCACTAGCCGGAGATTGCACCTCCCCGCCGATCTCGAGCTTCTTCTCCGACTACCATGATTCGACGGGGAGCTCCAGACCTCCATGGAGCTTCGCAGTAACTCCAAGGTCTCCGCCGGACCTCCAGCATGCTTCCACGACCCTCAGACGACCTCGGGAGGCACGGCGGAGCTATTGGCAGGTCGCCGGAGCCCCGCCTCCTCCGGTGACTTGCGGCGGAGCACGAAGGTACAGGCACCGTCCGATCCTCCTGATCGGGCGGTCCTGATGAAGACACGTGGTGGACCCGAGCCGCTTCTCCGACCTACAGGCTCGGGTCGTCCGAGCCTCCCGACAGACCTCCAGAAGATGCCACGTGTCCCGAAGCAACGGCTGTGACCCGAGCCTAGCCCTCACGTGCCTTGCACGTGAGGTGCTGGGTAATTTGCACTTCAGACCCAGGAACTTCCAGATATTGCATTTTGGTCCTCCAGGCGCGTGCCTCACGTGTGCGCCTGGGGTTATTTACAGGGAGGCCCATCATAATTATGGAATTTACAAACAGGCCCCTGCGCGCATTGGGAAAATTACTCAAGGGCCCAGGCGGTTTTCCATATTTGCATTTAGGTCCCTCCAGGGACCTAAATGCAATATTTATCCTTTATTTTTCTTGCATTTTTATTACATTTATGTCCTTGCACTGTTTTTAGCATAACTTGAGCATCGTAGGTCCAAATTGCATGATTTTAGTGTCGTTTTGATCCTTGTTTTGTCCTCTACAATCTAGCATACTTATTTGTCTCATTTGACAATGTTTTAAATTAAGTGATTTTTTATGTCAAAAATGGGACTTTGCTATACTTGTCTGCTTGATTTAATGACCGATTTTTAATGATGTGTTCAAAATGGCTCTAACTTCATTTTATATTGTGTTGCTCATATTTTAGGGTATAATTCTGGCATTTGATTCATCATGCATATTCCTTTGCATTATTTGCCCATGCATCACTTTAACTTGCATAAAAACCAATAAAAAATTGCATGCATCATGGCATTACCTTGTAAATAGCTTAGTGCTTCATAATTTGCATATGAACCTGAAAATGAGAATTAATTGACATTGAACATCAAGAATCAATATTCAATAACTAATTAGGCAGTTGTGTCCCTGTGTTCGACCTTGGTAGACTTGCCAAGCATAAATATTCCACAGCATTCAAAGACTGTGGTTTTTGCTGAACAAAAATTCGCCTCCTGTGCTACAGCGTTATTTATATTTATTAAAGAGGACAATTTTACGTTCATCAAATGAGACTTTACAGGATGATAGATATCCAGATACATGTGACTCTACAGGATGCACTACAACACATTCCTCTATTCCAGAAGAACTTGAGAGAGAAGATCGCCATCCACAGGAAGAAGAGGAACCACAATGCAGAGATCCGTGTGCTTACCCGTGTCACTTGCTTTGCTATTCAGAACCGATTGCCAGCCAAGAGACCTGATGCAGGAGCTCCCTATGTCAGATGCCACATTCATGAGCAGTGGTTCGATCGTACTCTATTAGACAGTGGTTCTTCGATTAACCTTCTTTCGATCATAGCAGGAAGGTATACTTTCGCGTCAAGGGCAAAAGTGTACAAATAGAGACGATCGAGGAGACCAAAGCCAAATTCAGCTTGCTCAGAGCAGACAAGTGATTCAGAGCAGATGAAAGATGCAGAGCTAAACGTCCACCAGGAGTATGATTTTGTGATTACAAATGATGAAGCAATTTGGGCAGATCTAGCAGCATGAACTCTTGTCACACCTTCAAACACTGCAGATTCTCATATCAAAGCAGATGAGAGTTCGGAGAGCACACACATGGCGCAGGGCACCTTAGAGGTTGATGATCATGGTCAGGATAACGAGGTAGATTTTGTTTCATGTGATTCTGATCCCTCAGACACTGATTTTGATAGGGAGAAATTCGATGATTATTTACCATGTCTTGTGACCACATAGCCTACAACTAGGGAGGAGAGCGAGCCAGGACAGTTGACAGATTTACTGACATGGTCGTCTTCATCAGATTCATAGATGCAGTGAGAGTTCTCCCATGCAGATCTGGTAGCCTTCATGCAGACGTTTCAGAGGCCAGATTTGTCAGCTCCCTCATGTCCAGAGTTGAAGACCTTGCCGCAGAGTATGAAGTATAGGTTCCTTGTGGGTAAGCCAGATACGTTCCCAGTCATTATCTCAGCAGATTTGACTGAAGACCAAGAATCTCATTTTATGGAGGTTCTTGAAAGAAACCGCAAGATGATTGGATGGAGTGTAGATGATCTCCAGGGGATAAGTCTGACCCTATGCTCCCACCACATCTATCTTGAAGAGGACACCAAGTCATCGCGTGAGTTTTCACCGAAAGCTGAACCTGAATCTTCAAGATGTGGTCATGAAGAAAATCTTGAAGTGGTGGAGCATCGATTTTATCTACCCCATCTCCGACTCCAAATGGGTTAGCCCATTTCATGTGGTACCCAAGAAGACGGGTATCACCACAGTTTTGAGCGAGTTTGGAGAGGAGATAGCTACCCAAGTACCCACTTCGTGGAGGGTATGTGTGGACTACAAACGATTGAATCAGGCCACCAAGAAGGATCATTTCCCGCTGCCATTTATTGATCAGATTATTGAGAGGCTAGCTGCGATGAGTCACTACTATTTTCTTGATGGGTACTCACTGTACAATTAGGTGTCCATTGCACCCGAAGACCAGGAGAAAACGACGTTCGCATGTCCATTTGGTACGTATGCTTTTAGACGGATGCCCTTTGGTTTATATAATGCCCCGACTGCATTCCAAAGGTGCATGCTTTCCATTTTCTCGGACATGGTGGGTGAGTGTTTAGAGGTTTTCATGGATGAATTTTCGATTATGGTGATGGGTTTGATGCTTGTCTTGACTTCCTAGATTGAGTACTTTAGCGTTGCATCGAGGTCGACCTTATTTTATCTTGGGAGAAGAGTCATTTCATGATGACTCAGGGGATGGTCCTTGGCCATATCATATCCAACAGGGACATGGAGATCGATCCGACCAAGGTGGATACCATCAAGAAACTCAATCCACCGCCTAATTTGCATCAGTTGTGGTCTTTTCTGGGGCATGTCAGTTTCTACCGATGGCTTATTCAGGACTTCAGTTGTATTGCCGATCGCTTACTGATCTGCTGACAAAAGACATCGAGTTCATTGTAGATGATAAGTGTCATGGGTCATCGATTTCATGGGTCCATTCCCTAAGAGTCAGGGGTTTGACTACATTCTGCTTGTTGTAGATTATGTGAGTCATTGGGTTGAGGCCATCCCCGTCCGAGTTGCAGATGCTAAGACTGTATGCAGATTCTTGAGGAAAAATATCATTTCATGGTTCGAGGTGCCTAGAGTTTTGATATCATATGGGGGACTCATATTATCAACGACAAGGTAAGGACCCTTGGTAATGAGTTCAGCATTGACCATCGAGTTGCCACTCCATATCACCCTCAGACTAATGGTCTTGCTGAAGTATCGAATAGGGAGATCAAGACTATATTACATAAGGCTGTCCGCCCAGACCGAAAGGATTGGTCACAACTTTTGGACTCAATCTTGTGGGCCTATAGGATTTCCTTCAAGACACCTTTGGGCACATCTCCCTTTCATCTCGTTTATGGAAAGCCATGCCACTTATCTATTGAAATCAAGAACAAGTTACTTTTGGCAGTCACAGAGTTATTATTGGATCCCAAGAGTATAGGTGATCAAAGGAAAGCAGAGTTGGTAGCCCTGGAGGAGTTGAGAGATGCAACCTTCTCAAGTAGCCTACAGTACAAGGATAGAGTGAAGATATGGCACAGTTCTCACTTCATCCATAAACAGTTTGAGCTGAACCAGAGAGTATGGCTATTTGATGCTAGATTGAGATTATTTCTAGGGAAGTAACAAAGCAAATGGAAGGGACCATACTTGGTCAGAAAGGTGCATGACACTGAAAGCATTGATATATCTGAGTTGTCATCTGATTCCACCTTTCGAGCTAACAGTCAGCACCTAAAGCCATATCTTGATCATGATCCGCTGACCATTGACGGTGCCCCTATTCATTTTGTATGAGATGTGATCTTTGACTCACATCATTCACATCTCATACCTGATTATCACTTCTCCTTCACAACTGTATAGATCCATATTGTCCATATCATTCATTCTTTTTGTCTGATATCCCTTCTTCATCTTATGATTATGTTATACGTAGGGCACACTTCGCCCTGAGTATAGAGGGTATCAGACATGTGATTATTCATTTGATTTTATTACCTCTATTTTGTTGCCTATACTTAGGTATATTTTACCCTAAGTATAGGAAAGGTAATGTCTGTACATCCTATTCTTCGATTTTCCCCTTATGTACAGACTTCTATACTTAGGATTATTTTGATCCCAAGTATAGGGGGATCACTGACATCTATTCATTACATTCTTTCATTCGTCATTGTAGTATAGCATTCATTTTACCTCCCAATACTCAGCACGAGTTGTGTCTTCCTTTCATCGCTCTTTGATCACTCTAAGGACATCGTTCGAGCTAAGTATAGGGGGTGTCGTATATATTGTATATATATACTTTAGCCATAACTCGTACTTTGTGTGAGCGTGCTAATAATATGGCTAAAAATCACAAAAAAAATGAATTTTTTCTCACATAAATGTTCATAAATGTTTGTAAATAGCCTTTTGTAAAAAAAATATTTTTGTAAAAACTTTTGTAAAAATGATTTTAATTGTAAAAATTTTAATATTTTTGTATCAAAATTATGTATGTAGTACAAATTTTTTGAAAAGTGTTTGAAAAAAAAAGGTTTGCAAAATTTTGTTTGTAAATATGTGTAAAAATATTTTGCAAAACCTTTCCTTCTTCCTTGCATTCAAAAACTTCCATAAAAATTTGCATATCATGAAATTTTTTCCACAAAAAGAGTTTTGTAAATATTTGCATGTACATCCTTCTGAATCATTGTTGACATTTAAACTAGTCTAGAAGTAAAGTGAAATATAGAGCTTGGTTAAAACCTTAATCCACGTAACTTCAGAGGAACCTTATAGGATTTGGGGTTAAGACTTTTCAGGTCCATAGAGACCTAATTCTTTGAGTCCACTTTGCTATGTTCACATGTCATCTTGATGATACTAAGTAGGAAACTTAACAACGCATGCATGACTCTCAGAGATAATGGCTTTACTTGGACACGCACCTTACACGTAGCTCAACACGGATGAGGTGGTGAGGAGGCATAATTCTTTGGCTTGGGGTAGCATACGAGGGTAGTACTGCTAGCCGAAACCTCTCATCTTCCTCTAGGGAGGGGTGTGTACCTCAACCCGATCTAGTGGCATTGAGGTCTAAAGACATGAGTTTGTGGGTTGCAATAAAACTTCAAAAGAGGGATAGTCTACATGCTCAAGAGGAAAAATTCCTTATGTACATGTTGCACCATGTGAATATATTGTATATATGCACATCAAAAAATGTGCAAAATCTGAAAACTCCAAAAAAGGGGATAGGTCTGAATGAAAATAAAATGCTTACCGGAGTGTATATAGTGAATAAGCAAAGCTTATGTATTCCACATTCTCATCACATGGAAGCTTGCAGCTGGAGACGTAGCTATACTGGTTAAGCTCCAAGGGATACGTAGCTACACTGGTCACAGTCCATTCTCTTCTTTCCCCTCTTTTTGAGCTGGTTGAACTTGAACTTAGAAGGAAATAACTCGCTCCTCGAGGAAAGAGCTGCTAGACTGGGGAAATAGAGTTACCTTGTTGAAGGAGGTTGTTTCTTTACCATTTCTGAGGTGGGGAACTACATATCACTTACACAGTACAAGGAAAGATGCATAGTCATTAGAGTTTGTGTACGTAGACTTGTTCTAACCTGGTTATTAAGGAGTCTTGACCATAGAATTATGGAACTTGGAGGTTGTTGAGTCTTAAACTATTTCCCAATAAGGTTCCGTCAAACTAATAATCCAAAGGTCTGACTGAGCTCCATACTTCAATTTAATGAAGATAAGTTTAATAATCAACTTTGATTATTTTTCTTTTCTTCTTTTCTTGTTTTCACTTCTTTTTCAAAGAAGTGTTTGCTAAGGGACTAGCTAAGCTAAAGTATAGGGGGATGATGAATCTACGATTCTTATTCTTTATTTTTTTTATTTTTAGCTCTTTCTTTTAGCAAAATCATCGTACACCTTTCGCACAAAATACATGTCTTTCCACTTGCTCTGAAGTTTCCTTGGAAATAACTCCAGTCTCGCATCGAATAACCATACTTTCTGATTTGGCTAAAACAGCTTGTGGCTGATATGATCATCATGCCACTCTTTCATCCGTTCCTTATAATGCAGGATGCTCGTGAAGGCTTCGTCTCTCAATTCTTCCAGGGTTGTCAATTCAATCTGCCTCTGATCTCCCGCATCATCTAAGCCAAAGATCACTTCTATCATTGCCCACAAAGATTGGCGCTTGATCTCAATAGGTAAGCGGCATGGTTTACCATAAACGAGTTAAAAGGGAGATGTACCCAATGGAGTCTTGAAGGATATTCTATAGGCCCAAAGAACCGAGTCCAAAAGTTGTGATCAATCCTTTCGGTCTGGGCGAACAACCTTCTGCAAGATTGTCTTAACTTCCCTATTCGAGACTTCAGCTAGACCATTCGTATGAGGATCATATGAAGTAGAAACCCGATGGTCTATGGCGAACTCGTTAGCAAGTGCTCTTACCTTGTCGTTGATGAAGTGGCTACCCCCGTCTGATATCAGAACTCGAGGGACCCCAAATCGCATAATGATATGCTTTCTCAGGAACTTACAGACTGTGTTCGCATCAGCGGCTCAGGCAGGAATAGCCTCTACCCAACGACTCACATAATCTACAACTAGAAGAATATACTCAAATCCCTGACTCTTAGATAACGAGCCCATAAAGTCTATAGCCCATGCATCAAACCTTCATAGAAGTGAATCGACTGCATTGGCATCATATCTCTATGTCCACAAGTGTCCATTCTCTGACTATCAGCACATCTCTTTATGAATGCATGAGCATCCGCAACGAGTGTAGGCCACCAAAGGCTGGATTGAAGCACTTTATGTGTTGTCCTCTTCCCTTAATGGTGTCCTCCAGCTTCTAATCTATGGCAATACATGAGGACACTCTGGTATTCCTCTTCTGGAATACACCAATGCCAAACGGAATCTGCTCCTTCATGATAAAGGATTAGATCCTCCCAATGGTAAGACTTGGCTTTCGCGAAGAAAGTTTCAAGTCTCTATCTGGACCAACTGTGTGGGACTTTCTTAGCAACAAGAAAGTTCACAATGTTGGCATACCATGGGAGCGAGGTGACAGCAAGAATCGCCTCATCAAGGAAGGTCTCGACAATTGATACATCGAACTCAGAAGTCTTGGTGATTCTAGTCGGGAGAGGTGATTCGCCACCACATTCTTGACTCCAGGATTATTCTTGATCACAATATCGAACTCCTGGAGTAGAAGGATCCATCTGGTCAGACGTGGCTTGGAATCCTTCTTGTCTATTAGGTACCTGATGATGGTATGGTCAATGAAGATTGTAACCTTAGATCCTACGATGTGGGGACCTAAATTTATATAAGGCAAATACTACGGCTAGCATTTCTTTCTCTATAACTGTGTAATTCCGCTGGGCAGAATCCAAAGTCTTGCTAGCGTAGTGTATGCATATGGAAGGTCATTGCTCCTCTATCCGAACACAGCCCAAACGACAAAATCGGAGGCGTCAGTCATGATCTCAAACAGGAGAGACCATTCGGGTGGCTGAAGGACAGGAGCCTCTACAACCATGCTCTTGAGAGTCTCGAAAGCCGAAAGACACTTATAATTAACAATAAACTCAATGTCTTTCACTAAAAGATCAGATAACAATTGGGCAATTTTGCTAAAGTCTCATATGAAATGTCGGTAGAAACTGACATGCCCGAGGAAAGACCATAACTGCTTCAGATTAGACGGTAGACTGAGTTTCTTTATGATATCCACTTTGGTCGGGTCCACCTCCATGTCCCTGTTGGAGATGATGTGACTAAGGACCGTGCCTGGAGTCATCATAAAATGACTCTTCTCCCAAGAAAGAATGAGGTTAACCTCCATGCACCTCTGAAGCACGCGGTCTAGGCTAGAAAAGTAGGAATCGAAATCATTGCCATATACCGAAAAATCATCCATGAAGACCTCCAAGAAGTCTCCCACCATGTATAGGAAGCATGCACATTTGGAATCTAGCCGGAGCATTACTGATGAACGCGAAATCTACCTCTTTAATAGTCGATATTTGTAGTATAGGAGGCGGATTTCGGTCGTCAAAATACCACAATCTTTGAATGTTGTGGAATATTTTTACTTGGTAAGTTTACCAAGGTCGAACACATGGAACGGTGATTTTTAGTTGCGTGATCTTAAATCAAATTAAATAATTAATTAATGATCGATTAATTCCTATGTTGAGGAAATATACAATGCAACAATATGCAAATGCAAGGAAATATACAGAGATGACAATTCAGCGCGGAATCTGGAATTTGGATTTATGCTCCAAAAGATGTTAATTGATAACCTCGAAAATTATCACAGATCAGAATCTATAATTCAAGAGAAGTGATCAGAGTGTCAATAAATAATCTCCTATGTTCGGGTCTCTGATGAAAATTTCTTCTTCTGAATTCCCTGTAGATTAATCCTTAATTGATAGACATTATCTTCGAAAAATACAAGGAAATAAATTTTCAATCTAGTTCTCCCAAACCCCTGCATAAAATAAGTTCTCAAATAATATCTCAACTAGAACAATTCCCTGTAAAATAAATCGTCAAGTTTTCCTAGGGAGATATGGCATAGATATGTCAAAATAAGCCTACAAATGACAACAGATATACTCAATAATAAATATGAATAAACAGCCTCAAATCGGTCCACAAATGATGCTAAGTTGTAGAGCATGGAAAGAGCTTCGAAACGACATATTATACGCTAAAATCGGAGTCCAGATGGAGAAGATATGCTAAAATGAAATTTCAGGGACTAAAATGTAATTAAAATAAAGTTTTCCTTCAAAATAGTCCCTGGAAGGACTTATCTGCAATTTATAAAAGTCGGTGGGGCTCCGCTGCAATTTACCCCAGGCGGGGGCCTTCTTGTAATTTTGGAGACCTTCGAGGGCGCTTTTGCAATTTTTCCCGAGCGCACGTGCGCAGCACGTGCGCCAGGAGGCTTGGAGGCAAGGCTGAGGCTCGGGAGCCCCGAGCCTGAGGTTCAAACCGAGGCTGAAGGCTCGGCGGCTAATGGAGGCTCGGATGCCCCGAACCTCGAGGCTGGGGGCCGAGGTTCGGGGTGACGCGTGGCAGAACGAGGGCCGTAGGATCAAGGGCTGGTCCCCGATCCCACGGCTGCTGAAGGAGGGTGCTGACGGCCTTTGGGCCGTCGGATCAAGGGCCCAAGCCCGATCCGACGGCAGCTGGAGCGGGGCGGAGCTGCCCTCCGCGGTCGATGGCGGTGGGGCGCGAGGCGGTGCCGCAGACGGTGGCGCGGCGAGGCGGATGTTCTGGGTGGCTGGTGGAGGCGAAGCGGCGCCGCGCGAGGCGGGCGGAGCGCTGTGCAGCCGAGGCGGCGCCTCCACGCGAAGGCGGAGGCTCTGGGCGAGCGGTACCTGCAAAGGGGTTAGCGCTACAACGGAGGGCAGAGGGTACGTGGCGGAGATGGTCGAGCGGCGGTGTGGCGTGCGACGAGTTGCTGACCAAGGTGGGAGTCAGCGGAGGACGATGGGGCTCGACTCTTTGCAAGAGTCGAGATGGAGTTTTCGGTGACGGGGTGGTGATCGGAGAGAAAATGAACAAGATGGGAAGGGCGGAGGAAGAGCCTGGGAAGAGGAGGGTGAACCTTCCTCGGTCGTCGCTAAAGTGCTTAGCAGGGGCACGAGCTCTGCAGCTCGAACGAAAAGCTGCAACGAGGAGTAAGGCTCCTCGGATCACGCCTGAAGGTGGGGATCTTCTCAAGCTCCGCTGACTTGCTGCTGTCACCTGAAGGTCGGCGAAGCTCGTCGCCTTCCTGGGAATGGCGGATGGGGTTTACGACTGGCGAGGATGGGTTCTTTATAGGAGGGCGAAGGTAACGGCTGGAGAAGGGGAGCGGCCGCGGCGCAGGCGTTACGCGCGGGGAGGAAGAGCGTTGGTGGAGGTCGGCGGTTACGAGAGGAGGAGGAGAAACAGCGGGCGGAGGGAGGGTAACGGCTGGAGAAGGAAGATGACAGGGGTCGCGTGCTAGGCACGTGACCCGAGGATGGTCTGGAGAGAGAGAAGAGCGGGGTGCCACGTGGCACGCCCTGGAGCTGCCACGTGGCATCAAAAAAATTTCAGATTTTTGAAGGGGAAAAGGAGATAGAAGATGACCTCGGATCGAAAAGTTTTCTTCACGAAAGTTGTTCGTCTCGACGAGATCTACAACTTTCATGAAGGGCCTTGAAGCAAAAGAGGTCACCTGTGCAAAGTGGTATTTTTGGTGGCTTTCCATGTGTACGAAAAACCACATTTTTGAGATTTGTAATTTTTTTGGTGGTTTTAGAGGGGATAAAAATTATAGAAAAATATGATAAAATACAATAAAATTAATTACACACTAATATAATTTTTTTGGATTTTTAATAAATAAGAAAATAGGAAAATAAAATAGAAATTAGAAACGCACAACTTTTGTACAGACCGACAACGGACACTTGGACTTGGTCAGTTTCTTTGATCTCAGTTTTGATCTGGATTTGGATTTTTACGTCTCTTAGTAAAACTTTCATCAAAGAACACAAATGAAAAAGAAATAAAATAAAAAGGATTAATTATGCACATAAAAACTCATGTCAAAATTAGCAACAAGTTAAAATGCGCAAAAGAGGCCCAAAACCCAACTTTCACATATGAGCTCCGAGTTTTATGAAATTGGTCTTGTTTTGAAGGTATTTGAAAATGGAGTACTTTAAAAGTGAGTAGACCAAAATCGGACACTGTATGTGGGAGATATGCTTATTTTAGTCCGTCAGATGTGAAATTTGACTTTGGGATTATTTGACACTTATTGGAGTCAGTAATTTTTTTTGTATTTTTTATTTAATAAGGTTAGTAATATCTACACAATGGAGGTGGTTTTGGGTCAATCGGAGTTAGGATGAATGAACTAAAAATAAGAGAAGTTAGCGGCTTTTTGGGCTAATTTACACTGGGGATTTTAAATGCAATTTATGCATGATGGAATGCAGATATTATTTACACATGTATGATGGCTAATAATGCTCTTTTAATGATTAATTACAAGAGGATGATGGGGGACAGAGCCTAAATGACCAAATTTAGCATGATGAATACGAGATTCATCATACCCCTATACTTAGACCATGCTCGTCCCCGAGCATGAATGAATGACTTAGTTGATTACATCCCTGACTGTGTATGTGAATTTTCAAGGCTTAATTCAGAGAAGACCCTTAATTTGAGTGATCCTAAAATTCTGAGCTCACCCAAGCTTTAATCAAAAGGAGTCCAACTTCTCTAATTTTCAGACTCTCTGTTTGTACATATAATATAAGGATATGATTTTAAGTGTACTGCATTTCATGAGAGTCGAGTCGGGGCATCACTAAAAGTTCCAGTCCCAAAGATCCTCCTCTAGACCTAATCCTCAACACTAGAGAATAAGTCTATTCTTGCTTCAGTCAACCGTCTCATTAGTTTGTCAGACTTGAAAGTGTAGATGGACGGCCAGTTGATGGAGGGCATAGGATTATGTCTGATTTTCTCTCCCTTTCATTGGAACAAGGTGCCTCTCGAGTGCCTTATTACTCAACATAAGTATATTTTATTTTGTTGATCAATGTGTCCGTCAAGAGAATTTGGAGTCGTCTGCACTTGTTTTTCTGGGAGTACATCGGGGTGTGTCTCTTTTGAGTATCTAAAATACCTTCGACACCCAGACTTGTATCGCTTACGATGCAGAGCCCTTTTATGGTGTCAGCCCGACTCCTTGGTCCTAATTAGCGTTTGGTCCAAGTGGACACTTTGAAAATTTTGGGAGCGCTTGCCATTGGTGGAAGCTCATTTGGAATTTGACTTTGGATGATAGAGCTTTTCTTTGACATTTATTTTTCTTTTCTTTTGTTGGCTAGCTCCACTGCTTTTACCAAAAGTTGGCGCACACTGATCAACAATTTTCATTAAGTTTCATCACACCCTGGCACTTAGGTCAATATCAAAAAGATAGCATATGAACTTGTTCACATACTAGCTGGGTTTTTGCTGACACTCAGGTTTTCTGCAGCCTTCATTAACTTTATCCCATCCTCGAATATCATCAGATCGGGTCTAAACTCAAATCCCTAGTCCTAGTTCCTCAAGTGATATCTCAACTCATCTCATCAATAATGCAGTTGTGGAAGTGATTTGTGCTGATCATATTCTTTGAAGGTAGAGATGAAGAGTGCAATATAGCGCTCAAATCTTTCAAACTAGGGAAGTGTGGATTATTAAGTTCAAAACCCTAATGACTAAGGCAGGCTAACTCAGAATCTCAAGATTTCAGAAATCAAGTGTCCTCAAAAATCCTCAAGCCTTGAGTGATAGTGAATGTGTCAGGAATATATCGACCAAGGAATGCATGAAATGCTTGATGAAATGCAAGACCATGAGTGATGATTTTTTTGTGTGTTTTGTTTTTTTTTGTTTTTTTTGTTTTACCCATCCCCGATGTTAGGTAAAAACGATTAAAGTACGAGCTATGGATAAAGTAGATAAGATATATACAAATACACCCCCTATACCAAGAGTGTGCTATGTCCCCATGGCACAAAGTGAAATGTTGACATAGTCGTACGAAATACAGAGAGATTAAAAACTAAAGAAGAGAAGTGATGTATAAACAAAGGATGCAGTCCCACTATACTTAGGCTCAGGTCAGCCTAAGTATAATCGGTTAATTACAGATGGGGAACCGGGAAGAATTTCGGATGTACAAGAGAGTGTAGGTTCCGGAGAGGTGTGCTATCTGGGCAGATCAAATTTTTCATCAAAACTTATGCCCTGAGTGAAGGAGATCTGTTCAACTTGTACTAATTGCTCATTGGATTTGACAAAATGTTTAAGCAGCTGACCGTTGACTATAGATGTTTGCGCGCTATCTGTGGTCTGTGAGATCTCGACACTCCCATTATTGTGTACCTCTCTTACAATGAAGGGTCCCGTCCATTTTGATTTCAATTTTCCTTGGAAAATTTTCAATTTTGCATTAAATAGCCAAACTTTCTGCCCTGGGACAAAGATCTTTGTTCGAATGTTCCTGTCATGCCATCTCTTTATTTTTTCTTTGTAGATGGTGTTGTTTTCGTAAGCATGATTTCGGATTTCAGACAGTTCATTCAAATTCATGTCTTGGTTCTTCTTTCCTTGGTGACAGTTCCAATTAATCTTTTTGATTGCCCATTCTGATTTATGGACGAGCTCTGCGGGCAAATGGCATGGTTTTCCATATACCATTCTAAACGGGGAGGTGCCCAATGGGGTCTTATAAGCCGTCCGGTAAGCCCACAGAACTTGGTCCAGGAGTTGGGACCAGTTCTTCCTGTCAGGGCGAATGAGCTTCTGTAAAATTCCTTTAACCTCCCTGTTTGACACCTCGGCCATGCCATTGGATTGTGGGTGGTAAGGAGTAGCGACACGGTGCTCGATGCCGTATTCCTTAGTCAACCTCTTCACATCCCGGTTGACAAAGTGGCTTCCCCCATCAGATATTAAAACTTTTGGAATTCCAAACCTCGAAATAATATGATCTTTCAAAAATTTGCAAACAGTTTTGCTATCTGCAGCTCGAGTAGGGATAGCCTCCACCCATCTAGATAAATAATCTACCGCGAGAAGAATATATTCAAATCCTTGACTATTGGGGAATGGGCCCATAAAGTCAATGCCACATGCATCGAATACGTCACAGATGATCACTGGTTGCATAGGCATGGCATCTTTGGAACCAATGGTTCCTCCCATTCTCTGACAGACGGGGCACGACCTCACAAAATTATAAGCATCCTTAAACAAGGTCGGCCAGTAAAATCCACATTGTAATATCTTCTCAGTGGTCCTCTTCCCAGAGTGATGTCCTCCCGCCTCCAAGGTGTGGCATAGATTGAGGATACTTTGATATTCCTCTTGAGGAATACATCTTCGCCATATGCAATCCGGTCCTTCAAAGAAAAGGAAAGGATCTTCCCAATGATAGTGTCTCGCTTCAGATATGAGTCGATCGATTTTGTTTCTGGGCCAACCTTGAGGAACTTCATTGGTGACGAGATAATTTACCGTGTCTGCATACCAAGGGACGAGTCAATAGCAGAAATTGACTCGTCTGGGAAGGTTTCACGGATGGATTCAGATTCCGGAATTTTGTTATGTTCAATCCGTGATAAATGATCAGCCACGACATTCTTAACACCAGGTTTGTCCTTAATCTCCAAATCAAATTCTTGAAGCAGTAGAATCCATCTCAGAAGTCGTGCTTTTGCATCCTTTTTGGCCATTAAATAGCGAATGGCAGAATGGTCTGTGTAAACTGTCACCTTAGATCCTAGAAGTATTGATCGAAATTTTTCCAAGGCAAACACCACAGCAAGCATTTCTTTTTCGGTCACAGTGTAATTTTTCTGAGCAGGGTCTAAAACTTTGCTTGCGTAGTGAATAGCATACGGGATTCCATCTTTTCGTTGTCCTAATACAGCCCCTACAGCGAAATCAGATGCGTCTGTCATGATCTCGAAGGGAAGAGACCAGTCGGGAGCTTGTAGGACTGGTGTCTCAATGATTCTTTTCTTGAGTAATTCGAAGGCTTCTAGACACTTATGATCTACCAGGAATTCGGTGTCTTTCCCAAGAAGGTCTGTTAACGGTCGGGCAATTTTTGAAAAGTCTTTGATAAATCTCCTGTAAAATCCGACATGCCCTAGAAAAGACCGTACTTGTTTCACATTTGTGGGTGGCTCAAGCTTTTTGATCACATCAACTTTGGCAGGGTCAACCTCCATTCCCTTCTTGGAGATGACATGTCCTAGTACAATGTCCTCTTTTACCATGAAATGGCTTTTTTCCCAAGAGAGCACCAGATTCACTTCCCTACACTTTTGGAGAACTCGATCCAGGTGCGCTAGACAACCATCGAATGAATCACCATGGACTGAGAAGTCATCCATGAAGACTTCCAGGAAATCCCCGACCATGTCGGCAAAAATTGCAATCATGCATCGTTGAAAGGTGCCGGGGGCATTGCAAAGACCAAAAGGCATTCGCTTGAATGCGTATGTGCCGAAGGGACATGTGAAAGTAGTCTTTTCCTGGTCCTCGGGGGCGATGGCTACCTGATTGTAGCCCGAGTACCCGTCTAAGAAACAGAAGTATTCTCTCCCTGCCAATCTCTCCAGGATTTGATCAATAAAAGGCAGCGGAAAGTGATCCTTCTTCGTTGCGGCATTCAGGCGCCTGTAATCCACACAGACACGCCACGACGTAGGTACCCGTGTCGTAATCTCTTCTCCCTCCTCATTCGTGATAATCTGGAGTCCTGACTTTTTCGGGACTACATGCAAAGGTGACATCCATTTGGAGTCGGAGATGGGATAAATGAACCCAGCTTTACACCATTTTTCGATCTCAGTCTTAACCACTTCCCGTAAGTTTGGATTCAATCTACGTTGGCTTTCACGGGAGGGTTTAGCATTATCTTCCAAGTAAATATGGTGTGAGCACAGGGCTGGGTTAATCCCTGGAAGATCAGACAATTTCCAGCCTATAGCCTTGAGGTTTTTCTCCAAAACATTAAGCAGGCGGATCTCCTGCTCTTCGGTCAGTTGTGAGCTGATAATGACCGGAAATTGTCCTTTTTGTCCTGCAAGGAAGGCATACTTAAGTGTAGGGGGCAATGGTTTGAGTTCAGGTAAGTCAATGATGTTTCTCGAATCTGGTTCTGTCTGTGATGTTTGTTTTTATGATGTGGACGCTTGTAGTGTATCAATGTTGACCACCATCATGGTTGTATCAGGGATCGGATCGCTAATGATGGAATGAGGTGTGGCAATCGCCACGTCCGATCTGTGTACCTTACTCAAGGATTGTCCATAAGGAGAATGGACTGACAGGTCGAGAGTGGCCTCTGAGTCTCCAAGAGTATAGGTAGATGCATGGATGAGCTGGCAGACTAAGTCATCAACAATTTCCTCACCAGATGAGGTTGATTCTATCATAGCGGCTGGGTTTTGTCTCCAGGACTCAACTGTTGGTTCTGTAATTTCAGTCTCAGTTTCTGATTTTTCAGACTCGGTGCTCGACTCAGTGTCAGGTCTTTGGAACCTAGTTTGCTGCATTTTAAGTTCAACTTTTCCGAACTGGATTCTCCCAGATGTATAATCAAATATAGCTCCTGCGGTCCTAAGGAAGGGTCGCCCTAGTATCATCTGGGAATCTTTCCAATTTCTAGGGACATCCATGTCAAGAATTGTAAAATCCACTGGGTAGTTTTGTCCCTCTATGTTGATGACAATGTTTCGAATCTCGCCCCTAGGTCTCTTAGTTGATGTGTCTGCGAATTGAAGTACAGCTGCAGATTGTTTAAGAGGACCTAGATTTAGATGCTCATATAGGGTTGTGGGCATGAGATTGATGGATGATCCATTGTCTAACAATGTTCTCGCAAACTTGATTTCCTTGATGTAGCTAGTGACAAAGTGAGCACCCATGTCTCTCTTCTTTCTTGGCAGCTCATTTTTTATAAGACGAGATGTGGCTACTGAGAGAATGTGTTTCTTTGTTCGGCTAGGAGTTTGTTTGCTGGCCCTAGTTGGTGTGCATCTCACCTTCAGGTATTTTCGAAAAGCCGAGTCTCTTTCTATCATCTCGTCTAGGGACAGAGTGACCTTAATATTTTCCTTACATATGCGGGCCATCTCTTCATCATTTTTTTGGTTTTTTATGTTTTTCTTCTTCCCTGTCGTAAGAGCACGGGGGAAAGGAATAGATTTGTTGTGATCAACATCATCACTTTTATTGAATGAAAAAGTTCGTACAGGACTCTGACTCGGACTAAAAACAGGGAAATTTGAGGTTAGAGGATGGTGTCTTGGTTGCATTTCTTTGTCTGACTCAGACTCAGACTCTCCATTAAATCCGGGTGGTGTGGGTGGGACTTGTTCTTTCTCCTCCTGTCTTCCTTTGTCAATTCCCCCAGGGTTGTGTGAATTGGTGGACACTGGGGCTATGTCATCGTGTTCCTTTGCTCGATCAGGCATGGTTACGGTCCTTCCGCTCCTAAGAGAGATATGATAAGAGTCATTATTTGAGGAGGGCTTAAGCTCAGGTATGGAATAGTCAGAGACTAATACCTGATTGTGTCCAAGGCTATTTGGGTTAGCCTGGACTTGAGCTGGAATCACGGTCTGGGGTGCTGTTACCTCATCTCTCCAACGAGAGAGTCGATTTATGTCGACTCTCATATCATGAAGCTCATCCAGCACTCGCTGGAGTTCTGGAGAGATAGCAGAAGAGGAGGACCCTTGGCCCTGCCTGGCTTGAGGTCGCTGATACTGCCCTTGTTGGCTTTGGCGTTGGTTCTGCTGTGGCTGAGGTTGCGGGTTCTGATAACCCGTGCGATATTGCTGCCTCTGCTGTAGTTGAGGCTGGTAGGTGGGCTGGGCTTGCGGTGGACGAGGGTTTGGAGTAGAGTTTTGGCCTGAGCGATTGACTGGTTCCAAATTGTACCAGACTCTGTTTATCTCCAAGACTTGTGGAGGTTCCTCAAAATCAGTCTGAGTGGAGGTTTCATCAGTTTGAGAGGACAAGACTTGGTCTCCACCCCAATGGCTATGTTGCCCTACCCCTTGACCTTGAATGTAGTGAATTTGGTGTATGGGTGCGGGGGGTGCAATCTTTGATACCCTGTCAGCCAATTCCTCCATTTGTTTAGGCAATTTGGCTAATTTCTCCATATCAGATGATTTATGGATCTCATCCACCTTTTTATAAATCTGCTCAACCATAGTTAGCTTATTAGCTATTATTCCCATGTCAGCATTGTGGTCGGTTGTCAGATTATTCACCATCTTTTTGGAGCCGGCTATGTAAGCCCGGCTAGTGGTTTGTGCACGGCTAGACTCAGCAAGTCTTTCGAACACCTTGTATACGGTGTCCTCATGGCGCCCCATGAAGCTTCCTCCGCAGGATGCACTAACCAACCCTTGAGTCTCAGGGTTCAGTCCGCTCACAAGACTTTGGACCAGCATCATTTTACTTATCCCGTGTCCTGGGCATTTCTGTACTAAGTCTGTGAATCTTTCCCAGGTTTCATGAAATGGTTCGTTCGGGTGTTGGGTAAAACTTGTGAGCTTGATCCTCATTTGATTAATTCTACTAACTAGGTAGAATTTCTTTAAGAACAGAATCTTGAATGTGGCCCATGTAGTGACTATTTCCCTTAGATTTTTTAGCCAGTAAGCCGCCTTATCAGTCAAGGCGAAGGGGACAGCTCTCAACCGTATGTAGTCTTGGCTAACCTTAGGGTGGCAGAGGTTAGCACAGACTAACTCGAAGTCACGAAGGAAGATATATGGTTCTTCATGGTTATTTCCTCCAAACTTTGGCAATAGTGCAAGGAAATAAGGTTTGTGTTCGAACGCATCCTCAGGGGGAACAGGTCTCAACCAATTATAATCTTCATCTAATTCCGGGAGATACGTGTCTTCCATAGCAGCCTTGCCTTGTTGTATTATTGCCAACTGCGTCCTAAGTAGTTCATTGGTTTGTTCGGCAGCAGTTATCCTAGCCAAGAGGGCATGGATGGGGTCATTGTTGTTCTCATCGTCACCAGGGTTCTTCTTTGGAGGCATTGTGATTCACCTTCAGAAAGGAAGAGTTAAGTGTTAAGTGCCGGAATTGAATGAGGTTTTTGATAAGGATAAGAGATTCCTTAGCAAAGGAGTGAAAAGAACAAGACAAGGAGGATGGAGAGAATCTTTACGAGGAAGCAGACACAAAGCAAACACAAGCCAATTTTCAAGTTCACCACTCAACACAGATGAAGGCACGTCAGGGTTCGGCCGCTTATCTTTTCAGTTTTAATTTAAATGACAAGACAATCTTGCAAATTAAGCGGAGCTGTTAGGTGCCGAAATATTTCATAAAGACTGTCCCGAGTTCATACAACTAGTTGCACCCACTTTCAGCCAGTATAGGTGTAAGTACGGACCGTTTAAACGGCTACCCGTGTTACTTGAGGACGGTGCCTTCCGCGGTGTCCTCTAAACCACCTACTCTGCTAAGGGAAGTCGGACCGTAAACGGCTACCCGAGACCCTCACTGAAAAGCAGCTAATTGTTTTTAAAATCAATAGTCTGAATGAAGTATTTCGGTTTTTGGCTCTACCCTAAGGTGTGCGATCTTGTCCTTAAACAAACAATGAGTGGGTTTCTCTCCACCAAATAAGAGTTAATTTTAGGTCAATTTATTTGCAGTCACCTTGATTAGCAGTCCCAATTTTAGATTAAGGTGATCACTGTAGTTTATGTGAGCACAAAAATTCACGCCTAACGAGCAGTCCCAATTCCGTTAATTCCTAAGTTGTAAAAACTCGAGGAGGGAGAATCGAAAAAGCTAATGCAAGCGTAAATCAATGATGCATGCTTAAGAGAAGGACTTACAGTGAATCCTCGCGTTCTTCATGCGGGATGCAAGACAAGGAATTTTAAATTTACACTAAATGATATGCACAGATGAAAAACGCCCTAAACAGATAGTTCTTATTAGCGAGAAGAATTGATTTAAAATTTGGCTAATGTTGAACGATCTATAGTGCGTTTAATTAGTAAAAAAGTGTGGCCTAGAGATTACGAGCACAAACAAATAATAAACAAGCAAGCATTTATGTGCCTAAGTCCTACGCCACTCAAGTCGGGTCCCAACCACACAGATGGGGTTGAAACATACCCGACACACCACAGAAGTGTTTAGTCTGAATTATTACAAGGGTTCAAAGAGAGGGACCCTGGGAATATTGCGGAAAATTAAATCTATGCTACTCTCTCTCACAAAATTAAAATCCAGTCTTCATCGCAGATTCTTGATTTAATATCAAAATCCAGCTCCCAGAAGTCTGCGAAGAGAGAATTTGCGGTTAGTAGCAGAAGTAAGAGAGAAATGCAAAAATAAAAAAATAAAAAAATGGCACAAAAATTAATTTTCACAAAAATCAATTACAAAAATGATTTAAAACCCTAAAAATTCACCGTTCCCCGGCAACGGCGCCATTTGATGAATGCGAAATCTACCTCTTTAATAGTCGATATTTGTAGTATAGGAGGCGGATTTCGGTCGTCAACATACCACAATCTTTGAATGTTGTGGAATATTTTTACTTGGGAAGTTTACCAAGGTCGAACACAGGGAACGGTGATTTTTAGTTGCGTCATCTTAAATCAAATTAAATAATTAATTAATGATCGATTAATTCCTATGTTGAGGAAATATACAATGCAACAATATGCAAATGCAAGGAAATATACAGAGATGACAGTTCAGCGTGGGATCTGGAATTTGGATTTATGCTCCAAAAGATGTTAATTGATAACCTCGAAAATTATCACAGATCAGAATCTATAATTCAAGAGAAGTGATCAGAGTGTCAATAAATAATCTCCTATGTTCGGGTCTCTGATGAAAATTTCTTCTTCTGAATTCCCTGTAGATTAATCCTTAATTGATAGACATTATCTTCGAAAAATACAAGGAAATAAATTTTCAATCTACTTCTCCGAAACCCCTGCATAAAATAAGTTCTCAAATAATATCTCAACTCGAACAATTCCCTGTAAAATAAATCGTCAAGTTTTCCTAGGGAGATATGGCATAGATATGTCAAAATAAGCCTACAAATGACAACAGATATACTCAATAATAAATATGAATAAACAGCCTCAAATCGGTCCACAAATGATGCTAAGTTGTAGAGCATTGAAAGAGCTTCGAAACGACATATTATACGCTAAAATCGGAGTCCAGATGGAGAAGATGTGCTAAAATGAAATTTCAGGGACTAAAATGTAATTAAAATAAAGTTTTCCTTCAAAATAGTCCCTGGAAGGACTTATCTGCAATTTATAAAAGTCAGAGGGGCTCCGCTGCAATTTACCCCAGGCGGGGGCCTTCTTGTAATTTCGGAGACCTTCGAGGGCGTTTTTGCAATTTTTCCCGAGCGCACGTGCGCAGCACGTGCGCCAGGAGGCTTGGAGGCAGGGCTGAGGCTCGGGAACCCCGAGCCTGAGGTTCAGACCGAGGTTGAAGGCTCGACGGCTAATGGAGGCTCGGATGCCCCGAACCTCGAGGCTGGGGGCCGAGGTTCGAGGTGACGCATGGCAGAACGAGGACCGTAGGATCAAGGGCTGGTCCCCGATCCCACGGCTGCTGAAGGAGGGTGCTGACGGCCTTTGGGCCGTCGGATCAAGGGCCCAAGCCCGATCCGACGGCAGCTGGAGCGGGGCGGAGCTGGCCTCCGCGGTCGATGGCGGTGGGGCGCGAGGCAGTGCTGCAGACGGTGGCGCGGCGAGGCGGAGGTTCTGGGTGGCTAGTGGAGGCGAAGCGGCGCCGCGCGAGGCAGGCGGAGCGCTGTGCAGCCGAGGCGGCGCCTCCACGCGAAGGCGGAGGCTCTGGGCGAGCGGTACCTGCAAAGGGGTTAGCGCTACAACGGAGGGCAGAGGGTATGTGGCGGAGATGGTCGAGCGGCGGTGTGGCGTGCGACGAGTTGCTGACCAAGGTGGGAGTCAGCGGAGGACGATGGGGCTCGACTCTTTGCAAGAGTCGAGATGGAGTTTTCGGTGACGGGGTGGTGATCGGAGAGAAAATGAACGAGATGGGAAGGGCGGAGGAAGAGCCTGGGAAGAGGAGGGTGAACCTTCCTCGGTCGTCGCTCAAGTGCTTGGCAGGGGCACGAGCTCTGCAGCTCGAACGAAAAGCTGCAACGAGGAGTAAGGCTCCTCGGATCACGCCTGAAGGTGGGGATCTTCTCAAGCTCCGCTGACTTGCTGCTGTCACCTGAAGGTCGGCGAAGCTCGTCTCCTTCCTAGGAATGGCGGATGGGGTTTACGGCTGGCAAGGATGGGTTCTTTATAGGAGGGCGAAGGTAACGGCTGGAGAAGGGGAGCGGCCGCGGCGTAGGCGTTACGCGCGGGGAGGAAGAGCGTTGGTGGAGGTCGGCAGTTACGAGAGGAGGAGAAACAGCGGGCGGAGGGAGGGTAACGGCTGGAGAAGGAAGATGACAGGGGTCGCGTGCTAGGCACGTGACCCGAGGATGGTCTGGAGAGAGAGAAGAGCGGGGTGCCACGTGGCACGCCCTGGAGCTGCCACGTGGCATCAAAAAAATTTCAGATTTTTGAAGGGGAAAAGGAGATAGAAGATGACCTCGGATCGAAAAGTTTTCTTCACGAAAGTTGTTCGTCTCGACGAGATCAACAACTTTCATGAAGGGCCCAGAAGCAAAAGAGGTCACCTGTGCAAAGTGGTATTTTTGGTGGCTTTCCATGTGTACGAAAAACCGCATTTTTGAGATTTGTAATTTTTTTGGTGGTTTTAGAGGGGATAAAAATTATAGAAAAAATATGATAAAATACAATAAAATTAATTACACACTAATCCAATTTTTTTGGATTTTTAATAAATAAGAAAATAGGAAAATAAAATAGAAATTAGAAACGCACAACTTTTGTACAGACCGACAACGGACACTTGGACTTGGTCAGTTTCTTTGATCTCAGTTTTGATATGGATTTGGATTTTTACGTATCTTAATAAAACTTTCATCAAAGAACACAAATGAAAAAGAAATAAAATAAAAAGGATTAATTATGCACATAAAAACTCAGGTCAAAATTAGCAACAAGTTAAAATGCGCAAAAGAGGCCCAAAACCCAACTTTCACATATGAGCTCCGAATTTTATGAAATTGGTCTTGTTTTGAAGGTATTTGAAAATGGAGTACTTTAAAAGTGAGTAGACCAAAATCGGACACTGTATGTGGGAGATATACTTATTCTAGTCCGTCAGATGTGAAATTTGACTTTGGGATTATTTGACACTTATTGGAGTCAGTAATTTTTTTTGTATTTTTTATTTAATAAGGTTAGTAATATCTACACAATGGAGGTGGTTTTGGGTCAATCGGAGTTAGGATGAATGAACTAAAAATAAGAGAAGTTAGCGGCTTTTTGGGCTAATTTACACTGGGGATTTTAAATGCAATTTATGCATGATGGAATGCAGATATTATTTACACATGTATGATGGCTAATAATGCTCTTTTAATGATTAATTACAAGAGGATGATGGGGGACAGAGCCTAAATGACCAAATTTAGCATGATGAATACGAGATTCATCAATTACACAATCCAAAGAGCATCCCTTTGAAAGCATACGATTCGAACGGACATGTGAAAGTTGTCTTTTCATGGTATTCAGGTGCAATGGACACCTTATTATATCCCGAGTACCCATCAAGGAAGCAATAATGGCTCTTCCTGGCTAATTGTTCGATGATCTGATCAATGAACGGTAGCGGGACGTGATCCTTCTTGGTCGCCTGATTCGAACGTCTGTAGTCCACACAGACGTGCTAAGAAGTCAGTACTCGGGTAGCGATCTCCTCTCCATCCTCATTTATCACTATAGTGATACCTGTCTTCTTGGGTACCACATGTAAAGGACTAACCCATTTGGAGTCGGAGATGGGATAGATAAAATCGGTGCTCCACCACTAGGATATTTCCTTCATAACCACCTCTCGAAGATTTGGGCTCAACCTGCACTAAAACTCACGAGATGGTTTGGCATCATCCTCGAGAAATATGTGGTGGGAGCATAGAGACGTACTAATCCCATGGAGATCAGCTACTGACCACCTGATTGCCTTGCAGTTATTTTCAAGAATCTCCATCAAACATGATTCTTGATCTTTGGTCAGATCGACGTAATAATGACCGGAAACATTTGAGGCTCTCCAGCAAGGAATCGGTATTTCATGATCTGAAGTAAAGGTTTAAGTTCAGGGGGAGAAGGAACAAGGAGAGCTGGTTTGACTAGGGTCTAGGTATAGGCTACTAGGTCGGTATGTGTAAGCTCGACCTATTTTGACTCAGAAAGATCTGTAGACTGCTTATCTGATATCTGAATTTGTTGTACTAGCTTTTGTATCCAGGTTGGTTGTAGGCTCTTATGTAGTATGAAGTGACAAGAACTCGGTGAAACACTGCATCTTCTGAATCTGACTGATCTATGAGTGACTAGTATATCTGATTGTTCACTTTAGACTCAGAGGGATAGAGAATGTTAGAATGATCTAAAAAGGTTCCAGAATCGTCTATGCAAGCCTCATCTCTAATCGACTCCAAGACTGTTTTTTCTAATCTCCCATCATCTAATATCTGAATCTCAGACTCTACTGCAGGTGTGATGAAAGAGTGCATACTAGGTTCGGCCCAAATGGCCTCATCATCTGTCTTAATGAAATCACAATCTTGATGACTATCGGGTTCATCATCAGATGCTCGCTCTGATTCAACTGATTTGGATTGGAGGTCTTGGATCGTCTCTGTATGTATACTTTCGCCATGGATGCGAAAGTACACCATCCCAGTATCATAGTTGGAAACGGCCTTAGCTGTCGCCAGAAAAGGTCGTCCTAATATGATAGGAGTATCGATCATGCATTCAGGGACCACCGTGTCCAACACAACAAAGTTCACGAGGAATTGTAGACCCTTAATTGTAACGATAATGTCCTCGATTGATCCCTTAGGCCTCTTGACTGATCTATCCGCAAACTGCAAGACCGTTAAGCTTGGTCGAAGAGGCCCGAATTCGAACTTATCAAGTAAGGAAGAAGGATGAAGATTAATCGAAGATCCACTATTTATTAGAGTACGATCAAAAGTCTGATCGAGGATCTCGCATCTGACATACGGTGCTCCCGTATTTGATCGATTAGCTGGAAGACAATTTTGGATAGCGTGACATGTTTCCTTGGTCAACACATGGATCTTTGAACAATGGTTACACTGCCTTTTCTTTCTGCGGACAGTGGTTTGCTCTTTTAAACCTTTCTGCAGAAGAGGGAAGTGTGCCAAGGCTTCCAAAAGAGTGAGTTGGACCGTGAACTTGTCTAGCATCTCTTTCATCAGATCATTCATCTGGGTCTTTTTAGCATTTTCCTTTTTATCTCCTTTTTCCAAGCGGAGTGCTTGGGGAAAAGGTATTTGTACATCCTCCTTGTCAATCTGTACAAGAGGAGGGTTAGAGGAAGAAGAAGAAGAAAGTGTTTTTTTGTTAAACTGGGACTTGCTCTATGTATATCATCAGAAATAGAGTCAGATCGAGTTTTATCAACTGTCTTTTTATTTCTCTTTCTAATTCTTCTCTTTTGTACATTTTTTGGTGATTTTTTATCATCATCTCTATACAAAAAAGAAAGGTAAAGCAGCTGCTTCGGCATTCGTCTCTGACTGATTCCCTTCAAACTCGGTGGCTTCAGTACCACCATCTACATCATCAAAGGGAAAGGCGGCTTCAACACCGCCATCAATGTCCTCAACAGACTCGTTGGTATCTTCAGGTGTATCCTCATCGAGCCTAGTTAAGTCTCCGCCTACTGGCATCCTACCGCTCTTAAGAGAAATCAAATCAACATCATCATAGTAAAGATAGTCATATGAAAATACCTGTGATTGGAGGATGGGTTCGGTCAAGTATACCTACTCTGACTTCCTCTTCAGATTGTTTGGATTCGGTTCTATCTGAGCAGGGATAGCGGATTTCCCTTTGACTAAATCTGTGACATGATTTTTAAATTCATCCATATCTCGTCTAAAAGCAACCTGTTGTTCGGTGATCGGATTGGCAAGATAGTTTAAAGCTAGGTTGTCATGGAAGGGACCATGAGACTCGGATGAGTCGCCTCGATGATACTAAGGCTACTGTTGAGTTGACTGTTGAGGAGGACAGGATTGTTGATACTGAGAAGGATATGAACTCTGCCTCCACTGAGTGTGCTGGTAAGGATGAGGACCGGAATGTTGTTGGTGTTCTCTGGTCTGCCCCATCGATGCCTGAGGTGGCTGCTGGGAAGAGGCACCTCCTGAAGACTGATGGATCTGTGATTCATCATTCTAAAAGTTGAAAATAGAGCTTTGTTCCCGAGTAAATAGCATCATATTTCCCCTTATATTGCATAATTAGCAAATGCATGCAAGCATAATATCCACATTTTAGCATTCATATTTGCATAAAATAAGAAGCCCAGTTCACTTGTAAAAATCACCTGTATATTCACCATATTTCACTTATTTGTATATATTTTATACTAACTCTGAATCCAATAAAACCAACTCTATAGTGTATATATTACTAACACTAATAAAGGAAAAATATAAAAAAAATACTAACATGTAAAATTACCTAATAAAACCCCAAACCTAGTTGGAGACCTTAGACCTTAAAACGTACATATTTCTCTCATACAGTGTCCGATTTAGGTCTACTCACTTTTAAAGTAATATACATTCAGAGATCTTCGAAACAAGACCAATTTCATTAAAATCGGAGCTCGTATGCAAAACTTGGGTTTTGGGCCCCTTTTGTATATTGTACATATTGACCATTTTGCCCTTCATTTTATCTTTTTATTTTCTTAATTATTAAAAATCCAAAAATATTCTTTTTATCTTTTCTTAATGATCAAATTAATAGTCATTTGTTCAGTCGGATAATGAGAGCAGATTAAAAACCACTTTTAATTAGGTTCAATTAATTTCGAGCGGCAATATATTTTTTTTACTTGGGCAAGCCCAAGGTCGAACTCAGGGAGGCAACAGTCTCCTTAGGTAGATTTTAAGCAAGTTCTAAGGTTTGACTTTCAGGGGATATTTTTTATTCTTTTTCAATATATTTTATGCAAGACACATGCACAATCCAGCCAGTTTACAAGTTAATTCAGATAAGTGATCAAATCAAGTCCAAAAATTATGAAACTTGGCCAGATGATGAAATGCAATGAAATTAAACTACTCTAATTTTTTGGATTCTTCTGACACTAAATAAATTTACTGTGAATTAAAAATGAATGCAGAGTGATTTTGACTAAATTAATTTTAATAAATATCAAATCATAATATTTTTAGAAATAAAAATTATCCTAGATAGATCTAAGTGTGAAGAATCTAGGAAAATTAATAAACCTAAATTTTGATGTTAAATGAACCTATTAAAAATTATTTAAGAAAATCACTAAATGATTTATTCAGACCTCGAGATGCGTGCAAATGAGAAGATTTTTTTACACAATGTGAACTTAATTATCCTAAATCTAATGTGATTTTTTGGGGATTTTTTGGAGTCATAGAGAAATTACTATGAATTAAAAGGCATAAATGGGCAAAATATAGCAAAATTCAACCAATTAATTAATAGAAAAATCCTCTGATATTACAAAAATGTGCCAAGTATCACATATGAAAGAAGACAATTTAAGCTACACAATGCAATTTTCAAACTGGAAAATGAGTTAAAATGAATGCTTAAATGATTGTGCAAAAACAGGGATGTAAATGCAATACAGAAACAAAATTGATTAAAGAAATATGCTGACTGGACTGAGATGAGATTACCTATACACCTGAGGGTGTTTATGTAAATTCTCCAGGACACACATGCGCTACACATGACTTCCAAGGGGGCGGGGATGCTTCCGTGATTTTCCAGAAGGATAAGGGTTCCCAAGCAATTTTTCCAAAAGAACATGTGCCCTCTCACGTGAGGTTTAAGTTACATGCAACGCTCCTGGCGGTGATGCATCTGGAGTGGAGTGCGCAGACGAGCGTGAAGCTGCTGACGTCGAAGATGGTCGCTGGAGGGGAGCGCAGCTACGCGAGGGAGTGCGAGGCCGTTGGCGACGAAGCGGCGATGGTGAGACACAGGCGGCACAAGGAGGCGTGCGGCCACTCTCGGACTAGGGTTGCACTGCTTGGATATCGCGAGGCTTGTTTGACTGAAGGGCTGCGCGCACAGGAGGTGGAGGCGCGACCGATTGCGGGCTTGCCTGTGGAGATATGGCAATGGAGATGCTCGACGATGATGGAGCGAAGCTGGAGCGACCTGCTTGCGGTGGGCGAGCCGCGGCACGGGTGTGCACTGGTGGTGGCGTGCGAATGGAATGCAGGTGGGCAGAGAGGTGGAGCACGCACTAAGGGCGACTGTGGTGCACCTGCGGTGAAGGTGCTCCTCTCCAGGCGGATGCTTGGCGGCTAGCGGTTGTGATGGAGGTCTTG
This sequence comes from Ottelia alismoides, assembly GCA_037367405.1. NCBI lineage: Eukaryota > Viridiplantae > Streptophyta > Magnoliopsida > Alismatales > Hydrocharitaceae > Ottelia > Ottelia alismoides. Next base: position 772,769 of record JAZKJV010009936.1, on the reverse strand, counting down.
CGGGCGGTTGGAGCTTGGTCGCGGGCAGGAGGTGGCAAGGCGGAGGGAGATGAAGAGAGGAAGAAGAAGAAGTGTGGAGAGAGAGAGACTTTGTGAAGAAGAAACAGGGGAGGTTCCCCTGTTTAACAGGGGAACTACTTCTATTTGTTTAGCGGCCGCGAATAAGTGATTAATCGGTTGATGAATCTAACTCCAAAAATCACGAAAAAATCATATTCGTGATCGCAATGTGTTGATTTTCCGTTGAAATGCTATTTGTTTGATGATTCGTGTGATGGATAATGATAAATTTAGGAGAGAGAGAGAGAATGGGTGTGTAATGAGGAAGAAGAACAGAGGAAGAAGAAGAAGAGCAAGGATAAATTACCTGTAGCTAATGGAAGGGGCGCCTGGGAAGAGCTCGATGATGAGCTCCTATCTTCGCTCGATGCAGCGGCGGTGCAGAGCTCGAGCAACTCGAGAAGGAGTTGCAATAAAGGGATCGAAATCCCTTGGATCTCGCCTCGAAAGAAGATGGGTCGTCACTCAACTGTAGAGTTCCCTGTCACCTAAGGTTGATAGGAGCTCTCCTCTCCCTCACCGTGAAAATGGTGGATGATGAAGAATGGAGGAGGAGATAAGAATATAAAGAGGAGGAGGGAGTTAGAGAAGAGATGGAGAGAGTGGAGAAAATGGTGGAGGAAATGGGGTAAGTGTGGCTTGGAGTAGAAGGCAAGTAAGGAGGAAGAAGTAAAAGGGAGTAAAATAAAATAGATAAAATAATAATAAAAGTAGGCTACTAAAAATAAAAGAGAAAATTAAGGTAAATTAAAATATTAAAATAAATTAAAATAAATAAATATAAATAATTAATTAATTAATTAAAATAAATAATAATAAATAAATGAAATAAAATCCGAAATTAATAAAATAATAAAAAATGGGGGTGACACGTGGCGGCTCCAGGAGCTACCACGTGTCGCTCCCGAACAATTCAAAAATTAAATGTAAAGAAAAATCAAAAAGAAATAACAAAAGGGGTCAAATTAAAAAGTGGTCAACATGAAATTGATCACCTCGACGAGATCTACAACTTTCATGAAGGGCGAAAATCAAATGAAATCATCTGTACAAAATATATTTTTGGGTGGTACTTTATAGATATAAAATACCGCATTTTATCTTTTCTAATTTTTTTGTCATTTTTAATTAAGAGAAAAATCAAATAAAGTTAGAAAAAATATGACAGGAATATTTACAACTTAATCTATTTTTTTATTTTTAATAATTAAGAAAATGAAAGGATAAATTGAAGGGTAAAAAGGTTAATATATACAATATACAATAGGGGCTCAAAACCCAAGTTTTGCATACGAGCTCCGATTTTAATGAAATTGGTCTTGTTTTGAAGGTTTTTGAATGTATATTACTTTAAAAGTGGAGACCTAATTCAGAGGTTGTTTAAGAGAGATATGTGCATTTTAAGGCTCCTAGTTTCAAACTTGGATTGGGGTTTTATTGGGTAATTTTACAAGTTAGTATTTTTTTTGATATTTTTCTTTTATTAGTGTTAGTCATATATACACAATAGAGTTGATTTTATTGGATTCAGAGTTAGTATAAAATATATACATACAGGGTATTTTAGCTTATATACAGGTGAATATTTACAAGTGAATTTGGCTTCTTATTTAATGCAAATATGAATGCTAAAATACAAATATTATCAATGCATGTATGAATGCTAATTATGCAATATTGGTGGAAATATGCAGCTAATTACTCGGGAATAAAGCTCTATTTTTAACTTTTAGAGTGATGAATCACGGATTCATCAACCCCCTATACTTAAGCATTGCTCGTCCCCGAGCAACTAAAATCAAATGCAAGAGTGAAATGAGATTGGGTTCCATACCAAGGTCATGAACAAAAGTTGAGAATGGAGCTTGACTCGACCTTTAGATTAATTGTGTGGCGGAACCTTATTGGGATCTGAACTTAAGACCTAACGGACTTCAAGTTCCACAAGTCTTCTATTTAAGACGCCTCAACAGTCAGGTCAGAACAAATCCTCATACGCAAATTTCTGATGACTATGATTCTTACTTGTACTGTGTAAGTGTAAAATAGCTCTCCACATCAGAAATGGCTCAGAAACAGCCTCCTCTAATAAGGTAACTCTAGTTACCCGGTCCAGTAAATCTTTCCTCGAGGAGCGGGGAATTCCCTTCTAAGTTCAAGAGAGACCAGCTCAAGAGGAGGGGGTGGAGAAAAGAATGGACGGTAGCCAGTGTAGCTACCTATCCCGGGATGCTTGAACAGTGTAGCCAAGTCATCCAGCTGCAGACTTCCGTCTAATATACATACTCCGATATGTATTTTATTTTCTATCTGACCTGTCTATTTTTTTGGAGTTCTTGCATTTTCTTCTTCTTTTTTTCTTTTTTTTTTTGAACTATATAAAAGATGCAGCATGTACATCAGGAGTTTTTCCTCTTGAGCCAGTAGACTATCCCTCTTTTGAAGCATTATTGCAACCCACAGCATCCCGTCCTTAGATGTCAACACCACCTGACTAGGTTGAGATGCACTAACCTCCCTAGAGGAGGACGGATGTTTCCACCCGTGTGCTACTCCAAGCTAAAGGATTCTACCTCCTCACCTCATCAATGAAGAGCTACGTGCATAGTGCTTGTCCAAGTTAGGTCATTATCTAAAAGAATCATGCGTGTGCATGAGATATTCTTCTTAGACTAATCAAGATGACATGTGAACATAGACTTGCAGACTCAAAGAATTAAGTCACTTGACCTGAGAAATCTTAACTCCAGTTCCTATAAGGTTCCTCTGAAATTAGGTGGACTAAGGTCAAATCAAGTCCCTCCTCAACATCTACTCATAACTTGGTTCAGAAGCCACTAGCTTTTCACCTTGCATATGCAAGGATATGCAGATGAGATGTAGATGACATGCTATGAATGAAATACAATACTCTTTTTTCTTTTAAGATGCAGAGATGATGTGCAAGAGTAAATAAGAAGCCTATTTTTTGTTGTTTTGATTTTGTTTTTTTTCAAAACTTTGTTATACCTCCTATGTTACAACAATTTACAAGAGTTTTATAAGTATTATACAAATTATACAAGTGTTATACAAGTATACATGTATTTTAATTTTTTTCATTTTTTTACAAAAAGTTTTACAAGTATTATACAACAAGTAAATTTTTTTCAATTTTTACCCACACGTAATTATTGCATAATATATACAAAAAAACGCGAAATACGTGAAAGTACAAGCTATGGGTAAAAGTATATATGTAATATATACACGCCCTCCTATACTTAGTGTGTGCTATGTTCTCAGAGCACGAAAAGCGAGGAAAAAGACATAGCTCGTGCTAAGCGTAGTAGAGCTAAAATAACAAAAAGTATAGAAGTCGCCCCGCCCCCCTATACTTAGGCTCTGGCAGCCTAAGTGTAGAAGAAGATCAAAAATAGGGCGGGCAAGGTTAAGAGGGGAAATGGAGGAGTATATACACGGCGGGCATCGGTTCCCCCTATACTTAGGCTCTGGTCAGCCTAAGTATAGGACAAGAGTGAGTGTGAGAACCAATGAGATCTAGAGAATATACATCGAATGGTGAAGAGACTCGGGTCACTTTCCCCCCTATAATTAGGATTTGATCATCCTAAGTATAGACATAAAATGAAATGATATGGAACTAGGGCGAGTGATTCGAATCACTGAGAGGGAGGGAAAGAAAATATATACAAGGAGGATTGAGAATATACCGGGATCAAGAAGGTTTGTGATGAACCTTCTTGCGGGAGCGAGGAGGTAAGGAATATACAAGTGTGTCGCTGTCGGAATCATCCTCAGATGGATGATAGTGAGGTGAAGGGATCGTCCAACGAGGGTCGACACACGGCTGCTTGCTTAGATACGGCTTAAGAACAGCTGAACTGAGCTCACTCATATAGATCACCTTATCCAGACCCGATGAGGATTCCTCTGAAAATTCCTTCTCCGGAATGTTGAAGGAAATTTTCTTGGTCGGTTTTCTAGAACCTGAATCATTGAGAGGGAGATGAGAGCGACGCACCTTGAGATGTTCGGGGGAACATCTCGAGGAATCAATTCTCGACTTCCTCTCACTAGATAGCCGACTAGAAGAGGGAGTAATCGTGTTTTTATGTGGAGTCAATTTAATCTTGTTTGTTTCCTTTGAAGGTCTGGGATGTGGTGCGGTGCTGACCACGGGTTCCTCATCAGACGAGTCACCATATAGATTGGAATATTCCTGAAGGGTTAGCACGCATCTCGAGAAAGTGCTAGTGATCTCAGTTGGCTTGGCATTATTGGGTTCTTATGTCAGATCACCGAAATGATCAAGGAAATCCACAAAGGTCGTGTCCGACTCAATGATAGCTTCTGGTCGTGAGTCCTTCTTAGAAGATGTCACGGTGGTGGTGCAAGCAGTTGATGAAGTGGGGGTATGGGGAGCCTCTGAACCAATGGTCATCCGGACAGTCGGTCTCTCAGGTGTAGCAGAGAGGTGGGACTCATCTACCTCTCGATGGTCACAACTGTCAGCAGATGTGTGGGTCACCTTGGAGTAAAGTGTATCAAAGAGTGGGTGAGGTCGAAGTGCTCCCAATGCTGAAAAATCGATCTCCCGAGTCTTGCAATCTATAGTCGCCTTAGACAAGGCTAAGAACGGCTTCCCGAGAATAATCGGAGACTAGGTAAACTCTCCTCGGTGCTCAATGTCAATGATCATGAAGTCCACCTGGAGTAGAGCACCTTGAAATGTAACGATGACTGAAATGTTTCCTCTCGAACGTTTGATAGATCGATCAACCAGCTGAACGATCTCTCTTGACTTTCTGATTGGCCTGAGTTTGAGCTTGTCAAATACAGAGGTCGGGAGGATATTTATCGGGGAGTCATCATCGATTCTTGCATGGGTAAAGATAGTGTCTTTGATTTCACATTCAACTCGGGGTAACCGCTTCACTCTGCGGCTCTTGGTCTTTCTACCCATTACCAAGGAGGTGGCCATAGACACTATGTGTCTTTCAGTCATTGTCCTCTTATTACCCGACATCTTTGGCATCAATTTACTTCTCACAAATCATTTGAGGTCGGGAAAGTGATCTATGGCCTTAATCAAGGGAAGTTTGAAAATCAATTCTTCATCGAGTGATTCCCTTTAGGCAGGATCCATTTTTTTAAAAGCTTTTTCATTTTCTATTTTTATGTGATTTTTTGGTTTTTCATTTTTTTGGTGTTTTTGGTGGATGAATGATCAGACCCTGGATTGGAAGGCAAGGGGTTAGTAGAAGAGGGAGATAGAATGGACTCCAGCTATACATGATGTGTGGGTTCCCTAATACTCGCTCAGTTTTCAACATCAGATCTACTTACTTCCTTCTCCACTTTCATACCCAGGCTGGCAGAAATTGAGTGCAAGATTTCGATGACGTCTCTCAGCTTGTTACCAAATGATTCATTTTTCTCAATCAGTCTGGAAATGTCGTCCTCCAAAATGTTCTCATGACAAATCATGGGAGAGTTCTGCTCAATTGGAGGATACTGCTGAGATGTTGGGGTCTCATACTCAACATACCTAGACTCTGGCATGTACCGCTGGGTCGAGTATGGACCATCCAAATGGCAAATATTGGTCGGAGACTCATATGATGGAGTCAATGAAACAGGGACTGATAAGTCTAGCTCATGAGTCCAATCTTGTGAATGTATAGGCTCTTCGATTGTGTGATATAAAGGCTGGCTAATGGAAGCTTGATAAAGTCAATCAAGTCTGGAAAATCATTATGTGCAGGCCTCTCCATTTGGGTTGTTCGATCGACCATTTGATTCCCTAAGGTCAAGTCCGGATGTGTATATGTAAATTGTCATCTGGTCTCTACTTGAGGTGAGAATGGGGGCATATAATTTTGCCAATCATCTGTCTCAGCAGTGGCTTGCTCTTCATTCGATTTTTTGATTCCTGCAAGCTCTCGAGAATAAGTACAGTCAGCCCAAGGTGGAAGTGGATCCGGGATGTTAGAATATGGAGTAGATGAGAAATACGAAGAAGTGGAGAAGTCAGTCGAAGTTCTAACTTCATAATCGGGTTGAGGTGGAACCGACCATGGGTAAGGGTCTCTCGTGGATGGCGGAGGATACATGAACGAAGGAGAAGGCGAAAATGAACGATATATGATCGAGGAGGATTGACCAGAGGTCATAGGGTAAGGGGACCAATATCCCGACATTTTGAAGAGGAAAGGTGAATGTAAGAAGATTGAGGTAGAAAACGTGCAATTACACAGGATAACACACACGGACAGACACAAAGACAAACGCAAGAGCAAATCCTGAGTTCACACTCAGCACGGTGAAGGACCTGAAATTAGTCTGGTTGATTTTAAATGTGAATTTTCAAACAAGTAGCAAAGGTTACGCGGCCTATAGGGAAGACGACTAAAAGCCGAATGCGTCTTCCCTGTTTAACTTGTCGCCTAAGATACTGACGGTCCTTCCTTTCTTCGCTCCTATCCCAAGTTGATGGATTCAAAGACCTGCCCCTATCTACCTACAAGCAGGCGGAGGCTGACAAGGCCGGAACTTCACCCCGGGGGGTTACTGGCAACTTGTCACGAAGTACAGCAATTTCGCCCCTATCTACCTGAGACAGGCGGAGGCTACTTGGTACTAGTCAGTGAACCTGAATAATTCAACTTGTGATATTTGCCAGGATTAGTCGGAACATGATATGGAAGGTGGGGATTTAGACTCTGCTTTAAGGTGTTCATACACACTCAAGTACCCTCACTCAGTCTGAAAATAAGGTCGGGGTTAATCTCCCGCAGATAAGGGTTAATTTTAGTCAATTTTTTGGGTCCAATTCAATTAGCAGTCCCGATTTTAGAGATTAGTTGTCACTGATATTAATCCACACAAGCAATCACGTCTACTGTCCAGTCCCAATTCCTTTATCCTAGGTTAGAAAACCGAGAGAGAGAGAATAGGAAAAAGCCGATGCAATCGAGAAAATGACGATGAATGCTTGAGTAAGAAGACTTACAGTGCCTCCATCTCTCTACAATGCGGGATGCAATACTGAATTGAAATTTTTACACTAAATGGAATGCAATCGAGAAAAGCCGCTCCTAGACAGGCAGTTCTATTAGAGAGTGAAGAACGAATTGAATTTGGCTAAGTCCTGCGGTCTAAGTGCATCTTTTAAGTGTGAAGTGTGGTCCTAGAATTTTACGAGCACATACAGTTCCTAAAATAGCTCTAAGAGACACAAGTACATGTCCTATTCTACGTAAAGCAACAACACAATACACATGGACACATTTTATTATCACTTACACGCGCGAGATCCCAAACGAGAACCGCTATAAATGCAGACACTTTTTTTACAAGTAAATAATAAAAAAATGAAAAATCATTTTGGCGTCTCAACAACCGACTTGATCCACGAATCGTCAGCCTCCGATGCACTTCGAGATGCATCGACTTCAGGAAAGCTGCTCCAAGTCCGCTGGGTCCTCGCACAAAAAGATACAAAAATGTCAGAGAGAGAGAGAAATAAATAGAAAAATAATTGAAAAAATGGAATAATTACAAGGTGGTTCGGGGATCAGACTACACGAATGACTGGAAAACGTAAATCTAATTTTCTAAAGTGATCCTAAGCCATTTGCCTCCCCGACAACGGTGCCATTTGATACGGGCTCTCACTATCCTTGTTAATTCAATCAAATTAATGGTCAAATTAATCGTTGTCATTCGTTGCAGTCGGATAATGAGCGCAGATCAAAAACCACTTTAATTAAGTTCAATTAATTTTGAGCGGCAATATTTTTTTTACTTGGGCAAGCCCGTGGTCGAACTCAGGGAGGCAGTTGTCTCCTTAGGTAGATTTTAAGCAAGTTCTAAGATTTGATTTTCAGGAGATAATTTTTATTTCTTTTTCAATATATTTTATGCAAGACACATGCACAATCCAGCCAGTTTACAAGTTAATTCAGATAAGTGGTCAAATCAAGTCCAAAAATTATGAAACTTTCCAGATGATGAAATGCAATGAAATTAATCTACTCTAATTTTTTTGGATTCTTCTGATACTAAATAAATTTACTGTGAATTAAAAATGAATGCAGGGTGATTTTGACTAAATTAATTTTAATAAATACCAAGTCACAATATTTTTAGAAATAAAATTTATCCTAGATAGATCTAAGTGTGAAGAATCCAGGAAAATTAATGAACCTAAATTTCGATGTGAAATGAACCTATTAAAAATTAATGAAGAAAATCACTAAATGATTTATTCAGGACTCGGATGCGTGCAAATGAGATGAATTTTTTACACAATGTGAACTTAATTATCCTAGATCTAATGTGATTTTTTGGAGAATTTTTGGAGTCACAGAGAAATTACTATGAATTAAAAGGCATAAATGGGCAAAATATAACAAAATTCAACCAATTAATTAATAGAAAAATCCTCTGATATTACAAAAATGTGCCGAGTATCACATATGAAAGAAGACAAATTAAGCTACACAATGCAATTTTCAAACTGGAAAATTGAGTTAAAATGAATGCTTAAATGATTGTCCAAAAACAGGGATGTAAATGCAATACAGAAACAAAATTGATTAAAGAAATATGCTGACTGGACTGAGATGAGATTACCTATACACCTGAGGGTGTTTATGCAATTTCTTCAGGACGCACATGCGCTACACATGACTTCCATGTGGGCGGGGATGCTTCCGTGATTTTCCAGAAGGATAAGGGTTCCCGAGAAACTTTCCCAAAAGAACATGTGCCCTCTCATGTGAGGTTTAAGTTACATGCAACACTCCTGGCGGTGATGCGTCTGGAGTGGAGTGCAGCGGACGAGCGTGAAGCTGCTGACGTCGAAGATGGTCGCTGGAGGGGAGCGCAGCTACGTGAGGGAGTGTGAGGCCGTTGGCGACGAAGCGGCGATGGTGAGACATAGCCGACACAAGGAGGCGCGCGACCACTCTCGGACCGGGGCTGCACTGCCTGGATGTCGCGAGGCTTGTTTGACTGAAGGGATGCACGCACTGGAGGCGGAGGCACGACCGGTTGCGGGCTTGTCTGCGCAGATATGGCGATGGAGATGCTCGACGATGATGGAGTGAATCTGGAGCGACCTGCTTGCGGTGGGCGAGCCGAGGCACGGGTGTGCACTGGTGGTGGCGTGCGAATGGAATTCATGTGGGCAGAGAGGTGGAGCGCGCACTATGGGCAGTTGTGGTGCACCTGCGGTGAAGGTGCTCCTCTCCAGGCGGATGCTTGGCGGCTAGCGGCTGCGATGGAGGTCTTGCGGGCGGCAGGAGCTTGGTTGCGGGCAGGAGGTGGCAAGGCGGAGGGAGATGAAGAGAGGAAGAAGAAGAAGTGTGGAGAGAGAGACTTTGTGAAGAGGAAACAGAGAAGGTTCCCTTGTTTAACATGGGAACTACTTCTATTTGTTTAGCGGCCGCGAATAAGTGATTAATCGGTTGACGAATCTAACTCCAAAAATCGTGAAAAAATCATATTCGTGATCGCAATGTGTTGATTGTCCGTTGAAATGCTATTTGTTTGATGATTCGTGTGGTGGATAATGATGAATCGAGGAGAGAGAGAATGGGTGTGTAATAAGGAAGAAGAATAGAGGAAGAAGAAGAGCAAGGATAAATTACCTGTAGCTGATGGAAGAGGCGCCTGGGAAGAGCTCGATGATGAGCTCCTATCTCCGCTCGATGCAGCGACGGTGCAGAGCTCGAGCAACTCGAGAAGGAGTTGCAATTAAGGGATCAAAAACCCTTGGATCTAGCCTGGAAAGAAGATGGGTCGTTGCTCAACTGTAGAGTTCCCTAGCTGCCACCTAAGGTTGATAGGAGCTCCCCTCTCCCTCATCGTGAAAATGGCGGATGATGAAGAATGGAGGAGGAGATGAGAATATAAAGAGGAGGAGAGAGTTAGAGAAGAGATGGAGAGAGTGGAGAAAATGGTGGAGGAAGTGGGGTAAGTGTTGCTTGGAGTAGAAGGCAAGTAAGGAGGAAGAAGTAAAAGGGAGTAAAATAAAATAGATAAAATAATAATAAAAGTAGGCTACTAAAAATAAAAGAGAAAATTAAGGTAAAAGAAAATATTAAAATACATAAATATAAATAAATAATTAAAATAAATAATAATAATAAATAGAATAAAATCTGAAATTAATAAAATAATAAAAAAATGGGGTGACACGTGGCGCCTCCAGGAGATGCCACGTGTCGCTCCCAGAAAATTCAAAAATTAAATATAAAGAAAAATAAAAAAGAAATAACAAAAAGGTCAAATTAAAAAGTGGCCAACATGAAAGTTGATCGTCTCGACGAGGTCTACAACTTTTGTGAAGGGCCAAAAATCAAATGAAATCATCTATACAAAATATATTTTTGGGTGGTACTTTATAGATATAAAATACTGCATTTTATCTTTTCTAATTTTTTGTCATTTTTAATTATGAGAAAAATAAAAATAAAGTTAGAAAAAATATGAAAGGAATATTTACAACTTGATCTATTTTTTGAATTTTTAATAATTAAGAAAATGAACGGATAAAATGAAGGGTAAAAAGGTAAATATGTACAATATACAATAGGGGTCCAAAACCCAAGTTTTGCATACGAGCTCCGATTTTAATCAATGGTCTTGTTTTGAAGGTCTTTGAATGTATATTACTTTAAAAGTGAGTAGACCTAATTCGGAGGTTGTATAAGAGAGATATGTGCATTTTAAGGCTCCTAGTTTCAAACTTGGATTGGAGTTTTATTGGGTAATTTTACAAGTTAGTATTTTTTTGATATTTTTCTTTTATTAGTGTTAGTCATATATACACAATAGAGTTGATTTTATTGGATTCGGAGTTAGTATAAAATATATACATACATGGTATTTTAGCTTATATACATGTGAATATTTACAAGTGAATTTGGCTTCTTATTTAATGCAAATATGAATGCTAAAATGCAGAATGCTAATTATGCAATATTGGTGGAAATATGCAGCTAATTACTCGGGAGCAAAGCTCTATTTTCAACTTTTAGAGTGATGAATCACGGATTCATCAAAGACCATCGGAAATAATGATGATCACGACGGATCCCTGGTTGTTGTGTCTGGTTGTACCATATCCCATTGGCCTCAGTCAATAGCTCAGGCAACTCAGAGTAAACGGGGGGCATAGATGCCAGTGGATGATCGCCCGGATACACCACCATCTGAATGTCAGATGATGGCGTTTGTTGGTGTTGTGGGTAAGCTGAAGACTGGTGAGTCGGCTCAGAGTGCACATGGTAGATGTGCTGAACTGGTGGTCGTGGAAATATGCCTCGGTCTCGAGTTCCTGAATCAGCCTGTGATCTAGAAGACTTGTTAGAATCAACTTGTAATTCTTGAAGGCACATAATCTGTGTCTTCATATCACCAAGGCATTTTTTATGCTCATCTTTCTTATCGAGCTTGTCCAGATTCTGACACTTTTTCTCTATGATTTCCATTCGATCCAATTTCTGACAAATGATCCCCATATCAGCTGGTGAGGATTCGGAATGATTAGAAACAACAGAAGAAGGATTCCTTCAATTTTTGACACTCTGGAGTGCTGGTGATAGGTTGCTGGCTTGATCTGAGTCTAGTACCGAGTTTGGGACATCGTGGTGTAGTTCTCGGCTATCTTCTCGTAAATGGCCCATACTTGGTCCTCATGCTTTGAGAAGTATGAGCCTCCGCAAGATGCATTCATCATACCCTGAAGTTATTGTGTCAATCCACAAAAGAAACTTTGAACTAAGTTCACCTTTGTGATCTCGTGGTGGGGACACCTATCAGTGAGCTCACTGAAATGGTCCCATGCCTCGTGGAACTGCTCGTTCCCGATCATGGTGAAGTTACTGATCATAGCTCTAGCAGCATTCGTTCGACCGAGTGGGTAGTACTTGTTCAGATAGGTAGTTCTCAACTGCTCCCACGTCGAAACGTATCTCCCCAGGTGTTTCAGCTAGTAGGTTGCTCGATCTGCGAAGGAGAATGGAAAAGCAATCAATTTGATCGTATCCTCGTTCACTTGTGCATCATGCATCGTGCTACAAATAAGCTCGAATTCCTGGATGTACAGATGTGGCTCCTCAGTAGAGTGCCCGTGGAACTTGGGCAGCAATTGGATTGTCTGAGGTCGGAGCTCAAGTTTGTCGTGAATGGCACGGAGACGGATCCATCGATGAGTGGTAGTAACTCCAAGGTTGTAGAGTTGTTGCATTGTTCTGTCTAGACCAAGAGGTGGTTTTTCTGCTCCATTGGGTTGCTCAAGTTCCTCGACTCCTAGATTCTCAGCACATGGATTATCTCTTTGGGCTCACAGTTGTGTCAGCTCGGCTCTAACATCATTCATCAATCTAACTTGCTCTTGATATGGTTCTGCATCGTCTCTAGGGATGCAAGTAGACTACTATTGATCGCAACCCGATCTATCACAATCGATGTAGTCTAAGGTCCTTTTCCAACCATGTCTTTTGGAAAAGAAAAAGAGTGTAGATCAAGTTCAACCAGGTTAAAATGCAACTGTTGAGGGTTTTCTCAAATCGGAGGTGACGGTGAGGGAGAATGAGAAGAAGAAAAAATCAGAGAAGAGCTTTCAGGGTTAGAGTCGCACTTGGAAGTAGAAACTCGATGAGATTTTGTTTTGGGAAGAGAGACATCCCGAACCGATCTAGATGGATGGATATGTGCGCGAGAGAGCGGATCGGTCAGAGTTGACCGAAGCGATCACCTACCCATCATCTTGATAAGATAGAGTATAGCTGATCGAGATCTCTGAAAGATGGGACTCACACCATAAAGTCAAACACAATGCAAATCTTGGATTCACCAACTCAACCCGATGATGATCGTAAATGTTTGATCTTTTATATTTTCAAATTTAGGCTTATTTGGCAAACAGGTCTTTTCACAGATTACCGTGAGCTGATAGGTGCCTGAAACTTTCCCAGAAGACTATCCCGAGTTCTTACAGAAAAATCACCTATTCTCAGCAAGTATGGGAGTAAGTATAGACTGTTTCTAGCAACCCATGTTACTTGAGGACCGTGCTTTTGCGGTGTCCTCTAAACCTCCCACTATGCTAAGAAAACTCGAACTATTTCCAGCTACCTGAGAGCCCCCACTTAAGAGCAAGTGATTAAATGTATGAACTCAGTAATATTTCGAAAGAGATTCAAACTTTGGCTCTAACCTTAAGGGTCATACCTCACTCACAAATCTGGAGAGTATCTGCAAGTCATTTGCTGGGGATTGCTCTCCCGAATCAAGCAAGTCGTTATGTTTCGTTTTAAAGTCAGATAAGGTTAGCAGTCCCTGTTTTACTTTTCGGTTATCACTTTTTTTGAGTATTTTCAGATAACGTCTAACGATTTTGTCTTTTTGGTTTTTGTCCTAGATAAGCATCAACCTAGGTTGCGAGTCCTAAAACTAGCTACGGAGGCACATGTAGAGAAAAATCAAAAACCCTAAGCAAGCACCTAACCTCGAAAAAGCCGCAAAAATCATCGGAAAAATTGCGATGTGAGAAAAGCCGCGGTGGGTGCTCTGCTCCCCTAGTACACGGCACTCAGTGAAACAGACCTCGAGAAAAAGAGTGAGGAAGGTACAAGCTGGGATGCCTTTACGAGGTCCCTTCTACAAAAATAGAAAAACGAGCAAGTGCCCTTGATCTTTTTATATTTTCTTTACAAGGAATTACAAAAAGGTAAAAAATGTATCTGCTCGTCAGTTCTCAAATGTGCTGCTCGAAGCCTGTATTGCACAAATCAGAAATAAGGAGCCGTGAAGTTAGAAAATAAGATGGTGAAGAGTAAACCCTAAATCCTAGGTCTACAGTATGAAAGCATTGCCTCCCCGACAAGGCACCATCTGAAAAACCGCACCCGATCTGAATGATAACTCGGTCCTTGTATCGATCATGTGGATTTTAGTAGAAAATTTATTTTTATTTATACTCCTAAACTCAAGTGTATAACGTTAAGTACATGAGTGTCGAACTTAGGGAGGCAAACTGTTGAAAACTAGGGTAAAAAGGTAGAAAAGTAATGCTTTATGGGTTTCCTAATTTTTATTCATTTTAGGGATTTTTCTGGATTTTTATTTGATTTTTATGAATTTTATACTATTTTTGTGAATTTTAAGTATTTTGTAATTTCTTTATTATTTTAGAAAAAGATTTGTAGTTTTTATTTATTTTTATTTTATTATTTTTATGTTTTAATTTATTTTCCTACTGTTATGATTTTTTAAGAAGTTTTTTTAGGATTTTTATCGATTTTTAAATTATTTTTAAGGTGAAAATATTATTTTTATTGAAAACTGTGGAGTATTTTTATTTTTAAATATGAAAATATTTTATTTTATTTTTATTAAAAAGTAGGTAAAATTATCTTTAAAATGCATGTAATACGTATTTTTATGATTTTTCTTGAATTAGTTATGATTTTTTAAAGTTTTTATGTATTTCAATTTTTTTTGTTGGTTTTAATATTCAATTTTTACTTTATTTTTGGTTTTATTGTAAAATATAGTAAAATATACTAAGGTAATTTTTTATAAGATTTTTAAAGTTATTTTTTATATATTTTTAAGCTTTTTAAAGTTTGTTATATTTTTAAAATAATCTATTAAAAATAGAAACCTTTTTATTTTGAAAAATATGAATTAATATTGTATATAGTGTATTTTTATATGTTTTTATTATATTTTTATATTTGGTATTTTGTTTATTATGTATATAAAGGTATAAGGATGTTTTAGCGATTTTTTGGAAAGACAAGTGTATGGGTGTAATTTCTAGAATTATTAGGTGCGTGTGTGCATAAAAGACAGAAAATCTAGGGAGATATCATGAAAAAACTCCTCAAGCACATGCGGGGGCAAGTGACTACTCCTCGTAGCGGGGCCTGCTTGAAAATCATAGAATACGCCGGGGTTTATGCATAAAAACACCAGGAACCATGTGTTGTCCACGTGGCTTGAGCCTGCCAAGGACCTTCTAGTAATAACTGAAGCCCGTAGGGGGGCTCGACTTAAATTTCCCAGGGGTGTTCATAGTAATAATGTGCTCGCTCTGTCCTGTTAATAGTATCAAGGAATTCGAGGATTAATACTGTAATTTTGCCCCCAAAAAAGCTTATTCGATGGGGCGTTGCTTTGCAGTGGTTGCGATGCGTGGCGCGAACTTGGGCCGTCCGATGGATCTGATCGAGCGATCTCTTTTGAATCTGGCACCAATGCTCCCGTCTTCATGGTCGTTCGATCAAATACAATTGAACGATGCTGCACAAATATGGAGATACGAGAATGTTCTTCCTGTTGGACATGCGAGCCCACGATGAGCCATTATCCAATAAATGTTATTGCAAATATCATTCCCTAATCTGAAATGAAGAATACATAATTTGCATAATAGGTCCCTTAGTACAATTAGGGTTATGTACCATGGCCATATTGAGGATCATACAGCTGTTGATTCAAATATTGAATCATAGAGGATGGTGCTTGGATGAACATCTAAAGAGTTAGATTGAGGACTCATCAAGCACCATCAAATGATTGTTAAGAGATGATCTCCAGCCTGGGTAGGAGATGGCAATCCTTTCTCAATTAGGTTGATATCTGACTGACCTCTTGATGCATGTCCTCTGCATTGGAATAGAGATTCGGAGGTGTCAGATTAGTTAGGTCAAAGAGTTGACTTAACGAGATTAAGATAACCAAAGTCCTATATCGTATGCTGTCATGATATAGGCGCACATCCTCTGACCGGAGACGGATGTGTTATTATATGTCTGAGTATGTACATTTGGCAGACCAATAGGTTGATGACCTAATTAAGGTCTATACACCGACGCACTGGTGTGCATATAAGGGCATATGAGTAATACGATCTCTAAAGGGATCATACAGGTTCATTACTGAACCGGAAGACATGAGCTCACTCATGAGATATTGGGAAGAATCAAATTCCGTGCACGGTCGTCTCGCTTTGGAAGCTTGACTGAATTTGTAGGTTTGATATATACTTTTTGGAAAGTATATGATCAAGACCTAGGTATGATACATGCTTTTGGAAAGTATATGATCGATACCAACTCCCAATGATCGAATGAGAAACTTACTGATAAAAACCCTGAAGTAGACAGTATAAAGTTGATCTAATACTTCGGGTTTATTCTGAGTCTTCCAGTATGCAGGATGTACAGGTATTGGGAATACCTGAGGGTGATGTGATCATAAACGATTGTATAACCACGACGCTTCCATTCATAGGGAGTGACGAAACAGATCTGGATTTTAGTGACTCCTCTCAGTAGAGAAGTAATCTTATCTTAGTCCAAATGCTGTACATTGATCTGGATGTGATTCAGATGCAATGAGAAGATTAGATTTGCGGTCTTGATTTAATCAAGCATCTATGAGAGGCCCGCTATCTGGATTTGAGATATTATCTCAATATCCAAGTCACTATACATGGAACAATACAATCACCCTGTCCTTATCTCCAAGTATTCGCGGAGAAAGCGCATTATCCTTGAAAGAGTTCAAGATAATTTCATTGTTGATATAAATATCCAAGCATTGTGAAAATGGATAAAATAAATGTGATTTAATTATCATGAATAATATGAATTTGATTCATATATATAGAGAGTTATCTAAGATGATTAAATGTGATTTGATTATCAAATATGTAAATAATGTGAATGTAATTCACATTGTTTGGGCACATGAGAATAGAGATCCAAGATGATTAAATGTGATTTAATTATCATGGATATTGAATAATGTGGATAGCACTATCCGTATTAATCATATATATTATAAATGTGATTTATAATATATAAGAGAGAGCTATTTGTAACTTACATTTGTTAATTAAATGTTAATGTGAATTGGATTCAAATTGAACATTAAATTGAAAATATAATTCACATTTTATTTTGGGTTGTGAATGTGATTCACAATTTTCCAATGGCAAGATTGCAATATTCACAAAATAATTATGAATTATTTTTGTTGAATAATTTACAACAAGTGTTGTTGTAAATCTTGGAGATTTCCATGGAATAATGTAATCTCATGAGATATCATGAGATTACATGAGATTGCCACAAATCCCATATTATGGAAGGAGGCAATCTTCATTCCAATAATCTCCATGATTGCTTGATTTAATTTGGGATTGATTTATATTGATTTATCAATATAGATTTAATCTAAATTAAATTAATTGCTGTTGGTTTTTACCAACATAAATCTTGACCACTAAAAGAAACACAAATCAATGAGAGCCATTGGATTTGTGTTGCCCATGGATTGAGATCCATGGATCCCAAATTATTATAAAAGGAGAGGCACCCATTTGCTCTTCAATACACACAAGAGAACACAAGTCTCTCTCTCTTTCTCTCTACATGTCAGCCCTCTCTCATCCTCTCTCATGGTCGTCCACCATGGATGCCCTAGAGAGATTCTCCATCGCTGCAGCGTTGTCGTTATGCTGCCCGATCGTTTGCTCGTGGATCTCCGTCTCCTTCGGTGCGCCTCGCTAGTGAAGAAGACGTCGGGTCTCGTGTGTCGAGATCAGGAGATCCGCCGCTTGGATCATCAACACGGATTGTGAGAAGCACACGATTCATCCCCGCGCTCGCAAGCGTCTCCTCCGTCAGATCGGACTTGAGACAGGAGGTCTCTTCGTTTAGAGACTCGATCGCAACCACGCTTCAAGAGGTAATCCTATTACTTGTTTGTGGTTTAAATGAAACGATCCGAGAAGTGTTCTTGGATTATGTGGTTTCATCATATAAAAATTTTCAATTTCCGCTGCATAGAACAACTAATACGACTAGTCGTTCTTCGTCGTATTTGATACGACGCTCACGCTTCTGTGATGCGCTTGAGGACCTATTCCATATCCTTCACTTCCCAAATGATGAAGGCGGCAATGGGGCTTCGATGCACAGAGGAGACGACCCGTCGGCTCGAGGCAGAGGCTTATCTCTGGTAAAGTTCTGATCGTGTTCCATGGTGGAGCTTCGTTCCAATATGATGCTGCTCTTCGAATCTCCAGGTTTTAGATCAAAACTCAAAATGCAGATGCTTCATCGTTTTGCTTTGATTGCAGGTGTTTCGACTGTGCAGGATCGGTACTGCTTTACTCCAACTGATCGGTACTACGGCTGCTCGCACTCTAGATGTATCACAATACGACTATGCCCTGCAAATGCTAACGACTCAAGGAGAACCTCGGTCCAAAATACAAACAGAAGGAAGGTGAATGGAAATCCTCGAGCGCATGCGGGGGAAGAGGATTGATACTCAGATCTATCAAGATCTGAGATGAACAGAATGTGAGCGATAAAGTAGGAAATGGAGGGAATCGGGATGGGGGAATGGATGATCGGCTAAAGTGAAATCGATGATTTGAAGCAAAACAGAGAGAAAACAAAGGAGAAGAGAGAGAATGAAAGGGGATAGAAATGGAGGAAGAGGAGAATGAGGAATAGATCTAACCAGAGAAATGGATTTGCGACGGAGGTGAATGTTGTCGCCTGTGAAGCTGGAGCTCGGCGGAGCTCCTGCGGTTCTTGCCTCAACCAGCAGCGGCTCAGGGAGGTTGCGCACGGCGGAAGAAGTCCTCGATGCCGGGACGACCACACCTTCTCGCTCCTCAGGGTTGCTCGACACGAAGCGAGTCTCTGTCACCAACCTCACTCTCTCACAGACCTTTGAAAGGGAGGTGGACGATAATGGCGGATCCCCTCCTAGAGAGGGGGTCAAGGTCCTTATATAGGAGATGTTTCGTGGGGAGCACGACCGGAGGTGTGGGCACCAACGGAAGATAGGGCCATTGGTGAGGTTGTTGGTCGAACGACCAATGACCTCGCTGTTGAGGAAGTTAGGGCTTGTTGGTCGACGACGGATACGAAGAGGAAAGGCGGGGGTCGGCGCATTGGAGAAGAAGAACGAGAGCAGAAGAAATGAGGGGAGGAGAGAGAAAACCAATAAAATTAATTAATTAATTAATTAAAACATGTAATTAAGTAAATAAAATTAATAGTAAATGGATAATTAAATACTTAATAACTAATTAGATTGATTAAGATATAATTAATAGATAATCATGTACTTAATTAAGGGATTAATTAAACAATTAATTTAATAAATTAATTATGTATATAATTAAATAATTACTTAAATTAATAAATTATTATAAATAAATAAGTAAATTAATAAACGAATAAATGAACTACTATTTATTTTAATTTAAAAATAAAGTATTAATATATTATATAATAATATAAATTACAGTACATTGTATAATTATACCAATACGGTCTCGAAACCCATATTTTTCATATTAACTCTGATTTTAGCGAAATCAGTGTCATTTGATAGATAATTTAATAAAATGGATTTTAAAACTTAGTTTGCCCAATTTAGAGTTCATATGACCGAGTTATGAGGTCCGAAAAATTTAGGTAACGGCTTCGTTGCCTCGTGATTTATTGGTATTTTGGCTTAAATTATATTTTTATATTTTTTAGAAGAATTTTATAAAAGAAATTAAGTAAAACAGAGTTACAGTATAGGAAGTTTCTACATATAATACATATTTACAACGGGGCCCAAAAGCCCAAACTCAGTTATTTTATTCTAATATTTTTTTTGATATTTTTATTAAATAGTATTAAGTATAAAACAAAGTTTAAAAGTGAGTTTGGTTAATTTGGAGTTTTCTATAAATAGTTATGAACCTCAGAAGTCGGATTTTACGGTTTTTTTGTTTCATTGCAATTAATTATTTTTTATTAAATAATTTTTCTAATATTTTTATAAAATTATATATATTTTTATGAACACCTTTAGTAAAATGAGTGTTTTGGTTTGAAGTTTTCTTGATGATAAATAAAATAGGTGAAATATTTACAATGTAGAAAATGTGTTTATGTACAATTAATGCTCTTGATTTCCTGACATTTGTATAATTTAGGATCCTTATCTCCCCTTACTTATTTAATTTTTCGACCAAGGAAATATTGACATGGTCTCGAGGTTAGGATCAATCTGTATATATATTATATCTACAACCTTCTTTTCTTTTATTTTTATTTTTCTTTTTTTTTTCTCTTTATTATTTTATATATAATATTAACAAATGTGGTTAGAATGTTAATTATTGGAAATTAGTGATTAGTTACATGTATTTTACCAAAGATTTTAGCCAAAATGAAAGAATAAAGGTGATGAATAATAGATTAATCAATAATCATAATTGGGTAAAAGAGGGCTACCATCAGGGGGAGTCAAGTTAACTCCACATCTTTTTTAAACTTTTTATGGCATTTTTTCAAAACACCCGGAGGACTTTAAATCACCCAGGTCCCCAGTATCAACATTCTCATTAAATTCAATTCATTTCAAGATCCTTATCCCATCCATCAAGTCTATCAAACTTTAAGAGGGTGTTTGGTTGGGGGTTACCGCCTCTTTGGGGAGTTACCAAACTCAAATCCTTAATCCCCTTGTAGGATCCACCAAAGCCAACTCTCTATCTTGTTTAATATATTAAACAGCTCATTTCTCTTTCATCAATTTCAACAAAGAATAATGTAATATACCGACTTATCATCTAAAAATTACAAAATATTCAACTTCTACTCACTTTTTCAAAATTCAATACAATTAAATTACAACTATTCACTTTTCCAAACTTCATGCAATCACATCCAACAAACCATCTCAACCCCAAACCTTCTATCCAAACACCAAAACACAAAACGGGTTACCCCACCTCTGATAACCCGCTATTCAAATGCATCCTCAGGGGTTGTTTGGTAATGGGATACAGGATACGAGATAAGGGGTATTAAGCTATTACTCCCCTCATTTCTGTTCATTTACAAGTATATGATTCTGTGGGATAAGGAGAGATAAACAGAAGTAATTTGTTATTCTTTGTTTGGTTGAATAAGAAGGGATACGTGATAGAAGTTAGTTATCTTAGATAAACTTGTTAGATAAGTGGTGGTTGTTTGTATTTTTATGGTGTGAGAGGTTGATAATGGAGGAATATAGGTGAAACTCTATCCTCTCCTATCCCTCATGTTGGCTCCATGGTCTAATCATCGACCATTTTAAGAGGGATACACATTTTGAGGAATAAAGAGGGATACAAATCTCCTATCCCTCCAACCAATATATGCATTGCTGCAATCGACCTCTCCAGATGGATGGATTAGAAATGTCTGTTTCTTCTGAAATCTGAATCACATATTTCTCTTATTAATCTAAGTTAATTTCTTGTATAATTTTAAATAATAATATAAAAAAAGTTGAAAAAAACACTCCTTTGGATAGCTTCATTTTTATCCTAATAATAAGTTTATAGGTATGAATTGGAAATATTTTGTCTCAAATCCAACGCGCATCACAAACTCGTGAATCCAAATTTAGAATCCCACTAGCCGCTCACCAATAGGTTTTGTTGACTATTTAATACACAAGTGAAGACAGAAGAAAGGATGAGTGAGTCGGATGTGGATCATGAGGTGCGCCGTAAACCAACCACACTATCTCCCTACAACCAAACGCCTGTGGAACTGCAAGACACGTGTTGTCAGAGGAACCACGCCAGCAAATCCAGCAAAGCAAACCATCCACGTTGGAATTGCCGACGTCCTCCCCTCGCCTCTCGGGGCAAATCTGTCATTCAAGTACCCCTTATTCCTTCTCCTCCCGTATATTTATCTCCCGGCTCCGTTGTGGCTAGGGTTTCGTCTAAGCCTCTCCTTGTTAATTCCCCCCAATTCCCCCATCCTTCTCCTATTCGGCTTCCCATCCTATTCGGTCCCAAATTCCCGATCTTTTTGTACCAATCACATGGCTCTGACCTTCTCCGATCCAATTGACGTCGTCTCCATCGCCTGCTGTTCTTCGATCCTCTCCAATCTCGCTTTCGTCGCTTCCGATCTCACCAATTCTGATCTCTTCCCCGTCTCCTTTCGCATCCCTCGTGCTTGGTCTTGATTTCTGTTTCGCGCCGCCGATCGGTGTTCGGGATGGGTAAAGGTGCGGAAATTCGCAAGGGAAAGTTTTGATTTGGCTGAAAGATTGGATTTTTTTGATGGACTGGGTTTTTCCTCTTAGGACGGAAGCCGCGTAGTGCTGTTAATCTGGGTGACGTTAGTAGTGATGACGATAGTTTGAGCTCTTCTTCAACCACGCGGTCCGAGCCGGTGTTGACCAATGCAACGGAGAGAGTTGATTCACTCGAGGATGATCTGGAGAAGTACCTCGATGCTCTGTATGAGAAGAGGTGGTAGTTTTCTTCCACGTGTTCCGTATACTTTATGATATATAAGCTGTCTTGTTGAAACAAATTTGTTGGTGTTTCTATTTTAGGGTTGTTAAATTAAGAACATGCATAGGGTATCGGTGTGTAAATTACTAGTTAAGGAAATGCTAGACCACTCTTTTGTTAATATGATATACACACACCCCTCCTTTCTTCGTTGAGTTGGAGGAGACTTAACTCCGGTACAGGATAGCTTGTTCGAGCTCACACTTAAATTAGGGTGCTCTTTATTTTCTCATTCAAGGTAGGCTTACATGATCTGTATGAGATAACCGGGGCTTACTTATTGGGAGAGTACATGATATAAATTAGGGCTACTCTGGCAACTGTAGTCCGTTGTATATGGTATATACCCATATCCTGCTATGCAAAATTTCTCTATATGCACTCCCTCTCTGTCACACACGCAACTCCAAGTGGGTCTCCTTCCTTTGATTCAGTCACCTTTGCAAGCTTCACCATATGAAAGTGACTGCTTATGTTCACCATGGCAAAAATGTCCATTCCATTATAATAGTAATGGTTTTATTATCCCTTTCACCTTTAAAAAGACAATCCAGAAAGTTATAGTAGATGAGAAAGCCTCATCTGTGATGCCCATAAAGCTATAAATGACTTCCAATTCTAGAATTAAAAATTTAAAATACACTTCTAAAATTGATAGTATATATGGAAATTAGATATTTGTGGCAATTATTTTAAAATATAGTGTGCTTATGGGAGTAGGTTTCACTAGATTCTATTTGTACTTGTGCATATTTTCACAAGCTTATTCAAGAATATAAAATTATCATTGCTTTTAGATTTTATAGAAAACTCAGTTGCCCCTTCCGAAGGATGTATATAACTTATTTGATTTTTGTAACTTCAATTTTCAGGGGCCAAACAAGGGAAAAGGCCTTGGCTGCCTTTATTGGGGCATTTGAAAATCACGTGCTTTATACTTTTGTGGATAACAAGTAAGATACTTCCCGTGTTTATTCTTTCCATTTTCTACGGCCAATACAATGCATGCATGCTTCATCATAAATATATATGATGGGAAGTGGCTAGCGAAATAAATGTTATTATACTGAAATTTGGTAATCGAGTGTTGGCAGTTGCATCTTCTGGAGCAACATTGCTATATATATAACTAAATAATAATAACATTTAACAGTGGTTCTCTATTTATTTCCAAAAAGTTTTCATTAGTGCGATTTTTATATGGTGGTGCAATAGCTAGCTGGAATAGTTAAGATGATCATATTTCAAGTGGGTCTATTAGAAAAATGAGGATGGCACATTGAAAATGTTTTATTATAATTTTTATGTTCTATGTAACTCATAGTTATTAATGTCCAAGTAATGTTGTTGCTATTAGATAATTTTGAGGTTACCATATAACAGTAGTTTTTTTATCTTGATTTTTTTAACGCCTTGGGTCATGTGTGTATCAGGCTTTACTTAAGCAGATAAATTTCTTCCAATTCATGTCATATTTTCGGAAATGTGCTTGGAAGTATATCTCGATTTCATTGATAAGTTATAGTTATCTGGATTTTGATGCAGATCTTTTACTTTGATACACCAGTTTGTTAACTCTATAAAGCGGGGATCATCAAGAGAAGTCTCTTTAGCTTCTCGTGCAATTGGTTGCCATCTATTTCATATCCAGAGTTACTTATGATCATCATATATCCATCATCTACTTACTTTCCTGTACATTATGTATGAAGGTTTACTTGCTATTACTATTGGTGGTCAAAAGAATGCACATGAAATGGTAGAAGAAGCGACTCCACATCTTTCGCAAGCCCTGAAATCTGGGTCAGACTCTCTGAAGAAGATATCAGTAATAATTTCTCCAGAATCATATTATTAGTTCCTTCATATTGATTTTATTGCTATTTTTACTACGGAATCTTATATTTATATATCGTACGTTCAGGTCTCAGATTGCTTAGCTGTCATTACTTTTGTTGCTGGGGAGGATGAAGACATTGAGACATCAATGAAAATCATTTGGGAGTTGATCAATCCCAAATCAGGTCCCAATGTATGTAGTATTGTTATTAATATTTTGAGTCAGTAGTATTGTTGCTATTAAACATTATGTTTTTTTTGTTACCGTTGGCTATATACAATTATATGACCTTTTTAAAAGAATGCAATGTTTAACTCCGTCGCAGATGAATCTGAATTTCCTAGTTTATAGATAATTAGATAAAGTAGCCCTGAAAAAAGAGGGGTACAAGCCCCAATCTTACCATTAATAGACGGCCAATATTACGTTTGAAGTAGCAAGAAAGATGTTCGCTAGACTTTAGCATGGAGAAAGCCTCAGCCTAGCCGGGAGTCCCTTGACCAATTATATAATAGAAGTGGAGAAACAATCTCGACTATGCAAAAATCTCACCATTTCACTTAGGGCATTCCCCCAATGTTCGAAGCACCACTTAGATAATAGTGAAATGTTTCAGCTTCTCGTGCTGTGCACACCAAAACCCCTTTCCATCAACCATCACACGCATTCCATTTTGCTTGAGGCATTCCCCCAAGGTTCGAAGGTTGATGTTTGATGTCTACTTCCTCTGACAATGAGGAAAATAAGCACATTGAAGAAATCACGAGGAGTGTAGAAAAAAGGTTTAAATGTAGGAAAATTGCAAATTAAGGCACCTCGAGCTTGCTAAATGTTATATTGTTATTATAACATAATTATTTATTTTAAACTCATCAACTTCATTTTATAATAGTACATGATAAAGATAGATATTACTTCTGTTTTGATAGTGGATACCTCAAGCATTAACAATCTAATATAATTAGCAAATAGACAGTTAGCGAATATCATGAAACACTAATAGTTTAATACTATAATCATTATAATAGAAATTAACAATATACCTTTTTCTTGAGGAGAAAGAGGTGACACCGATAAGACGCCCACCTGTAAACCACTATATATTCACATTATATATCAAAACATAGTTACAAAGACCCAAAAGGTCTTTAGACTTTGAGCATGCTCTATTACATTTGCATGTACATTCTCTCTTCACAGAAGATGCTCCCCGCGCAAGTCACATGGACCAAAAAATAGCTGCCACCCAGATCTTTGTATGAACAAAGAGAGATAGTACTTCTGTTTGAATGTGGATACCTCTAGCATTAACAATCTAATATAATTAGCTAATAAACAATCATCAAATATCATGAAGCACTAATAGTTTAATACTATAAATATTATAATAGAAAGGGAAAAAGGGAGCCTACATCCATGTGTAGGTAAGTTTCCTACATCCACGTCTTTTATCCTCTATTTTTTTTGATTGTTTTGAATTGAATACTTTGGGGATTTAGATTACATTATATCACTGTCGCGTCATTCAAATTTGGCTGCTCCTATACATCTCAACAGAACGGTGTGGCTGAACACAAACACCGATATTTTCTTGATATCACAAGGACTCTTCTCATATAGAGTCATGCTCTACATTCTTTTTGGGGAGATGCTGTGATGAGAGTTTGTTACCTTATAAATCAGATGCCCTTTACTATTTTGGGCGAGAAGGCATCTTTTGCCATTGCATTTCCTAAAAAGGACCTTTTTTCTCTTACCCCACGAATGTTTGGATGCGTGGCATTTGTCCATATTCTACGACTTGATCACGAGAAGCTCGCTCCTCGAGCTGTCAAATGTATGTTTGTTGGTTATTTTCGCACACAGAAGGGTTATAGGTGTTTTGATCCTGTACAGGGACAGTACTATGTCCGTGCTGACGCCACCTTCTTTGAGTCCATCATGTACTACTCGCCTACAAGTGACAGAATGAGTCCCTCTGAGTCTGAGGATGTTATTATTCTTCCACCACCACCTACTCATATACCTCAGCCTACACTCCATGTTCCAATGCTTTCCCCAACATCCAACACACCCAAGGTAAATTCTGAAAACTTGGTTTTGACTGATGGAACTAGTGGTGTGCATGATGTATATGATGAGCACACCTGTTTACAGGATGAGCTAGAACCACCAGCTGGGAGTGATTTAGGGTGGCCCATTGCAGTGCGAAAAGGCAAGCATCTTTGTGTGCGTTGCCCCATGTCAGGATAGGTGTTTCTGGAGAGGCTTTCACTAGATTTTAGAAAATTTATTATGGGATCTGCTGTAGAAATTCACTAACATATCAGGAGGCACTCAAGGTGAGTGAATGGCATCTAGCTATGGAAGCAGTGATGACCGCTTTACAGTTTCGTGGCACGTGGAGTACAGTTACAACTCCCGCAGACGTATCCATTGTAGGATGCAAGTGAGTGTTTACTGTGAATCATCGAGTAAATGGCATCATTGATCGCTACAAGGCACGACTTGTGGCTCGTGGGTTCACCTAGACTTATGGGGTGGACTATCATGACACTTTCTCTCTAGTGGCTGACATTCCACACTGTGGGTTCTTCTCTCTATCGCTATCACCCGTGACTGGCCCTTATACCAGCTTGATATGACTAATGCCTTTCTCTACAGTGATCTTCAGGAGGAAGTTTACATGCAACAACCACCTGGGTTCGCTGCTGAGGGGGAGTCTCAGAAGGTGTGCATACTTCATAAGGCGATTTATGGCCTTAAGCAGAGCCCGAGAGCATGGTTTCAGAAGCTCTCAGATGTGATATAATAGAAGGGGTTTGTGAGATCCACTGCAGATCACTCCTTGTTTGTTCAGAGATCCCAGAAGGGCATTGTAGCTATACTGGTATACGTAGATGACATCATCATTACAGGGATAATGCACATGGGATTCAAGCAGCTAAGGCTTTCTTGGGTCAGCAATTTGTGACCAAGGATCTTGACAATCTACGATACTTCCTTGGACTGGAGTTCGCCAGGAACCAGCGAGGTCTTGTAATGACCCATAGGAAGTATGTTATAGATCTCTTATCAGAGACATGTATGGCAGATTGCAAGCCAACCACTACTCCCATGAACCCGAACATGAAGTTCTATGATGATGACACTGATAAGGTCGACAAGAGGAGGTACATGGAGTTAGTTGGGAAGCTGCTATATGTGACCATCACCAGGCTAGACATATCCTTTGTAGTAAGCAAAGTGAGTAAGTTTATGGAGCAACCAAGATAGACCCATATGAATGCAATCCATATGATTTTGAGGTATCTAAAGACCTCACTTGGCACTGTTCTTTTGTTTAGCAGAGGTACATCCACAGATGTTACAGCATGTGTAGATGCAAACTACGCATGCCCCAAGGACGGGAAGACGACTTCTGGGATTGCAATATTTGTAAGGAACTCATTAATATCATGAAAGAGCAAGAAACAGACAGTTGTCGCCCGATTGAGTGCTGAATATGAGTACAGAGCTAATGGCATAAGGAAGCACAGAGATGATGTGGGTTAGCTCAATTCTGACTGATTTAGCCATTGAGGTGCCTCTTCCCAGGCACCTCCAATGTGACAACCATGCCACAATATTCATTGCCAACAATCCAACCTTCCATGAGGGAACCAAGCCTATCGAGGTAGACTGCCACTACACCCGTGATATAATACAGAATGGCTTGATTTCTACATCTCGTGTCAGTTCCAATGAGCAGACAACAGACACGCTCACTAAGGCCCTTACCAAAGGACCCTTTCAGAGATGTTCCAAGCTAAACCTTATTGACATCTCAGTTTTTATGTCATGTTATCGTTTCTCAGTTTTTTATTTCTTGTGTCTATCTCATGTAGTTTACCCATTAGGGGTTCTCTCTTCTATATAAGAGAACCCTTGGGCTTTATGAATAAACTCGTTTCTCCACAAGAACCTTAGCCATAATGCGATAGATGGTGTTATATAACGCAATAGGGTGTAATCGTGTAAGTCGTCCACCCGCCTCACCACGTTCTTCTTGGGTAGAAGGAACAACAACAACAACTTGTCTAGCCACTCAAAACCGCCATTCATCAGCCGTAGTTCTTCCACCACTTCCTAATTATCCTGCCCCACCAACTCCCAACACTCTTTGAAAAAGAAAATTGGGACCTCATTCGATCCCGGAGAGCCATTTAGATTCAAATCATAAGTGTCATGCTTGACCTTCGAAAGTAAGAAAGACCGCACCAAATCCTCCGATTGTAGCTCACTCAAAAGTAGAGCATCTCTTCCTACCTATCTATCATGGTTCCAAATGAAATTTTGATTTCGACGGGGTCTACATATCGAAACATGTATAGATGTCGATTTCCAGGATTTCGCTCGAAATCTTGCGAGATATCTGTGAGATTTCGGGCCATCTCGAGATATCACCCAAAATGCGAATCTTGAATATAAAATTCTCAAGTTGGGTGAGATAGACCGAAATATCGGTCGAAACTTCCCCATTTCGATGCACTTTGTGCTGCTTGGTGCTGGAACTTCCTCCACGGTTCTCCAACTCTACATTTTGCCCATTTCTTCAAGGTAAGTCAAAATTGGTCAAATCTTAATCAATATCTTCAAAATTCTTAGGGGTTTTGTTCCTAAGATGTTGATCTCGCTTGGGGTGGTGTTTTTTTTGAGAGATTTTGAATATTTAGCTTGATGTTTGGAGACCAAAATTAGGGATTTTGTGTTTTAATGTGCAACAATGATGAGTTATGAATGTATTAACTCGGATCTCATGTCTAACATGTAGTAAAGCATACTTTGGGAACAATTTGTGAGATGCATTGAAGAGGAAATTGGGGCTTTTGTGTTTTAATGTGGAATCATGATGAGTTCTTCAAGGATAAACTCGGATCTTAAGTTTTGTACGTAGAAAACATGATTCGGTTTTTCTTGGTAAATGAAATTTAAAAATTGAGTAATTCAGAAAATCAAACCTTAGATTCATGCATTATTTTATGTATTTTGTGTCTCTCAGGTGGTTTTTCTCGAAAATGGTCATGGAAGGCCATATCGCAATATATCAGCGATATACCAGTATCAACAAGTGACCGATATATGGTAGATATGGTCGATATTTAGCCTTGGCAGGCCATTTTCTTCATGAAATCGGTTCGATATCGGCGATATGGCGTCGATATATCGTATTGACACAATACCGATATCGATACCAATATCGAGATGGCCTTCCATGAATATCGTCCCCTAATTGCTAGATCTAAGACCATGATGTATATATCTAAAGTATTTTTCTCTCTCTTAAAATCAAATCAAGGTTGCAAAAGTCGGTAGTCGGTACTCGGTCGGCTGGGTCACTGAATAAGGATTAATTGACATTCGAGCGACTAATCAGATTTAGTCGGACTTTATTCGATTTTGAATTTTATAATTATTTTAAATATATAACTCATTTTTATACATATATTTACATAGATGTTGTACATTTCTGTACTACCATAATAAAATAAAAGAGGTAATTGAATTTAACTAAAACATTAAGCATATTATAGTAAATTTGCTTATAAAAAAGGCAAAACATTAAATATATGGTATCTCTAAGCAAAAATTAGTCGATTAGTGTACGTAGTCGGAATTAGTCGGTACTCGGTCATCATGGCACATTCCAGATTAAGATCTGAGAGTTTTAGGATCAGAGGGGGGATTTTAGTGGGGACATTGGTTGGAAGTATGCTTCCGCTCCTGATGGCAACAAAGCTAAACCACAATGCAATTTCTGTGGGAAGAAGTTGGGAGGAGGGGGATCACGAGGATGAAGCAACATCTTGTTGGTAATAACAAGAATGTTGTCAACTGCACGCACTGTCCCAAAGATGTGAGGGACAAGGTGAAGCCAACTTGGATGAGAAGAATGATAGGGATACAGAGAGAGTAAGGAGGGATGAACAATTCAAAGAGTTCGTGTTTGAAAAAGAATTCAACGTCCTCTCAGATTCATATGACAATGACTTTGTCTATCCTGTTGACATTTAGACTGCAACAAAGATGAGGGCATACATGAGGGCAACAAAAGAATCAATGAGCGAGTTCGAGAAGAGAGAACTCAGTGGTGCACGACACAACTTCTATGGTACAAGTGGCAGTGGGAGTGGTTCTGGCGGTGCATCAATACCACCACCCACCAAAAAACACAAGGGGAAGGGACTGGAACCCTTCTTGACGAGGAGCGGATCCATACAGTACAAGCCAAGCAAGGATCCGATGTAGAAGACGGTGAAGGGCATGTTCACCAATGCACGTGAGAGAGTGGGAAATGCCATCAACAAACTCTTCTTTGGGGAGAGCATTCCTGCCAACGTTGCTAGCGAGCCATTTCTGTAGCATGCCATTGATGAGATCGCTGCAACAGAAACGAGAGTGAAGGCTCCCACATCTTACGAGATAATCAACAAATATCTCATGATGACGAAGGAGATGAATGAGTACATCGTCGAGGTAAGGAGGGGATGGTCAGGGTACGGGGTGATGTTTTTTTTTTGACGCTCAGTACGGGGTGATGTTGATGTGTGATGGGTAGACGAGCTACAAGAGGAAACAGATCATCAACTTCTTCGTTTGCTGTGATGGAAAGATCATTTTTTTTTGAAATATGTTGATGCATCTGAACATGTGAATGACCACAAGTACCTGCTGAAGTTGGTGGACATCATCAAAGATGTTGGGAAAAAGAACATTGTCCAGATTGTGACAAATAATGTCAGCAACTTCAAAAAAGCGGGTGAAACAATAATGAAGACTAATAGTTATGGCATTTTTTGGACACCGTATGCTGCACATTGTATAGATTTAATTCCAATGGAATTCAATCAGAGGAAGCTCGTCTCAAGGATGGTGGAGCAAGCACGGACGATCACCACATTCATTTACAATCATTCCAAGGTGCCGGATTTTTGATGAGACGGATGTGCAATGGTGAGCTGGTGAGGTCGGCATCACACGCTTTGCAACCAATTTTATAGCATTGTAAAGGCTTACCCAACACAAGACATGATTGAAGACCATGTATTACCAAGGTGAATGGTTCAAGATACCTGAAGCTCGGACTGAAGGAGGACGGAAAGTGAAAACATTGATCAAAGATCTCCACTTTTGGGATGGCATGACTCGAGCCACGAAGATAACAGATCGTGTTGTTTCTGCATTGTGGATCGTAGACAGCAACAAGAAGCCCACCATGAGAGTGATCTACGAGGCAATGCACTGCATGAGAGAGAATGCCAGAGAAGCAGTTGGAAAAGAATTCAAAGTATGTTTGGACATCATAGACGAGCGCTGGTCTAAGATGCTCTCACTTCCTCTTCACCAAGGTGGTATGTAACATATATTATGTGATAAATCTATTTTTTTCATTTTTGATAGCACTTTAGAATCTGAGAATTGTGCGCGTTTGTGTCTAGCTTATTACTTAAATTCCAAGTACCAATATAAGAATAGTGTTGGTACAAATGCTGACCTTCTAGCAACTGCACAAATTATGGTGGAGAAGCTCATCAAGGATTAGAAGACACCAACCTTGTGTATGAATGAGGTAATTTGGAATTTGGAGCTAGATTGGGACTCACAAAATATTCTTTAAGAGTGTTATGTATCAATTTATGACTTCAAAGTTTCAACTATATGCAGGTGAAGTACTTCAGGTATGCCTTGGGTTCATTCGGTAGAATTACTACGGTAAATGGACGGGGCGGTACTCTTCTTGGTAAGGACGAAGACAAATAAGTTCGTTGATTGTGTAGTGATGTGTTACTATTATTGATTTATCTCCTTTTGGATTTTTCACAACCAAATGATGGTTACTGTACGAGATGGAAGCTCACAACCTACGGAAAGTGGCAGTGAAAGTATTGTCTTAAACTGCATCTGCTTGTTGATGTGAGAGGAACTGGAGCACATTCAACTTGATTCATTCAAAGAGATGGAATAGACTGGGAGAACATAAGCTCCATGATCTTGTTTATGTGTACTACAACTTGAGGTTGAAGATGAAACATGCAAGGGAGGGCCAGGACAAAGAGGACTACACAGACCCTATTGATCTTGCATAGATTTTCAAGATGCACGATGATGATGCTGATGAAGATGTTCTCCAGAGGTGGATAGATTCCAATGGTGCTCCCGTACTAGATCAATCAGGTAGAAGACCAAATGCGAATATAAGCCAGCAAATGAGAGCAGATGTAGGTGATTATCTGGCTAGATCCAGGCAGATCACAAACCTTCTAGGAGGGTTAGAGGCCGAGGTTGATGCAGCTGTTGATGAAATTCTCTCCACTAGTTCCTAATCCAAATCCAGATCCAAGTCAAAGGATGACGGTGAAGAAGATGATAATGATGTTAGCGGTCGCGTTGGATCTAGTGAGGGGGAAACATATTCAGAGGGTCAGCAGGAGGTGGTCGCAAACCACAAGATACAAGATTCCATGAAGGCCTCTACACAGGGCGTGGATATATGGAGTGACAGAGGAACACACATGGACAGTTTGTTCCAAGTCCGAGTCCAGGACCTATGGATTACGATACATATGACCGTGGCCATCGTCCTACCGACATCTACATAGACGATTTGGTATCATCTCTAGGTTCCTTGAGCTGCATGGACATTGACAATCCGTATCATGGAAGAACACCAAGTCCCATGGGCGTCTATGGATCATCACATGATAAGAGATCATTTGGTGTCTTTCAAGAGTTCTTTCATGCTCCTCCTGAACCTCCTCCTCCTTAAACGTATACACTTCCATCATATGGTTATGGTTATAGTGGGTATGGAGGATACAACAACTACAACGATGAGAACTACCAAGGCAGCCAACCTGAGGAGAGTTAGGGATGCTTCTTTGGTGGTGATAGTTATGGTTTCTTCCCGGATTACACGTCAGTACCTCCTCCTCCTCCGCAGAGATCTTCTCCTACTCCACCGTCGTCGTCATCCCGAGGATCTCAAACTAGTACTTCGCAACCTTGTCCTGCCACTCGTGATACCAGATCCAGTGCTGCTTATGCTCGTCTCTGGATACTCATATGCATCGATGACCACCAATACAGACAGTATGTGATGGATTACAAGGCCATGTACTCGTACATGATATGGGAGAACTACTGTGAGTACGTTAAATCCGCGATGCATTATGAGAGACAACAAGGAATGGGGGCGATTCAGATCCACTATGGAACTTTGGGTTCTGAAGAATTTGAACCGAATTCATCATCAGGTAATATCTTTTAATCTTTTATTGCATTAATCATTAATGTGCATGTTCTTATTTAGTAAATGCGAATATATGTCTTTTCACTTGTTGTAACTTGTAAGATTGTTAGTTTGTTATCAAGTATTAACAATGATATGTTCGATTTCGATATGATAATCTGATAGATACGTGTGAGTGACATACCATCATAGTCATAGATGATCGATATGTGTGCTATAAGACTATAAGTGTATATCTATTGTCTCATTGTTTAAAGAACTCAGATTAACTCCATTTGCAATATCTAAGTATCTAACATATTATACAATATGATCGATATGACCGATATATATATGATATAAGGGGTATAGATGAGGGATATGTGTGGCATAATTGTGTATTTATAAGTTATTTATTGTTCTAATAACTTGGATGATCTTAATTTATAAAAAAATGAAAAAATATGGCTTTTTGAGTCATTTCCGATATTTTCACCGAAATCGTCGAGATTTTCCGAAATTTCATACAGGATCATCGAAACAAAATCGAAATTGAGATTTCGAATCTTGCTATCTGGCACCACTGTACGAACCACGTCGCTTGAGGTCAAGGTAGAAACACCTCGCCGCCTCACCAATAGGACGGTAGCCAGCCAATTTCCCCCTCATTCACTTCAATTGAATGGATCAATTTACGCCTCATGCGTTCACTACCTACTGCATGAAATGTTCGCGTCACCCTCTTCTAGCCGCCTTTGCTTGAAGCGTTGCTTCCATTCGATCTCCCTCTTCTTGTCCTCTTCCAGGAGGATATTGTTATGCTCTCATTATGCTAACTTCTCATCCCTCCTGCAAGCTGCAATTACCTAGAATCTTCCAACTGGTCAAGACGAACGGCCTCCATCTGGGCTACATCTCTTCGCAGACTCCGAAGGACATGACAGTCCCTCCTGAACAGAATCAACATACTGTGTAGATCCTTGAGTTTAACTGCCATCCGCGTAGATGCTGAACCTGCCATATGTTGTTCCATCCAACACCTTATGACCCGTTCTCGGAAGCCCTCCTCTTGGCACATGCATCCACGAGCATTTATAGAGAAAAACCCACCCAGGTGTTGGTCATCGCCAGTCTCAGCAAATCGAGGTATGATCGGAGTGTGATCTCAGTAAAGCCAGCACATAGCTTAACATGAAACTCTTTAAGAGCCCCTTCGAAACATGGAAGCGATCCAGGCGGGATCTAGAAGCACTGCTCCTCCAAGTATATCTCAGATAAATGGCATCGAGCACATCAAGCGCCAAATCCCCCACAAAGCGACGGAAAAGGGAGAGCCAACATAATGGGGACATTGATGAAGATGTTACTAATAGAATAAATGCATGTTGGTTAAAGTGGAGAGGAGCCTCTAATGTTCTCTGTGATAAGAAAAATCCTTTGGAAATTAAAGGAAAGGTTTACAAAGCAGCCGTGAGACCTGCTATGCTCTATGGATCTGAATGTTGGCATGTGAATCATAAACATATGCAGAGAATGTCAGTAGCAGAAATGAAAATGCTAAGGTGGATGTGTGGACACATACGTAAAGATTGGATTCCGAATGATCCAATAAGAAGGAAAGTTGGTATTGCTTCGATTGAGGATAAGATGCGAGAAAACTGCTTAAGGTAGTTTGTCCATTTGCAAAGAAGATCTGCTGATGCACCAACTAGGAGATGCGAGTTTTTGGATGTTGAGCCGGCTAAGAGAGTGTGAGGAAGGCTCAATAAGTGTTGGAATGATACTATACAAAGTGATCATATTTTTTTGGATCTAAGTCCGAGATTGACCCGAGATAGATCTGAATGGAGGCAAAAAATCCATGTAGCTGACCCTTCTTAGTGTGGGAAAAGGCTTTGTCATTGTCGTGGGAGTTCAAGATGCCATCACAAAGAGAGAAATGATGATTTATCGAAGGTGAGAAGGAACGTTAGGAAATGCATTAGCTATCAGACAAAGATCCACCAATGATGATGATTGCAATCATCATAATATATTTTAAAGTCAATAAGTTAGATATATTATTGTTTAAGAAATTGATTGCGTAATTCTTTTGTAGTTGATATATGATTATGAAATGCCATATTTCAAAGCAATGGCTTTGAAAATTTTGAAGTTGACATCCACTTTATCTTCTGGGTGTGAGGAATTCTAACTCATTTGTAGTTATATATTTTTCACCATTTGGATGTACAACTAGACACATCCTTTCATATTCACACTAGAAAACAAATTTGTGAAATCGAGAAATTGAATGACTTGATTTTTGTGAAATTCAATTCAAACATGAAGGAACACCAATCTCTAAAGGGGAGAGATCCATTTATTTTAAAGAAAAGGATGCATGTTGTGGATTAGATTGGCACCAATGAAGAAGACGTCTTCCAGGATCCATACTCACAAAGAACTTGGTGGCTGAAGCAGATGGAGCGGAAGGAATTGTTGAATATAGGAGGAGACAAAGGAATGCGGAAGCTTTGCCAGCTTTGGATGAAGAAGAAACTTTAGCAGTGATCCTGAAAGAGATGATGATATTCTAGTTATCAATTTTGAAGATGAATTAGATAGAAGTTTGGTTTATATTTGAACGTTCTTCATGTGAGAACATATGTTTCATAGTAAATATGTAGCCTTTTGTTGTTGTCCCTTTTTTAACATCTGTAGATGGAAAGGAAATATGTATCTTTTTTTTTTGTTTTTTTGATACAATTAAATATATTTCTTTAATATTAATATTATAAATGCATAAACCACATATGCTCGTGTATACTCTTCTTCATATCCGCCTACTCACTTTCGACCCCCGTCGGAACGAACGTCGGATGCCACATTTTTGAATCTTGGCCGCATGTGTTGGTCACCGCAACATGTTCATTTGGTTTCATCTGCACTGCTTTTCATCCCTCACATATCTCCCACTATCGTGCTGTTTCTCCACAACTTCCAAACAATGTGCATTCCACATTAGGACCGTTTAAGAACCGAGGGGGACCCCGTACTATGCATAACTGACCTTTTTTGGTTGGAGAAGAAACCTACATCCTTCTTGATGTTTTTTTCGCAATATGCTGCATCTGTTGGTCATCCTAACGTGTTCATTTAGTGTTCTGCAATAAAATAGTATCTGCATTGCTCCCCATTCCTTCACATTCTCCTTTAGTGTTCTGCAACAAAATAGTATCTGCACTGCTCCCCATTCCTTGACGTTCTCCCTATTATGTGCCGTTTCTCCACAACTTCCAAACTACGTGCATTCCACATAAGGACCTGCATTTAGTAACTGGGGGGAACTCCATATGTATAACTGAGCTTTCTTGGTTGGAGAATAAGCTTACATCCTTCACTATGTTTTTTTGGAAAATTTGGCAATAATCTACCGCGACTGCGTCCCTTGGGATGCTGGAGAAAATCGGTGCCAAGGTTGCAGAAGTCGGTAGTCGGTACTCGGTCGGCCGGGTCATTGGCTAATGATTAAATGACAGTTGGACGATTAATGGGATTTAGTCGGCCTTTAGTAGGTTTTGAATTTTTTAATTACATATATAATATTTTTTATGCACACACACACACACATATATATATATCTATGTATTTACAATGATTTGTACATATTCTATACTATCATAATGAAATAAAAGAAGTAATTGAATTTAAATAAGGCATTAAGCATATTACAATAAACACGCTTTTAAAATTAGAAGAAAAAAATATAGAATCTCTATGCAAAAATCAGCTGAGTAGTTGGGCCGAGTTGATGCTCACCGATTATTGCACCCTACCGACTCAACTAGTCGAATGACTCGGACCCAGTGGTCGGCCTAGTCAGCCGACTTTTACAATAGTGATTGGTGCCAGCGGTTTACTCACCAATTTACCCACCTCATTCGGGGCCACCAAAAGAGAAGTCTGAACATCTCCCATGAATCTTAGGGATGCAAACAGACTGATACGGATACAGATATAGGTATTACCGCATCCTTATCTGTTTTTGAATACGAATACGGATGCGGATACGGAAATTGACGGATATTAAAACTATCTTACCATATCCTTAAAAAACAGATACGGATGTAAAACGGATATTGATTGCATACGAGTAATGTTAGAAATACTCTATAGAATCGACTTAAATATATACGAATTGTATGGGAAACACATGATATAAATTTACTAAATGTGTTTGTATCATAAAAATTATACAAATATGGTAAAAGAAGCTATAAAATTATGTTATATAGGGTTAAAAATAAATATATGACTATATTTATATACGAAAACGGATATACGGATACGGATACGGATGTTTGCGGATATCAAAATGATATCCATATCCGTATCCATTTTAAAACGGATACGGATACGGATATCAAAATCTGTATAAAACAGATACGGTGATGGACCGGATACGGATATATCCGTAACCGTTTGCATCCCTACCCATGATGCTGCATCTTTTGGTCATTCGACTCATTCCAACATGTTCATTTGGTTTCCTGCGGTAAAATGTATCCGTTCTGCTCCCATTCTCTCCCATCTACCAATTCCCACAACCTCCAAACTACAGTTCTGCTCCCATTCTCCTATCCACCAATCCAAACTACAGATACTCTATGTTAAGACCTTCATTTAAGAACCGAGGGGGGACCGATATAACACATCACTGACCTCTTAGTTGGAGAAGAAATATACATCCTTCCCAACAGTCTTCTCAAAATTTGGCCAATAATCCACTGCAGCCACATCCGTTGGGGTTGTTGGGAAAAGAGACTTCGTTATTGATTCAGAAAACCCTAGGCTCTCTTATATAGGGAGAGACCTAAAGGGTAAATTACAGAGAGGTCTATATAAAATAAAGAAATAACGATAAACAACATAAAGAGATAATGAAACTACGAACTATTTCTACACTCCCCCTCAAGGTGGATCATAGATATCTATCATGCTCAGCTTGGATGAACATTTTTGAAACGGTCCTCTGAGCAGTGGCTTGGTGAATATATCTGCTGTCTGATCTCCCGAGCTCACATGGGCAGTAGATATCAATCCTCTCTGGATCAAGTCCCTCGTGTAATGGCAGTCAACTTCGATATGCTTGGTCCTTTCATGGAAAGCTGGATTGTTGGCAATAAACAATGCTGCCTGATTGTCACACTGGAGCTTCATAGCCAGGGGCACAGCTACATGTAGATCTTCTAGTACAGAGCGAACCCACATCATTTCCGTGCTGGCTTGAGCCATGGCCCTATATTCAGATTCTGCACTGGACCTTGCCACGACAGTTTGTTTCTTGCTTTTCCAAGAAACCAAAGAGCCTCCAATAAACACTGCAAACCCTGAGGTTGATTTTCGGTCCTTAGGACATCCTGCATAGTCTGCATCTGCACACGCTGAGACAGATAAGTCTGTATCCTTCCTGAATAGTAGCCCTGACCCTGGAGAAGACTTCAGATATCTCAGAATCATGTGTATAGCATCCATGTGAACCTGTCTTGGCTGCTCCATAAATTGGCTCACCCTGCTAACAGCAAATGCAATGTCTGGACGAGTAATGGTAATGTAAAGGAGTTTTCCCACCATTTCTCTATATCTCCTCTTATCCACTTCATCTGTATCACCATCATATAGCTTCATGCTGGGGTCCATGGGAATACTAGATGGTTTGCACCCATCCATGCCAGTCTCAGTCAGGAAGTCTGTAATATACTTCCGTTGTGTCATCACCAAGCCTTGTGCATTCCTTGCAAATTCCAACCCCAGAAAATATCTTAGGGTTCCAAGGTCCTTTGTAACGAACTGACTGCCTAGGAATGCCTTTGCCCTCTTTATGCCCTGAACATCATCTCCTGTAACAAGAATATCATCCACATAGACCATAATGACAACCGTACCTGCCGATGACTTCTGGACAAACAATGAGTGATCGGCATTTGACCTCTTGAATCCATGTTGCTCAATCAGGTTAGACAACTTCTGGAACCATGCTCTGGGACCATAGTTCGAAAAAACTAGCCTCGAGGCGGTCGAGGCGTACGCCTCGAGGCGAGGCGGTCCAATTTAGCCTCGAGGCGTGCGCCTCGGTCCAGCCCAGTGAGGCGCGCGCCTCAGGTAGCCGAGGCGTAGCCTCGAGGCGTTCCGCCTCGAGGCGGTCGAGGCGTTTGCCGAGGCGTTTTGACTTTTTGAAGCAATTTTTTTATGATTTTAATGGTTTAATTGTTAGTTTGAGAAGCTTATAAATATCTATTTGTTTAGGATAATGCTTATACAAGATAAATGCCTAAATACGATGTTTCTTTCGTGTCCATAACTTCATATTTACTATTAGTTGTGTCTAACTATTTCTGCAAACTCTTACTATTTAACTCTAATGAATGAATCCATAAATATCAAATCCAACAATGCTCGTAAAATTAACGAGCTTTGCAATATATCAAGCAAAACGAAATGGATATGATTCATGATTTCTCATAATGCCATATATTATACATTAGACACATAACATAAATTTCTTCGACTATATTTAATCGTACTTTTAATTAGAACAATATTTCAAATATTTGCTAGATATAGATACGATTAACAGTTTCTCGTGCGGCTATATATTATATGGTAGACACATAACATAAATTTCTCCAACGTATATTTAATCGTACGTTTAATTACAACAATATTTCAAAGATAGATATGCATTGTTTAATGCTTTCACAACATTCAAATACAATGAATTCCTTTTTGATTAGATGGAAATGTGTAGAAAGGGATATGATGTTGTTATATCTTCTATTTTAGGGTTCTTATCTATATTATTTCATCATATCTTATAGTGTTAAGTATTATATGTTGGGCAGATGACATATAATTACATTGACATATATATAATTATATTTTTTGCATATTTTTCTCTATAAACTGAGGCTTACGCCTCGACCGCCTCGAGGCTACGCCTCGCCTCGATTCCGATGAAAACGCCTCGTTCCGCCTTTCGTTTTTTCAAACCTTGTCTGGGACTCTGTTTGAGACCATATATCGCCTTGTGAAGTCTACAAACCATGTGCTTCTCCCCCTCAGCAGTAAACCCAGGTGGCTGCTGCATGTAGACTTCCTCCTGTAGGTCACCGTACAGAAAGGCATTCTTCACATCCAGTTGACATATGCTCCAATCACGTACCACAGCAACAGATAATAGAATACGAAGTGTAGAGTGCCTCGCCACTGGAGAGAAAGTATCCATGTAATCCACACCGTAGGTTTGTGTAAACCCACGGGCAACCAAGCGTGCTTTGTATCTATCCAACGTGCCATCCGCATGATATTTGACTGTAAAGACCCATTTACAGCTCACAATGGATGCATCAGAAGGTGCAGGAACCAAGGACCAAGTGCCACGAGACTGTAGTGCCCTCATTTCGTCCTCCATTGCTAATCTCCAGCATTCATTCTGTAAGGCGTCCTGGTATGTCCGTGGTATATCCACGGAAGACAAGGCTGTGGCAAATCTATGAAAATCCCCAGTGAGACGGTGAAAGGAAACCTGTGAAGCGAAAGGATACGAGGCACATTGCCTCCTTTGCTTCCGAATAGCAATCGGAACATCAAGATCATCATCTGCTGTACTAGATGGAGTAGTGTCTGCCTGTACTGAAGGATCCTGCACATGTACCAAATCTGACCCGTCAGTAGTAATGCCATCTGAACATACCTGAGGCGTGATGATCGGCTGGAGTGTAGTCTGAGCAGGACCCGACCGGCGTTTATAGAACATAGGTAATGGTGATATGATGGGCCGTGGAATGGGTGGAGGAGGTGGTGGGGGTGGTGGAGGTAGTGCTGGCGTGGAGACAGACACAGGGGAAGACTCAGGTGTACTCAATGTAGGTGGTGGAGGAACATAGATATCATCAGTGGTAGTGGATGGTACCATTCTGTCACCTGCAGGAGAGAAATACATGACAGACTCAAAGAAAGTGACATCAGCACTCACAAAGTACCTCTTAGTTGTGGGATCATAACACCGGTAGCCCTTCTGAGTTCTGGAATAACCAACAAAGACGCACTTGACTGCTCTAGGAGAGAGTTTGTCAAGTCCGGGAGATAGACGATGCACAAAAGCAACAGTACCAAAGACACGTGGAGTTAGTGAGAATAACTCCTTATCTGGAAAAATAATGGACATAGGTATCTTTTCACCAAGGACTGAGGATGGCATTCGGTTGACCAGATAACAAGCAGTAAGAACAGCATCACCCCAGAAAGAAATAGGGGCACAACTCTGAATCAACAATGTACGAGTAATATCTAAGAGATGGCGATGCTTCCTTTCCGCGACACCATTTTGTTGTGAGGTATATGCACAAGTGGTTTGGTGAATAATGCCCTTTGATGACAGGAATTGTGAAAGTAAGCGTGTACAAAATTCAAGGGCATTATCGGTCCGAACATATTTGACATTTGCAGAAAAGACATTGAACACTTCATTAATCAAGTTTTTGATAACATTTCCTGCTTCAAATTTATTTTTCAAAAGAA
This sequence comes from Ottelia alismoides, assembly GCA_037367405.1. NCBI lineage: Eukaryota > Viridiplantae > Streptophyta > Magnoliopsida > Alismatales > Hydrocharitaceae > Ottelia > Ottelia alismoides. The sequence continues at coordinate 730,628 of JAZKJV010009936.1, read as the reverse complement.
AGACCCATGACACACGAGAGAAATCATCCACTACCACAAGATAAAACCTGTGTCCCTGATGATCGGGAACACGACTTGGACCCCATATATCTATATGTAACAACTCAAAAGGGGAGCTACTGCTCCGACTCAGACGACGTGGGAAGCTCGACCTGTGATGCTTTCCCAACTGACACGCTTCACATTGAAACGAAGAACTAGGAGAGATCTGAGGCAGAAGATGGCGCATTTTCTGAAGTGGAAGGTGACCAAATCGGAGATGCCAAATGTACGGAGAGACTGGTCCATCAGAATGAGTGGAGACGCCAGCATATGAATCCCGGACCAGCCGATATAAACCATTCTGCTCAGAGCCACAACCAATCACCTTGCCCGTGAGTATGTCCTGAAAAATGAGAGAAGACGGGTCAAATATGGCACGACAATTCAAATCCTTCGTAATCTGACTAATAGATAGCAAATTCATTGAGAACTCAGGAGCATGCAGAACATTCTGTAATTGCAAAGTGGAGGACAGGAAAACCTCCCCCTGTCCAATAAGGGGCGAATGGGTACCATCTGCTATCTGCACTGAACGACCGGGAGGAATGTCCCTGTAGGCCTGTAATCTACCTCTATCTCGGCAGAGATGATGTGTGGCTCCAGAATCAATAATCCAGTCAGATATATCATGAGGTGTAGTAGATCTACCTGAGGAGCTTGCGGCTGCAGAAGAACTGGCAGAGGCAGTGGCAGCAATATCTGAGGAACCACCAGACGAATCACCAGAAGCATGTGGCATAATCTCTCGGAGACGGGCCACAAGTTCGTCAAATCGACTATCTGCAGTAGAAGTCAGTAGAGACTGAGAGTGCTCTGCAATACGTGCTGATGCTGGAAATCCATGCTTCGAATAGCATGTCTCCTCCGAGTGTCCTGTACGATGACAATAGGAGCATGCCTGACTAAAGCGACCACCCCTCCCCTGGGGTCCACGGCTACGTCCACGACCACGGTCAGATGGTGGTCCACCTCTCCCACGCGAGACTATCATCGCTGAAGGAGGTGGAGTAGAAGAGCTGGAGGAGACTGGAATGCGGCTAAGCCGTCGGTAAACATCCTCAACTGGAGGAATAACTGCATCAGCGAGAATCTGAGATCGAGCTGCATCGTACTCAGGGTCAAGGGCCGCAAGTAGAACACCAACCATGGTGGCGTTTCGAAACGCCTTCTGCTGCTCAGGAGTTGCAGTCAGAGAGATGATACTGTATAACTTCTCGAACATCCCTCTTAGGGATGTATAAAGAGAATGGAGAGGTCTGCCGCTCTGCTTCATTGTTAATATGTCGTGCTGAAGCTGCAACATCTTCGTCTCATTTCGCACTTGCGAATATGTGGCGGCAAGAATTTCCCACATTGCCTTAGCAGTGGGCTGATGGAGGACGTCGTTGGCAATCTCCGTCGTTAAGGTGCCGTACAACCAGACCTTTGCATAGGAATCATCAGCCTCCCATGAGGCATATATCCCAGTCTTCTCTACGGGCTCATCCTCGGTAAGAATATGTTTCTTACCATTCGACTTCATAAGGCTCATGAACTGCATAGCCCAGAGCTCATAGTTAGACCCGTCCATCTTGACTATTGGCGCAGGACCTTTGAATGCGCCGGTGGAGGGCATATCAACTTTTGATTCTGACATACTGCCGCTTGGAGAAGAACTAGGATATGTAGACGTGATGCTGGATGTCTACAAAAACTGCATCGGATTTGAGTGCGTAGGTAGACGTTACGCACTCAAATCCATAGAACGGATGTGGAAGAAACTAGGGCACGCCTAACAAGAGGCTGACAACCCTTTCAGCGGCTAGGAGCCGCTAGAAGACCTTGTGCGTGTTGCTGTTCACGCACCCGGAGGACGTGTGCGGGCAGTAGATGGAGATGCCGCCTATTGGCGGAGGCCGCTGGGGGCTGGGATCCCCTTCGGCGGCTGGCAGGGGCTATTGGCGGAGGTCGCTAGGGGCTGGGATCCAACCAGATGGAGGGCTGGATCCAACCGAGGCGATGGAAGGCTGCCGCTGGAGATGGAGAAGGAGATAGCGGCGGCGATTGAGGGCTGCCGCTGGAGAGAGAAGCGGCGGGAGGGAGGTCGGCGATTCCGAGAAGAGGGAGGCGGGTGGGGAAGGGGCGGCGGGAGGGAGGAGAGCCCTAGGGTGGCTCTGATACCATGTTGGGAAAAGAGACTTCGTTATTGATTCAGAAAACCCTAGGCTCTCTTATATAGGGAGAGACCTAAAGGGTAAATTACAGAGAGGTCTATATAAAATAAAGAAATAACGATAAACAACATAAAGAGATAATGAAACTACGAACTATTTCTACAGGGGTTGCTGAAGACAATCAGTGCCAGCTGTTAAGCGCACCACCTGTGAATATATCTGCCTTGATGGGGTCCCCGAAACCACTGTTAGGGGTCACCTTCAATAGAGAACCAAACTTCCATCCTCCTTCAAATGTTATATAGCTGCACTCATTGACACCACCAGGGATAGTGTGACATGGTTCTACCTAGAGAGTTGCGGCAAAAAATGGACCTTCAGATGGGACCCAAGGATATGAAGATTCCCCTAAATAGGGCTATGGGCCACCAGTCTTGCCATTTTCAACTCAGACGCCATTCCACCTTCAAGAGAAGGGTAATCCAGGTTCCTGGACAACACCCCCACAAATGCTGCTGACTTTTGCAGTTCCCTGAAGGTCGACGCTTTCCTGCCATCCAATATTGTTAACATGCCCTTTGCAGCACTGTCGACTGGTGTTGCCCTGGAAACACTGTCATTCGCACTTTGTGCGTAGCGTGCCATTCTGTGGGCTCCACATGTCATACACACAGCAGTGCCTGCAGTGGCTCACTTAAAATTGGTAAGCGGAGGCTCCCTGCTGAGGACAACGGTCATCATCAGCAGCACATATGAAGTGCCTTACAGCTTGTCATTAATTCTTATTTGTTCTTTTCAAAAAAGATTTATTTATACATCCAATTGTTGCAATTTCCAGGCTATTCTTCCTCTTTTTTTAATGTGTTTTGTGGTACAAGGTTACACCACAGGTTTTTTTCTGTAGGAAGCCACTTGAAGCAAGATACACGTGTCGTGGTTCTTGTTTCAACAAATAAATATAATCGGATTGCGTTATTGATATTTACCTTTTGGTGAAAATGGTTGAAGTGTCCATTTGAGGACCTGATTTATGGCGGATCCTTTCTACAACATAGAAGTTTAAATTTTCTGGCGAAGTTTTAGCTTTCTTTGATATTTCTTTTGGGAGTAGCCTCTCTTTGACTCATCTTTGTTTAGGTCATACTAAGCAAACCTACACCGGCATTGTTGTCTTCAGCTGTATCTGCATGGTCTTTTCTACTTACAAACTTGACTCAACGAAGAAACAGTTCCATTAATTGGCAGGAGTGAGTGGAGTAGAAAACCTCTTCTCTGATAATTTTGGTGGGCCTTCAATGTGTTTATGTTACAACTTTCATTTTTTTAGGTCAGTGTCATTGTTGTCAAATCTGCTGGACAAGGAAGATCGTGCTGTTCGTATGGCTGCTGGGGAGGCGCTTGCTCTGATATTTGAGATGAATGCAGTAAAAAATAGTTCTAGGATAGATACTAATGAGCTCAGTGGTTCCCACCATGAGGGTACTAAATCTCTCAGTGGCATCTCGTATGTTGAAGCTCTAAAAGGAAAAATTTTAGACCAAGCTAGGAATCTCTCAATGGAGGCAGGAGGCAAAGGTTCCGTTAAGACAGACCTTGGCACTCAAAGGGACCTATTTCAACGTATTCTGGACTTTATTGAGGTATATGATTTAGCAAACCCATCCACTCTTCGTCTGATGATACATTATCATTTATCTACTAATGGTTGTAAAATAATTCAGACCAAGGAATTCGATGAAGTTTCAGTGAAGGTTCTCAATAACTGCAGCCCCTTGAAACTAACATCGTGGTCCAGATCAATACAGGTAAGCATTTTGCTTATCGTCTTTATTTTTTGTTCTATAGTTCTAACTTTATTTTTTGTTTTGTTTACAGTTAAATTTTCTGAAGCGTTTCCTGGGGAGTGGTTATCTCAGGCACATGCAGGTTCTTTTTATGCTGTATTTGAACTCCAAGTAGATTATTTTCTGTCTGCAATTTTTATTGCATTGTCTTACTTTTCTTTTAAAAATTTGACATAGGACAATGAGCTGCTTCATGACGTCTTCAACTATGTGCCAAAGAAACGGGAAAACTTATCAGTGACCGAGAAGGTTAGCTTTTGACAACATATACCTGTCACTCGTTCTCTCCTACTTGGATATTTTATCTGGGCCTTCTCTGGGCAACATTTAGATGTTCTTTTTTGATATTTTGTTTGTTTCTTCTATTTTATATCTACTGGTAACGAAGTTTTTTATAATGGTAACTTATTCTTAAGGACCAAGAGCTTGGAGGTCTGAACAATAATTTTGTTTTCATTAGTCTTCTGATTAATTTTCCTTCTTATTAAGTTTATGCATTTGTACCTTTGTTCTGGTCCTGTTATCTTTTGTCGATACTCGGGTTTAATATACCTTTTAAAAACAGATCCGGAGCTATGTAAAAGATTTACTCAGAACTGCCATGACAAGATCATTCCTTATGAGTTATGAGTACATGTTAGAGATTTTTTAATTCAGAATTCTTAAGTTTTTAGCTAATTTGTCCGAATAAACCTAAATTTGTCTTCATTCCCTTTTGTCATAGTAAATATGAAATATGTCCACATTATAATGTTCTGAATTCTTTTAAAAATAATGTTCTGACTACAGAAAGATGGATTGTGTTGTCTTATTTATTTACTTGTCGTGAAATGACTGATATTCTGATGCAGAGGATGTATCTATCGCCGAATTCTGCTGTGAGCAAAGAGAGGACCCAATACCTAAACAAACGACGAACAATATCTCAGGTATATAGATATTTGATGGTTATTTTGCAGCTCTTATTGTTGTTCTTTTAGAAAATTATTACTGGTACTTCCTAAAAAGTTGCAGGGTTGTGGGTTGCATGCATTTTGCTGCTGGTAGGTATTATTGAGAATGCTTTCATAAACACATGGTATCTTCGTTTGGGTGGAATTGGGTTGATTTTTTTGTTGCAAGATGCTGGAATAGATCAAGATGCCTTTTTTCAAGATGTGTGATACATAAATATTCTGTTATTAACACAATTTTTAAAACTGTAGCTTTATGCATGCATAACTAAACATGATATGTTTTCCTGGAATTATGTTTTCCTCTTTCTTTCAAATTTACACCGTGGAAGAATACATGTAACTAACAAAGTTTTCAACAACAACAAAGCCTTTTCCGACAATTAAGTAGGGCCGGCTACATGCATTTTACAACAAAGTTTTCTTCTAATAAAATGGTAGAAGAAGTACAAGTGGGATGGAGGTATGCCGATCGATGATAATGTGGATTAACAACTGAGAATGATTTTGATTGTTGGATGGTCATGAAAAATGTGATTATGGGGGAAGGTGGAATGTGTGGAAGGTGGAGCGGGGGGAAGGTGAGGATGGATGATGCAAGTAGGGATGAAAATGGATATGGATATATCCGAATGTCCGCTTACCGTATTTGAAAAATGACCGGATATGGATATCCGTATCCGAATATTAATCGAATACGGATCGGATATGGATATGGATTGTAAAACTTTTTCGGATACGGATACGGATATGGTAACGGCTTGAATATCCGGATTCGGATCCGGATATCCGAATACAACATTTAGTATTGTTTTATATGCTAGTTAATATAATAGAAGCTACAACCTCATGTTATTATATTAGTATTATACATTATATAATACAACATATTAATGATATTAACAAACTTCCGTTTATTTGGAGATGGGCACGAGCAACGGTTACGAAACGCAATCCTCCTTTTTGCTTCCGATCAAGAACACAGATCACCTCAACGCTCTCTTTTGTCATGATGCAACTTATTTATATTTCATTGTCATTTTTTCAAATCATAATGAACTTTGATAAAAAAAAATCAATTCGTATTCGTATGTGGTCATTATTTGATCCGTATTCGGATTCCATGTTTATTGGATATATATATATATTGATTTCACTCTTTATTCGATCCATATTTGGATTAGCTTTATTAGTTCCGTATTTGGGTCCGCTCTTTATTCGATCCGTATTCGGATTCGATAAATATCCGATTCGGATTCGTATCCGTATATTTAAGGATATGGTTTCCATAATGCATATCCGAATCATATCCGTATCCGTATTCGAATTCGATAGAGATGAAGCGAATATGGATACGGAAATAGGGATATCCGATCCGTATCCGATCCGTTTTCATCCCTAGATGCAAGGGAGGCTGCAATTGCTAGGATGCCTGCATGTCCAAGTGTCAACTGTATGGGGTTTGGTGTGGGGTTGATGAGATTTCATTTTTTGCATTGGTTTTAAGAAAGTTGATCATCCGATGCCATCTTGTCCATTGTGTTGTTCCTTGGGCATAAGTGCGATAGTTGGAGTTGGAAGTGGTCTTGCAGCTATTATTTGTGAGCTAGAGGTGGGAGTTGCATTGTATGTGGTGTCAGAGCATGAATGAGCTTTTTCATGCCCTTTGGTTGGGGATGTGTTTGGTGTACCCCGCTCTTGTTAGACGTCAAGGAGGAGGCCCTATGGCGATTCTTTGAGTGCCATTATTTTGACATCCATTAATCACTCTGGATGTTGTGGATTAAAAATTATATCTTCCAGAGTGCAATTCATTTGATCGATGCTTACTTCAGAATGTTTAGTTTCAGTTGGCCCAATTAGGATGGCGCCATGAAGGTGGTTTTGATGTTGCGGATTAAAAATTATATCTTCTAGAGTGCAATTCATTTGATCGATGCTTACTTCAGAATGTTTAGTTTCAGTTGGCCCAATTAGGATGGTGCCATGAAGGTGGTTTTGATGGTGGTGGAGGTTGATGTCCTGGACATGCTTTTTGGCCTCTACATTTGGGAGGCATTTGTGCGAGTTATTTGCTCGTCCACGTAACAGAGATCTTATCTCATGAGTTGTTCAATAAGATGCCATGATTTCCTTCATCTTTTTTGGACTTTGCACATCATCTGCGTTATAGACAGACCGGTACAACCAGGATAAGTTCATGCTGCCTGTAACATCTCCTAACGAGGAATGGAGTTTGTCACTCATTTCTTTGAATATTCCTACTTTTTTGTTTTTTATTTGAGCATGTATGTTCGTAGCCATGTTATCTGCGTGTGTTCCGTTCACTGTCTGCTCGTGGTTTCTGCTCTCTATCCAATGCCATTTCGTATGAGTTGTTCTGATATCATTAGTGTGATTTTTGTTTACTTGGTTGCAGGATAGAAATCAAGGCCACTTTGCTGTTGGGATGGACGAAGATTATTGAATTTAAGTAACCTTAGGGGGCATTTATTTACTCAATATATATACAGTTGTATTTTTTTACGAGTAATTGAGAAACCATTGTTTTGTCTATCTGGATCATATGGACAATTTCTATTCCATTAAATGTGCGTAGTGGACGATTTTCTTTCAAAATGAGTGAAACCTTTGATGATGCAAAATATGCATCGCTTTCTAAAAAACACAGGAGTTCATAACTTCGTACATTATCGTTCTCTCGATCGTATCATAGAATCTCGGCTTTCGGGGTTCATCGTGCTAAACGTCCATGTTCATGTTCCTTCCTGTCATCAAATTCCTGGTTTCTGCAGATAATCTGGAAAATTTCAATTTGATAATTGAAAGAGGATAGGGAGCATCCTCTCAAGAGGTAACTTCCCTTTAGTGAAAGAGGAGGCAAATTTTTTATTTTTTTTGAAAAATGTTACCGTAGATTTTTATAGTTATATCCCTCTAATATGTCATTCAAATTTCGTCAGAAACAGAGACTCCTGCGACCTCCATCCAGACAGTCATTTTTTAACGGTCACATATTTGTTGTATTTTACATGTTCCGGATGAAGGCCGTAGGAGTCTCTGTTTTTGATGAATTTTGAATGACATATTAGAGGGATATAATTATGAAAATCTACGGTGATATTTTTCAAAAAAAATAAAAAATTTGCCTCCTCTTTCACTAAGGAGGAGGGAAGTTACCTCCTCTTGAGATGAGGCTCCCTATCCTCTAATTGAAATGCCCCTTTTGTCCCGGTTTCCAAATTTTATTTCATTTCAAGTTCGAAGAAAATATCAATTGATCGTCGGTTTGGTAGAGGGACAGGAAAGTTTTTTTAGGATGGCTTGTGAGAGTGGTTCTCAACCTTGCACACTATCATGGAAGGTTTTCGAACATCAGTAGCCCCCTTGAGGTGAATAAGGGCTGAGTTCTTGAAAGGTAGGAGAGCTCCTCTCTTTGTGGGCTAGTGCTATGCTAGTTCCCATATGCAAGAACTGACCACCTCAAATGAAGAGCGGTGAAAAATTCCTGATTTATTATCATAATATTGATTTATTGTCCCTATGGCTCAAACAATTCATTGACATTAATTAACAATTAATTTCATTTAATAATTAACTCTCTAATTAATTAACATTAATTATTGTACATAAATAAATATATTATTGTGTTCATTATTTTATGTGTTCTTTTATTACTAAAATAAAATAAAAATTAGTTTAATATTGTATATATTTTATTTAACATTATTCTTAAGTAAAAAATACAAAAAATAATAAAAAGAATTAAAATAAGTATTTTTAACATTTTAAAATATGTACAAAAATAATATTATGTATAAATGTATTTTTACCAAGTTCTATGTGAAATTCATATCTTGAAGAGATCTACAACTTTCAATTTTTAATTTGAGTTCATTTACTAATTCTTTTTTATTTTATACTAATTTAATTATTTTCTAATTATTTGATTAAGTCACGTGACCCAATCTCTTCAAGTAACCTGGTTGGTCCCATTTACCCACCTGTCTTTATTTCTGATCGTTTGATCGTCTTTGATCAGATGGATTTGCGCCATTCGTCTTTGCCTTAATCCTAACCTTTTGATATGATCGATTAGATTTCATCAGGATCGCCTGCTTCAGCCTTCATCCCAGCCCTTGGATCGCTCCAATCCAACGGTTGGAGCATCGTCCCCAACCTCCAGACCAACTCCTTCAAGAAGTGCGAGAGAAGCAACCACCCTAACATCGCCTAATTTCCCCAACTTCCTTAGACAACTTCCCTTTTCGATTCCACCACCATCTTATCCATCTAACCTCTCTTATCGACGTTAACGTCCCAACTCCACTAAACCCTAACTTCCCTAACATCTGGTGAAACCACCACTTGGAGGTGTAACCTCTACCAACCCTCTTCTTCGATATACACCTCTGTAGATGCAATATCCGTCGTCCACCCTTGCGTGAAGCAAAGCCCTAACCATCGCCTCGTCTTCATGATAGGAAGAAAGGATGATTGGGTGTGATACTGGGTTCCTACTTGCGGTGTTCTTCCTGCCACCGATGTTGTTCCTGCCTCTGGTGTTGACCCATGACAGTCTGCCATGCCACAACCAACTCTTAGCTGTTCGAGCTTCTTCCAACATCTGTAGAAGTAAAGCGAAGACCCGAGGTCCAATTAGGACCTCATCCCAAGCCAATTCCTCCATTAACGAGCCTCTTCAATCTCAAGGTAAGTTTTTTTGTTTTCTCTTATTTTTCCACTCGTGTACAGAGGTCTCCATTCCGATTAAACCAACCCTCGACCTCCACAATGTATTGGTGATACACATGAGAGCAATGGCTGACCCAAGATTTCATAGTAGACGGGGCATTTGTTTCATTATATTGTTTAAATTATATATCATATTATTATCATGAATATATTATTTTTTAAAGAAAATGTTCATAGTTTAAAATATTTTCCCATTAATTGGTCAAAAAAAATCCTATCCCATATTTTGCCAATAACAATATAAAATGATAAATAATAAAATAAAATAAACAATGCCTCATTTACAATTGGCCTCAACTATTTTTAATATTTCATAGATATATCTTGCAACTAAGTGTAAAGTATTCTTTCATTTAATATGTAAATACAAATGCATGCAATTCGAATCTATAATGAAATTCTAAATATGTATCAATATCTGTATTCACAAAAAAAAAATCCATATCCTTACATTTTAAAATAATATTACCTATCCATATCTACTTAAAAATAGACATAATGATGGACACATATGGGTATATCTACATTTGCTGGAAAAATATGTAACTATGTCTGAATGCATATCCTTAAAAAGTGAAACAGTGTCCATGTCTGTAAACATTTCACTAAACAAAAGAATCATATTTTTATCTATATTTCTATTTACCAAAACAAAAATCTCTGTCCATATATCCTAGAAAATGAATATTATTGTTGATGATATAGATATAGATATATCTGCCAAAATGTATATGTATCGTTATATGTATCTGTATTCTTAAAAAATGGAAAGTGTATCACTATTCATGGTCATATATGCAAAATAAAAATAAATATTCAAATCTATATGTTTTGATATTTATTAGAATAAAACGCATATATCTATATCCCCTTAAAACCGGATACAATGGCAGACAGATAGGGATATATTCGTATCCATTTGCATCCATAATTGTGAAATGAGAAACATGACAATACTCTTTACCCCTACTTTTTTTATCAAATAAAATTAAAGACAAACAAATGCATTAAAAAAAGCTTTATTTGAATAGACGTCATCAACAAAAATTCGATAATAACTCAATCCTCTAAAGATAGACATCATGAGGAAGGAGTGTTATTTTGAGTATAGTTTGGTAACTTGAGTGATGATATCCTTATAAAAACAGTTAGTCAGGTCATACGCCATATAATAATGTACACTCAATATTTGGCTTCTTGACTAGATTTTTACCACATTGAATATGAGTAATTTAATATCCATTTATTATGCTTGCTCACTCTCAGTAAAGCAATATTTCATAGACTATTCAAATCCTAAAAGAGATTTAATTTGGAATGGATAATTAATGGAAAGGATTTAATAGGTGCAAAAAGATCAATCGTGTGAGTATTAGGGGATGCGATTAACAAGCGGTCGGTATTAATTAGAGTATTAATGGGTTGTGAAGAAGGGGAAGAGAAAGCTCTTATTATATATTTAGTGGAACAGAATCAAAGCTTTTGACCTTCCACGGTGCTGGAGGTGAGCCGAGGTATGCGCTGTCCCGGTAGAATTCAAGCCCGACCCTTTGACTTTGAGCTGGGATTACCCACTCATCCAGAGATCCAAGAGCGGGGCTAGGATTCCACCCTGAGTTTGATTGGGGCACCGCTGCTCCGCACCGTCAGCGGTGTTTAATATAATAGTCCCCTTGCCTCTACGTCTCACCAACACCCTGAGAGGTACGACTACTATCTACTAGAAGGTTGTTCGCTTTCCTAAGGCAAAAGCATCGCTTGCCGGTGCAAAACTCAGCCTTCAAAAGCGAACCTGCTAGAAGGTGGGGTAAGCTCTAGAAAGAATAAGAAAGAGCAGAAAAAAGCTACTTATGTCCTGAATGTTCTCTTTAATAAGGTCGCCTTGACCGGGATCACTGGGAAGATTTTGCTTTCTCCTCATGACCTGGTCGAGAGAAACGTGGGGGGGGGGGGATGATAACCGAATAATTCCACAAGGGTCACCATGAATAATATAAAAAGTGTCGCTGAGGCGACCGCTCGCAGAACACCCAGTTAATCAGCAATTAACCCACAATAAAAGAATAAAACAAATGAGTCCCAAAAATGTGAATTAATATTTATTACTCTACCACAAAATGTACAGTGACTAAGCATGTAGAGGTCGAACCACAGAGAGCAATACAAAATGCAATAGCCTAAAATGTGCATGAATCACAGAGTCATCCATGTGTGAAGCCTATTTTTGTGGGTTTTTATATTATTTATTTATATTTTTTATTTATTTTTTAATAATATAATTAGGTAATATATGTATATATATAATTAATAACATATAAATATATAGATATATATATACCCATAGAGGGTGAGTATATAGGATATAATACATACATTAGGTATATATATATTAATATTTTTTTTATATTTTACTTTTAGAATGTCATATATTAATAGATATACAAATATATATATGTATATAGATATGCATTTTTTTATCATTTTTTATAGGGTAATATATATATATACATAAAGAGGGAAGTTATAATATTTATAAAAATATACAAAAAATGGTCAAAAATTCATAAATAGAGCCTTTTTGGTATTTTCAAGATTTTCTACTGTTTTTGTGATTTTTGGGCATTTTTTAAAACATTTGTAATACTTTTAAATAGCAAAATAAGAGAAAACAGGGAAATAGGGTCTGGCTGTGAGAAAAATAGGACTTAAAAATAGCAAACAGCTTCAAAATTCTCCCACACTAATTTTCAAATAAAGAGAATAAAATAGAGAAGAAATAGGAACTGAGTTCATCTTTTTTTGATTTTTCTTTGATTTTATATATTTTTTTGAAGTTTTTGTGCATTTTTGAATTTTTAAGGTTTTCCTTTTGAGATTTTTAGGGATTTTTGGACTGACACTAAAATAGGTCAAAATACACACTAGGGAATTTTTTTTTGGAATTTTTAGAGGTCTTTTAATATTTTTTTGGTATTTTATAAGCTAGACGGTAAATAAAAGACATGTTTTTGATTTTTAATAAATACAAAAATACAACAAAATTAACATCCAAAAATATAGCGTGTGAGAGCATGTTAACAAATTATGCCCATTTTTGCAAGATTTTTTTGAATTAATATGAGGCACAAAATAAATGGACAAAGCATACAAAAATAAATGTCCTGTCAGGGGTATTTTTGCAATTAAAATATTCGTCAGGGGCATCCATGCAAAAATTACAAAAGAAATAAACATTTACTTTTATTTTCAGGGCCATTTTACAATTAATCAAACCCGGCGGGGTTTAAATACAAAAATCACGCGCCTCACGTGGGTGCTGCACGTGAGGCGCGGAGGGACTAAAGTGCAAATATAGAAACTCTAGGGGGCGTACTGCAATTTATACAATTTATATACAACGTAACTTTTAATTTTTGGTATTAAACTATAAATACAAAAAGCGGGGGGTTAGGTCTGAAATTTACCCCCTAAGGCGCGGAGATGGACGGCGTTGGGCGCGCCACTTATCCACGTGTCGAGCATCTGACGGTGGATACCGGTTCGTCGATGAAGGGTTCGGATTAGAAGCTCCTCGCGGATCTGACGGTTGGCGCGTGTCTTCATCGGACGACTCCTGTGCGATCTGGGCCTCGCCTCCTGATACAACGGCGCTGGAGCTCCCTGGAAGAACAGGGAAGAAGCTCGCGCCTGTCGAGTTTCGATCGAGAAGCTTGGGCTCCTCCAGGGCTCTCCCGCGTGTCTGAGGGTGTCTGAACGTAGCTGGAGGCTTCCCGCATCGGTCAGGGGTCTTCTCATGGCTCCTGGAGGTCCGAGGCGCTGGGACGAGGTCAGGGAAGAACGGGACCTCCAGGAACCTCTTCCTGGCTCGATTCGAGCCCAGATGGGCTCCTCTCTTCTCTGGACCTGTATAGGAAGAACCGGGGGAGCGAGGGCTTCCTCCTCGACCCCAGGTTTTGGAGCTTTGCAGCAAGATGGAGTGAGGTGGAGGGGCTCCAGCGTATGGCAGAGGTGGAGCCCCGATTCGCGAAGACCAGAGGTCCTCGGTTGGTCAAAGGCGATGGGTCGATGGAGAATATGATGAGGAACAAGATGGGGTGAACGAGGCGGTCCGCTCCGGCGAACTTCGAATTTTTGTTTTTAAGCTACTATGATTAACTAAAGGCTAAACTAACAACTGGAATTGAAAACTAACATCAAAACCTAACTTAAAAAGCATAAAAAGGACATCTCTTATTCCTAGGGGCCACCAGGGAGCAGGGCGGACCTTGGAGCTCCGCCGCGACAAAATCCTCCTTCCTCCGGCCGATTCGAAGTGCTGGAACACCCCTCCTGTCACGAGGAACCTTCCAGGGACGAAATCGAGGCTTTTGGTTGGACTAAAATTGGCCAAATTTGCGAAAGGGGGCGGAGCTTCTTATTTATAGACATTGGCATTTTGCCTTATTGACCATCGATTATTACTTAATCCAATGAGTATCGGGTCGATCCAAGTTATTGGCGGGCATCATGGATAATCAGAGATCAATTCTTGTGAAGGAAGCGAGCTCGAACGATGGATTGGATGGCCGTAAAAAATGGAAGAAATCCGGGGAGTTGACAGTTCAGAGGCGCCAGAGCTTGGATGGGACAGTTGACCAGGCGGTCAACAAGGGCCGGCGCCCCATTGGTCCACGTCGGCCGCTAAATGCCAAAATAGGACCCCTTATTAGAAATTGATTTATTTAGCCTAGTAAATGATTTTATTATTTTTTTCTTATAAAATAAAAAATGTGTATTATTTGATGTAGTATTTATTTACGATTTTTATTGAATTTTTTGGAGTGTTTTATTATAGTTTTAATTTAATAATGTGTGTATGTATGTATTTACATGTATTTTGTTTCTTTTAATTTTTATTTGTTTATTTTATTTTATTATTTTATTGGCTTATTTTATAAATTTATAAATTATTTTTGTGAGTATGGGGGTATTTTTATTTAATTTTTATGAATTTATTTTCATTTTTAAATAAATAGGTATATGTATATGTAGGTATACTTCTTGGTATTTTACCTATGTATTTTGTATACTTAATTTATTTAATGTATTTTCTTTATTTTTATTTTGGATTTACATTTTTAATGAGTTATGTATAATATTTACATTATTATAAAAATATAAAAGAATAAAAGAATAAAAGAATAAAGTCCTTTTTATTTATATATAGATGGATAGCATAGGTATTTTGTCTATGAATTTTATAGACTTATTTTGTTTTATAAATTCTTTTTAGTTTTCTTTTACTTTTAATATGTACATGCATTATATACATTATTTACAAAATTCTAAAAATATAAATTTGTTACACTAATGAATAATGAATAAATGGAATATTTTAATCAATACTATGTACAAGGAGGGCCAAAAACCTAACTTTTGCATATGGACTCCAAAAATTATGAAACTACTTTTATAAAATAGTTCTTGGAAAGCTATATACAATTAAAGGTGACTTTGGGTGATTTGGAGTTTTTATTTGCAAGATATGGGTCTGCGAAGTTGAGATTTTGGCTTTTTATTCTGTGTATAAAATATACATTGAGTATTACTTTTACACAAACTCAATTTTGTATTTTTATTTATATTATTATCTATAACTTTCATGTACAAAGTTTCTTTATTTGATGAATAAATAATTATGTACAAATTAGGTGTCAAAAATGCATAAATAAATGCATGAATAAATGAGGTATTTATTATACACTGGCCCTTATCTCCCCCTACTTTATTCCTTGTCGACCAATTCCATGCTGGCCTTGGTCTCGGGGTTTGGGTCATAAAATATCTTCAATATTTTATTCCTTTTTCTTTTCTTTTCTTTATTCTATAATTTTGGCATTAAACACATTATTTAATGTATAATTAATACAATGAATGATGAATGCTATTATGTACAATTTGATGCTATTTATATGCATTTGCTGGGGTTTTTGAGGCCAAAATGATAGAATAAAGGTGATGAAATGGAGATTCATCACCCCCTATACTTGCCTTTGCTAGTCCATAGCAAACACTTATGCAATATGTACAAAAAGAATAAAGAAAAGAAAAAGGAGAATTAAAGAAGGATAGAGTGATTAAGGGTGCTTTCGGTGCAATGCATGTCTTTATAAAATCAGAACTTGGAGCTCCTGTCAGACCTTCGGTGTAGATGTGTGTAGAACCTAGTCGGGAACCAGCTCCAAAATACAACAGCCTTTGATAGTCACAGAACTCGGTTCAACCCACCTCAATAGCCTGGTCAGAACTGGTCTACATCATACACAAACCCTTATAACTATGAAGCTGACTTGTACAGTGTAAGTGATAGTGGCTCTCCCCAACTGAAATGATAAAGGAACTGACTTCTCCAGAATGACAACCCAATGATTCCCCAATCCAACAACTCTTTCCTCGAGGAGCAGGGTATTCCCTTCTAAGTTCAAGTGGCAACCAGCTCAAGAGGAGGGGGTGAAGCGAAGAATGGACGGTAGCCAGTGTAGCTACCTATCCTGGGATGCAAGACCAGTGTAGTCAAGTCATCTAGCTGCAGGCTCACATATTTGACTTTGGAACTCAAGCTTGCTTATTGGCTTTACAACATATGTACATACTTTGCAGGCATTTTATTTTTGTACAGGCCTGACCATTTTTTTTCAATACTATGCACAACATCATTTACATAAGGAGTTTTTCCTCTTGAGCCAGTAGACTATCCCTCTTTTGAAGCTTTATCGCAACCCACAATCTCCTGTCTTTAGACCTCATGGCTATTGAACCAGGTTGGGGTGCACTTCCCTCCCTAGACGAGGACGAATGTTTCCACCCGTGTGCGTCTCAGACTGGCAAATCCAACCCCCTCACCACTCTAGCTGAGTTGAGCCAAGTGAAAGGTGCAAGTGTCCAAGTTAGGTCATGGTTGGCAAGAGTCGTACGTGTGTCTCGAAAAGTCCTAGTTAGTCCACTGAGGTGACTGGAACCTAGCCCTGATTTCTCAAAGAATTAAGTCTGCATAGACCTGAAGTACCTTAAACCTAGTTCCCGTAAGGTTCCAGTGCAGTTAGGTGCGGTAAGGTCTAACCAAGCTCCAATTTGAGACTTTATTGGACTGATTCAATCATCAAGCTCACTCAAAAAGAATATGAATGGTATGCTTATGCTATGCACAATGAATGGTGCAATTTTTCACAAAGAATTTAAAAGAATCAAAGAATCTTTTTACACAAATAAACTTTTGCAAATAAAAACTTGACACATACAAAAAGGTACGTACACTTATTTACACGGGCGTGCCGCTTTATTTACAAAATGTATGGATGTATAAAGACTTTACAGGTTTTAATTGAAGTAGTTTATTTTGGTTGTTGAGAACGAATTTTATGCATTTTATTTCTGATTTACAAGTATTTGTAATAGTGATCTTATTTTTCAGGTCTAATTTTTGAAAATAATTTTGCAAACTATAGGACACGATAATTTTTGCAATCATTTACACACATTTGAAAACTATTTTTGCAAAGATTTTTCACACTATATATACATTTTTCACAATAATTTTGACAAACATTTTTCAAAACATTTGCACATAGGTTTTTCAAATCCTTTCTTTCACATAAAGAAAAGTTTTGCAATCCAAACAGTTTCACACAAGTTGAAAACCTTTCATAGCAAATTGTTTCAAAACAGGTCACACTAGTTTTCAAATCATACTGTATAGGTATCTAACCTGATTTATTACTCAGTATATACAAAAGAAGAAAAACTGTATTTGCTATATGGTATGGTTTTGGCTCTTATAAGCTTTATTCGGGATTATTCTTATTTACGAATGAGAGATTTTTGTGTAGACTCCTCAGACTTAATTCGAGAATCCTTTTCAAAAGAATTTTGAGAACTCTAGTCCAAAATAATTTTGCAAATATGTACACGTCTTTGAAAATGATTTTACCAAGGTTTTACACAGCATAAATAGGTTTTTCAAAACAATTTTGACAATCAAATTTTTACAATCATTTGCACACTGATTTTCACACATTTTGATTTCACGCAAAGAAAATAAATTTTACACACAAAACTGATTTTTCAAAGGTTGAATACTTGTGCACACTATTTTGAAACATTTTTCACAAGGTTTTTCACAGAAAACTTTCTTTCACAAAACATTTTTCCTGACTTAATAATCAGTATAAGTACAAAGAGCCCGAGGAGCTCACAATCATCTTTTATTATTATAGAGTTACTTATTGCTTTTTAGATTGAATTGATGTTTTATTTTTCAGTATGAGTTATGGCTTATAGTATATACAAGGTATATACGACCCCCCTATACTTAGCTTGAGCTATGTCCTCATAGGTCGAAAGGAAAAGCAAAGACATAACTCGTACTGAGTATAGACAGATCTAAAGAATACATATGAATGAAACTAATGAATGCGAAGTTGACTGTCCCCCCTATACCTAGGATCAAGTAATCCTAAGTATAGCAGATTGTACAAAAAGCAGGGAGGGTCAAGGGTGGGAATACACAGATCGTACTCAGATTGTCTCCCCTATACTTAGGGTAAGGTACTCCTAAGTATAGACAAGAAGAGGAGACAATGGAGAGGATCGGACTGAAATGAAAAACTCTAGGTGCACATCCCCCCTATACTTAGGACAAAGTACATCCTAAGTATAGAAAACTGTCTACAAGGGCGGCATCTTTTAGATAGACAAAGAAAATAGAAAAGGAAAAGAAGAAAATCAGATAAACAGTGGTTGAAGTACATCGTCTGAATCTTCTGATGCTGTAGCAGTTGTGGAGATGTCATTATGTTGCACAAGCTGGATCGAATCAACAACGGCCACGAATGCATCTGGTTCTAAGTAAGGCTTCAGGAGTTGGCCGTTGACGACGAAGGGCTGTGCGTCAGGGGACAATTCTGATATTGCAATGCTTCCATTGTCACACACTTCACAAACTCGAAATGGCCCTGTCCACTTACTTTTTAATTTACCCGGGAATATCCGCAACTTTGCATCAAATAACCACACTTTCTATCCAACGTCAAAGGTCTTTCGTCTGATGTGCCGGTCATGCCAGCGTTTTACCTTCTCCTTGTACATCAAGGTGTTATCGTATGCATAGTCTCGGAATTCCAAGAGCCTGTTCAGATCGTCTTTTCTCTTCTGACCACTTTTGCGTGAGTCCAAATTACAACTGTTGATTGCCCAAAGGGACTTGTGAATTAATTCCACGGGCAGATGGCACGGTTTTCCATATACAAGATGATAGGGCAACATGCCCAAAGGAGACTCGTAGGCGGTTCGGTAAGCCCATAGGATCGAGTCCAAGAGTTGAGACCAGTCCTTTCTGTTTGGTCTAACAAGTTTCTGCAGGATAGTCTTGATTTCTCTGTTTGATAGCTCCGCCATGCCATTGGTCTGGGGATGGTAAGGAGGCACGACACGATGATCGATGCCGTACTCCTTCGTTAACTTCTTGACCTCTTTGTTAATGAAGTGGCTACCCCCATCTGAAATGAGAATTTTCGGTATCCCGAACCGCGAAATGATGTTCTTCTTCAAGAACTGACAGACTGTTCGGCTGTCGGCGGCTCGAGCAGGGATAGCTTCAACCCAATGACTCACGTAATCGACGGCGAGAAGGATGTGCTCAAAACCTTGACTGTTAGGGAACGGTCCCATGAAGTCAATGCCCCGTGCATCGAAAACATCTGCTATCTGAATGATTTTCAGGGGCATTGAATCTTTGGCAGTAAGTGTACCTTTCATTCTCTGACAGTAAGTACATCGCTTAACAAATTCAGCTGCATCCTTGAATAAAGTGGGCCACCAGAAGCCACACTGAAGTACTTTGGCTGCCGTTCGATCTCCAGAGTGATGTCCACCAGATTCGAGCGAGTGACAATGCTCGAGGACACTAGATTGCTACGTCTGAGGGATGCACCTGCGCCAAATGCAATCCGCTCCTTCCCTGAATAAAAGAGGATCCTCCCATTGGTAGAAACGGATGGTCGACATAAATTTGTTCTTCTGATTCTTCGTCCAATCCGATGGTATTACCCCAGAGGCGAGGTAGTTGACTATGTCAGCATACCAAGGAAGAGAATCCACTGCTAGGATGGCTTCATCAGGAAAGGTCTCTGTGATAGGTGCACTGTTCAGCGGAGGCTCGTGTTGTTCAATTCTGGAGAGATGATCTGCTACCACATTCTGAACTCCAGGCTTATCCTTGATTTCCAGATCAAATTCCTGGAGGAGAAGGATCCAACGAATCAGTCTCGGCTTGGCATCCTTCTTCTGCTGAAGGTACCGGATAGCAGAGTGGTCTGTGAAAATTGTGACTTTCAATCCAAGCAAATAAGATCTGAACTTCTCAAGGGAGAAAACTACAGCCAGCAATTCTTTCTCTGTCACAGTATAATTTCTTTGTGCTTCATCTAATGTTCTGCTGGCATAGTGAATGGCATAGGGCGCTTTGTCTTTCCTTTGCCCAAGAACAGCCCCGACTGCGAAGTCTGACGCATCGGTCATTATCTCGAAGGGAAGGGTCCAGTCGGGCGGCTGTATGATTGGAGCGTGGGTGATGAGCTCCTTCAACTGATTGAAAGCAAGGAGAACCGACTGATCAACAATGAACTCAGTCTCCTTGCACAAAAGTTCTGTCAGAGGTCGGGCGATGTGGCTGAAATCCTTGATGAACCGCCTGTAGAATCCCACATGCCCCAGGAATGACCTCATATTCTTTACTGACTGAGGTGGCTGGAGATTTGAAATGACATCCACCTTCACCGGATCGATTTCCATGCCACGTTTGGAAACGACGTGGCCCAGCACAATACCTTCTGTGATCATAAAGTGGCTCTTTTCCCATGAAAGCACTAGATTGACTTCTCGGCACTTCTGAAGTACTCTGTCTAGGTGCTCAAGACAAGAATCGAAACTATCACCATAGACAGAGAAGTCGTCCATGAACACCTCGAGAAAACTGCCTACCATCTCAGCAAAAACGGCTAACATGCATCTTTGGAAGGTTGCAGGTGCATTGCACAAACCAAATGGCATTCTCTTGAAGGCGTAGGTGCCGAACGAGCAAGTGAAGGTAGTCTTCTCTTGATCCTCAGGGGCGATCGCCACTTGGTTGTACCCAGAATACCCATCCAGAAAGCAGAAGAACTCCTTGCCTGCTAATCTTTCTAGAACTTGATCAATGAATGGCAAGGGGAAGTGGTCCTTCTTAGTTGCTGCATTAAGTCAGCGGTAGTCAACACACACCCGTCAGGATGTTGGCACCCAAGTGGAAATTTCCTCTCCTTTGTCATTTGTAACCACGGTAAGCCCAGATTTCTTGGGAACTACATGCAATGGGCTTACCCATTTTGAATCGGAGACGGGATAGATGAAGCCTGCGTCACACCATTTCGTGATTTCTTTCATGACGACGTCCTGAAGGTTAGGGTTCAACCTTCTCTGAAATTCGCAGGACGGCTTGGCATCTTCTTCTAGATAGATGTGGTGTGAGCACAGGGCTGGATTTATCCCTCGGAGATCTGATACGCTCCAACCAAGTGCCTTGCGGTTCTTTTCTAGAACCTCGAGAAGATGAGATTCCTGCTCCGGATTCAGCCTGCTGCTGATGATGACCGAATACATTTGTTCTTCACCCGCAAGGAAAGCATACTTCAGGCCTGCAGGAAGTGGCTTGAGTTCTGGTTTTGACCTGTCCACTTTATCTGTCACTTCAGATACCATGCTGGTGGGTGGATGTACTTCCTTGAAGCTACCAGTGTTGTAAAAGTCGTCCGACTGGCCCGACTATTAGGTCCGACTAGTCTAGTCAGTGGGGTGGCCGACCGAGTACCGACTAACTCCGACTAGGCACACTAGTCGACCAATTTTTGCTTGGAGATACCACATTTTTTTTGTTTTTCATAAGCAAACTTATTACAATATGCTTAATGTTTTATTTAGATTCAATTACTTCTTTTATTTTATTATGATGGTATAAAAATGTACAAAATCTATGTAAATATATGTATAAAAATGAGTTATATGTTTAAAATAATCATAAAATTCAAAGCCGATTAAAGCCCGACTAAATCCGATTAGTCACCCGACTACCGATTAATCCTTAGTCAGTGACCCAACCGACCGAAGTACCGACTACCGACTTTTGCAACCTTGGAAGCTACTACCATCCTCTTCATGTTGTTGAGATCCTGGTGATGTGCCGAACGGGTCTGCGCTAAGCTGATCGTGTTTGGTTTGGAGTGACTGCTCGAAGAGATGCGCCTGCATCTGAGAATCTGTCTCCCATGAATCGTCAGAGCATATGCTGACTGCGCTTTTCGAGTCCTCCTCAAAAGTGAGGATTTCTTGGGTCCTTGGATCGTCCAATGACAAGCATGAATCTCTGATCTCTGCAATAAAATCACAGTCTGCTTCGGATGTTGCCTGGCTCTCATCAGTTGTGGCATTCGGCTCTCTAGTTTATCGTGATCTGCTGGGTGTTCGAGCTGAAAGTAATCTTGCCAGACCCGTAATCAACCACGGCACCTGAAGTACGAAGGAATGGTCTGTCAAGGATGATAGGGTCTGGAGTAGGGGTGTAGGCGAGTCCATATCAAGGACTACAAAGTCAGCTGGGAATTTCATTTCCTGCACTTTAACAACAACATCTTCCAAAAGACCTCGGGGCCGCTTGACGGATCGGTCAGTGAACTGAAGGATCATGCGTGTCTGCTTGAGCGGTCCCAACCCAAATTCTTGCATTATGGACGAGGGTAGAAGGTTGATGGAAGATCCACTGTCAAGGAGAGTACGCTCGAAGACCTGATAAAAAATCTCACAACTGATCAGAGGTGCTCCTGTGTCTTGTTTCTTCTGTGGGAGGTTACTGATAGCTGCTACTGTAGCCAAGGTGAGGACATGCCTCTCAACTTGCTGGCGTCTGTTCTCTTGCGCTGAGCGACGCCTGTTAGTACATGCCTCTTTCAGTCCTTTCTTCACAGCTGACATGTATTCCACGGCCTTCAACAAGGGAATCTCAACAGTCAACTTATCTAATATGTCCACAACACCTGGATCAGACAATGCCTTTTTTCATTTTGCATTTTTTTTGGATTTTTGTATTGCATGAGGAAAATGAATATTTACATCACTGGCAGGAAAATGAGAGTTCTTATTTACATCAAAATCATTGCCCACAGAATGTTGTACATCCGAACTACAAAAAGGAGTACAAGCTGTATCTGGACATGCTGGTGCTGCAGGGCGATCAAAAAGTAAAGCGTCTGCTCCGTCGGCTGGCGAGGGATCGGCTGTTGCTGGCGGCTCCTCCAATGCTGGCGCGGCTTCGCTTTGGCTACAAGCTTCTTTTTGTTATTTTTGCTTTTGCTGATTTTTTTGTATTTTCTGCTGAGGTTGCTGGTGACATGGCACGACGGCTGGATTGGCTTCTCCTTCTTCTTCCTCCTCACCCGCCCCTGGAGCTGGCACGGCTGATGCAGAAGATGACGATCCACCTGTTTCTTTATTCACCCCACTTCTGGTAGCAGGCGGAGGCAAGGCCCTACCGCTCCTGAGAGTAACGGCATTAGAATAAACAGTCATATCATTACCAGACACGGACATGACATCACATTCTACCTGCTCTTTCTTTTTGAAATTATTGGGGTTGGCTTCGACCTGCGTCGGAATGGTAGTTCGGGTGGCGGTCAGGTCATCAGCCGCTTGGTCATATCCGCTAGCCCTTTGACAAGCTGGGCCAGACAATCCATGGTGGGATTCACAGGGGGTGCTTCAGTAGGTTCAGCGTGCAAACCACGCTGCTGATGGTTGGATGGGTGGGGAGGTTGTTGCTGGTGGTTCTGAGGTGGTGCAGGAAGTTGAAGTTGTTGGTATGAAGGAGGAGGATACTGCTGGTATTGTTGAGAGGCGGCAGCCACGTACTGGTGATACGACTGCTGCTGGTATGGAAAACTCTGCCTCCATTGATGTGCAAACTGGGGAGGCTGCTGGTACTGTTGGTGAGGCTGAGAGGATTGTCCAAAACGACCACCCCTGAGGTTGGTGGTATTGCCGATTGGAAAATTGCTGACCCTGGGGTTGTCCTTGAGGACGGGTCGGCTGTGCATCATTAGCCCATACCCCGTTCACTTCCTGAATCAGGGGTGGTGGTGGGAAGACTGGATCAGGTCCGGAAAGGAACTCTGGCTGGTACACGACCATCTGCTGCTGCGGCGGGCCCTGGTCGCGTGCCTGCACGTAATACACGTGCTGGACTGCCGGTGGCTGCTGGCTCGGCTGAGGCTGATGCTGCGGTTGCTTCTCACCCTTCTTCTCAGCTGGAGTCTCTGATGGTGTCGCCGACTGAACAGAGTTGATGGTGCCCACCAACAGTTCAAGGTACTTGTTGATCTGATCAAGCTTGTCCAGGTTCTGGGTCCTTTTCTCGATCACAACGAGTTTCTCGAGATCTTGTGATCGCTTTTCGATGATATCAACCTTCGAGAGATGGCCCCTGATGATACTGAGGTTGGAGCTCTCATCTCTCTCTACTTCCTTGGACGCTGCCATGTGCACTTGTTTTTGAAGGATCTGGGGCTGCTTCTGATACGCCTTGGATGAAGAGAGGGCGGCCTCTCCTTCGGCCATTTCTTCAAATATCTGCCAGACTACGTCTTCATCCTTATTGAAATGTGAACCCCCACATGCTGCATCTACGAGCCTTTGGCTTTCAATGTTCAGTCCCCCAAAGAAATGCTGGACCAAGCTGGTCTTCGGGATATCATAATGGGGACACTTCTCCTGCAGGTCAGTGAATCTCTCCCACGCTTCATGTATCGACTCATGGGGTCCTTGGGAGAAAATACTGATTCGGGCTCGCATCTGGTTGAGCCGACCTAGAGGGTAATATTTGTGCAGGAATGCGGACTTCAACTCCTCCCAGGTCGTCACGACCTTCCCTAGATGGTTGACCCAATAAAGGGCCTTGTCCTGTAAGCTGAATGGGAATGCCATCATCTTGACAATGTCCAGAGGGACATTGGGATAGTGAGTAGTATGACAGATGCGGGAGAATTGCTGCAGGTGAATGTACGGCTCCTCGCCGGTGTTTCCATGGAATGCAGGGAGAAGAGCAATGAATTGGGGCTTCAGCTCGAAGTGAGCGTGTACCGGTGGAATGAGGATCCACTCGGTCATCTGGCTTTCGTCCGAATTGTATGTTTCTTTAAGTGTCGGCTTTGGTGGTGGTAATTCAAGGTCGTCATCATCAGGACCACCACCTCCACCTCCACCTCCTCCTCCCCTGCCTCCTCTGCCTCTGCCTCCTCCTCCATCGTCCCGGTTCATCATATCATTCAACATGTCCTGGAAGGCTGTCTGTGTGAGGGCCTGCTCGGTCAGCTGCTGCTGGATGGCTTGGATAGATGCCAGTAGCTGTGCATTGACTTGATTCTGATCTGGTGCCTGTCCCTATGGTTGGGGTGGCTGCTGACCCTTGCCCTTTCCTCTTGGAGCCATGTCAGGGTCTGAGTCGGACGAGATGAACTCCGGAGTAGTCTCCAAGGCTCGCACTGTCTTCTATCTGCATAATGAGATAGTCTGAATCAGATCACTTGCAATTGTGTTCAGCTGCCATGATGAAGCTGGAATTCAGGTCAACCCCAGCATGTTGTGAATGGAAAAGGATGTAGATTGTAATCGACTTCCATTCACAACAACGAAAGTGGGACAAAAGTGATCCCAATTTATTGGGTGGCCAAGAGAAAGGTAGAAAATGAGGAGTCTGGAGATCGATCCGTAAAGTCCGGATCGGGTTCTCGGGAATCGCCTCGAACTTATTGGCGGAGTTGAGTCCATGGAATCGATGTGGGTGTCGGCATGGTCTCGACGGGAACCATCCATGGATCAACTTCGCGAAGTACAAGAGAAGATCGGATGTTGGATGAAAGATACGATGGTCAACGAGGAATAAAAGGAGTGTAAAACAGTAGAGAGGCTCGGTTGAGCGGGGTGGTCAAAGGGAGACACAACAAAATGTGCGCAAAGGCGCGGGGACTTGATCTTTGAACCTTAACCTAGATCCATACAAACACAATACAAAATCGGGTTCACCAACTCACGCCATGTGAAGCCGTTGAAAGTTCGGCTATTTATTATCTTTTCATTTTTAGAGTGTGATTTCAGGCATATCTTATAATAAGTCCTTAGTACGCTACCCTATAGGAGAGAGAGTACTGCCAGAAGAGTATCCCGTACTTGTCCTCCTCCTGTGTAACCTGTAGTCTGTACTTTTTGGAGTCCTTGTAACCCTTCCTGGATCCCTACTCAGCCAAAGAAAAGAGAGAGGAAGCCGATAGGCAAAACCAATACTTCGGTTCTCGCTCGCAACAGAATCACCCGTGAGCGTGCAAGAACCTACTCGGACGTAGGACAATGAGACAGACACCCCCGTGAAGGCGTGGCCTATGCTCAATACTTCGGATAGGGTCGATGTTCTACACAACAGAGAGTCATCATTGGTGACCAAGCCCTACTTGCCTACGTACGATAGAAGCGCCATTACTTCGGAAATCCAGGCGATACACAAGGCAGTTGCAGACTGGGTTTTTGGCTTTAATCCTTAGGGGGTCGCACTCGCTCAAGGGAGTAGGGTTTTGGTCCCCCTCCAAGGTACCTGAAAACAATGAGGGCTTTATGAACCCGGTACAATGATAGTCCATTACAGATTTTAATTAAGGTCAAACTTTATTTAGCAGTCCCCTTGTTTTAATTTTTGGGTTTTCACTTTTTTTTGAGTCTGTTTCATGCCAGCGACTAACATTTTTGTAGATTTTCATTTAAGTCCTAGGTGCTCAAAATCAGAGGGAGATAGCGGAAAAGCTGTGCAAGTGGTTCCATGATAGAAATCTCACCATTGAACCGAATGATGCATGCTGAGTTAGAAGACTTACAGTGCATCCTAGCTCTCTCCATGCGGTATGCAGAACAGAATTTTTAAACCTATCTACATGTCGGTATGCAAGGCACAAAATCGCCCTAAACATTAGCTGCTATTAGCGTGAAGAACCATAAGTCGCCCATTCATCTCTAGCCCGAAAGGTCTGGTCTTGGCTCACCCCTCCTCTGCTCAACACACTTGAGGGTAGGAGAAAGCGCTTTACAGGGCTCGCTGTGGCACAAGGGCTAAGAGATAAATGAACGACTTGTTTTAAATTTGACTAGATCCATACGAAGTAGACTATAGGAACATGCATTCTTATTAATGTGTGGACCTAGCTACCGAGTCAAGCAACCTATGTCTAGGGGCTCCAAGCACACAAAACAAAATAAAATAAAGGCGGAAAGCTCAAAACTTCGGAAAACAAAGAAAAGAAGGCGATGAAAACTCGAAAAGCCGCGATGAGGCCCCCAGGTGAACAATCACCCGGGCACTGGACCTCATTGTGAAGAGTAGAGTCCTGTTTAATTACATGCCAAAATTGTCTCTCTCTCACCATAAATTACAAAAATAATCCTAAGTGTTCTAATCCTATCCAATCCACATCTGTTTGCTTCCTTGATACTCTCTCCAGATGGTCATGAGAAGAGAAGACCATCCTCCTCCAAGCTCGGCTGCCTTGGCCTCCTAAGAAGCCATCCTCGCGTGGCGGACCCTCGCATCAAAGTCACAAGAAGATTGCATTAGAATAGCTCAATCCAATCAAACAGAGCAGATGTAGAATAATCACAATTAATGAATCAATCAATAGAGCATGGTGATCAATGACAATAAAAATAGCTGCTCACAAAATCAATGATGAATCAAAAAAATGTACACAAGAATGACAAAATAAATTAGGCTATGCTCATTGCTCCCCGGTAACGGCGCCATCTGATAATCGAATAATTCCACAAGGGTCACCATGAATAATATAAAAAGTGTCGCTGAGGCGACCGCTCGCAGAACACCCGGTTAATCAGCAATTAACCCACAATAAAAGAATAAAACAAATGAGTCCCAAAAATGTGAATTAATATTTATTACTCTACCACAAAATGTACATGGACTAAGCATGTAGAGGTCGAACCACAGAGAGCAATACAAAATGCAATAGCCTAAAATGTGCATGAATCACATAGTCATCCATGTGTGAAGCCTATTTTTGTGGGTTTTTATATTATTTATTTATATTTATTTATTATTTTTTTAATAATATAATTAGGTAATATATGTATATATATAATTAATAACATATAACTATATAGATATATATATACCCATAGAGGATGAGTATATAGGATATAATACATACATTAGGTATATATATATTAATATTTTTTTTGTATATTTTACTTTTAGAATGTCATATATTAACAGATATATAAATATATATGTATATAGATATGCATTTTTTATCATTTTTTATAGGGTAATATATATATATATATAAATATAAAGAGGGGAGTTATAATATTTATAAAAATATACAAAAATGGTCAAAAATTTAGAAATAAAGCCTTTTTGGTATTTTCAAGATTTTCTACTGTTTTTGTGATTTTTGGGCATTTTTCAAAACATTTTTAATATTTTTAAATAGCAAAATAAGAGAAAACAGAGAAATAGGGTCTGACTGTGAGAAAAATAGGACTTAAAAATAGCAAACAACCTCAAAATTCTCCCACACTAATTTTCAAATAAAGAGAATAAAATAGAGAAGAAATAGGAACTGAGTTCATCTTTTTCTGATTTTTCTTTGATTTTATATATTTTTTTGAAGTTTTTGTGCATTTTTTTGAATTTTTAAGGTTTTCCTTTTGAGATTTTTAGGGATTTTTGGACTGACACTAAAATAGGTCAAA
Organism: Ottelia alismoides; assembly: GCA_037367405.1. NCBI lineage: Eukaryota > Viridiplantae > Streptophyta > Magnoliopsida > Alismatales > Hydrocharitaceae > Ottelia > Ottelia alismoides. Next base: position 702,014 of record JAZKJV010009936.1, on the reverse strand, counting down.
ATACACACTAGGGAATTTTTTTTGGAATTTTTAGAGGTCTTTTAATATTTTTTTGGTATTTTATAAGCTAGACAGTAAATAAAAGACATGTTTTTTATTTTAATAAATACAAAAATACAATAAAAATTAACATCCAAAAATATAGCGTGTGAGAGCATGTTAACAGAAGCTTATGTCCATTTTTGCAAGATTTTTTTGAATTAATATGAGGCACAAAATAAATGAACAAAGCATACAAAAATAAATGGCCTGGCAGGGGTATTTTTGCAATTAAAATATTCGTCAGGGGCATCCATGCAAAAATTACAAAAGAAATAAATATTTACTTTTATTTTCAGGGCCATTTTACAATTAATCAAACCCGGCGGGGTTTAAATGCAAAAATCACGCGCCTCACGTGGGTGTTGCACGTGAGGCGCGGAGGGACTAAAGTGCAAATATAGAAACTCCAGGGGGTGTACTGCAATTTATACAATTTATTTACAACGTAACTTTTAATTTTTGGTATTAAACTATAAATACAAAAAGCGGGGGGGGGGGGGGGGGTAGGTCTGAAATTTACCCCCTAAGGCACGGAGATGGACGGCGTTGGGCGCGCCACTTATCCACGTGTCGAGCATCTGACGGTGGATACCGGTTCGTCGATGAAGGGTTCGGATTAGAAGCTCCTCGCGGATCTGACGGTTGGCGCGTGTCTTCATCGGACGGCTCCTGTGCGATCTGGGCCTCGCCTCCTGATCCGACGGCGCTGGAGCTCCCTGGAAGAACAGGGAACAAGCTCGCGCCTGTCGAGCTTCGATCGAGAAGCTTGGGCTCCTCCAGGGCTCTCCCGCACGTCTGAGGGTGTCTGAACGTAGCTGGAGGCTTCCCGCGTCGGTCGGGGGTCTTCTCATGGCTCCTGGAGGTCCGAGGCGCTGGGATGAGGTCGGGGAAGAACGGGACCTCCAGGAACCTCTTCCTGGTTCGATTCGAGCCCAGATGGGCTCCTCTCTTCTCTGGACCTGCATAGGAAGAACCGGGGGAGCGAGGGCTACCTCCTCGACCCCGGGTTTTGGAGCTTTGCAGCGAGATGGAGTGAGGCGGAGGGGCTCCGGCGTACGACGGAGGTGGAGCCCCGATTTGCGAAGACCAGAGGTCCTCGGTTGGTCAAAGGCGATGGGTCGATGGAGAATATGATGAGGAACGAGATGGGGTGAACGAGGCGGTCGGACACGATCGGCTCCGGCGAACTTCGAATTTTTGTTTTTAAGCTAATATGATTAACTAAAGGCTAAACTAACAACTGGAATTGAAAACTAATATCAAAACCTAACTTAAAAAGCATAAAAAGGACATCTCTTATACTTGGGGGCCACCAGGGAGCAGGGCGGATGCCGGAGCTCCGCCGCGACAAAATCCTCCTTCCTCCGGCCAATTCGAAGTGCTGGAACACCCCTCCTGTCACGAGGAACCTTCCAGGGACGAAATCGAGGCTTTTTGTTGGACTAAAATTTGCCAAATTTGCGAAAGGGGGCGGAGCTTCTTATTTATAGACATTGGCATGGTGCCTTATTGACCGACGATTATTACTTAATCCAATGAGTATCGGGTCGATCCAAGTTATTGGCGGGCATCATGGATAATCAGAGATCAATTCTTGTGAAGGAAGCGAGCTCGAACGATGGACGGGATGGCCGTAAAAAATGGAAGAAATCCGGGGAGTTGACAGTTCAGAGGCGCCAGAGCTTGGATGGGACAGTTGACCAGGCGGTCAACAAGGGCCAGCGCCCCATTGGTCCACGTCGGCTGCTAAATGCCAAAATAGGACCCCTTATTAGAAATTGATTTATTTAGCCTAGTAAATGATTTTATTAATTTTTTCTTATAAAATAAAAAATGTGTATTATTTCATGTAGTATTTATTTACGATTTTTATTGAATTTTTTGGAGTATTTTATTATAGTTTTAATTTAATAATGTGTGTATGTGTGTATTTACATGTATTTTGTTTCTTTTAATTTTTTATTTGTTTATTTTATTTTATTATTTTATTGGCTTATTTTATAAATTTATAATTTATTTTTGTGAGTATGGGGGTATTTTTATTTAATTTTTATGAGTTTATTTTCATTTTTAAATAATTAGGTATATGTATATGTAGGTATACTTCTTGGTATTTTACCTATGTATTTTGTATACTTAATTTATTTAATGTATTTTCTTGATTTTTATTTAGGATTTACATTTTTAATGAGTTATGTATAATATTTACATTATTATAAAAATATAAAAGAATAAAAGAATAAAAGAATAAAGTCCTTTTTATTTATATATAGATGGATAGCATAGGTATTTTGTCTATGAATTTTATAGACTTATTTTGTTTTATAAATTCTTTTTGGTTTTATTTTACTTTTAATATGTACATGCATTATATACATTATTTACAAAATTCTAAAAATATAAATTTGTTACACTAATGAATAATGAATAAATGGAATATTTTAATCAATACTATGTACAAGGAGGGCCAAAAACCTAAGTTTTGCATATGGACTCCAAAAATTATGAAACTAATTTTATAAAATAGTTCTGGGAAATCTATATACAAGTAAAGGTGAGTTTGGGTGATTTGGAGTTTTTATTTGCAAGATATGGGTCTGTGAAGTTGAGATTTTGGCTTTTTATTCTGTGTATAAAATGTACACTGAGTTCTATTTTTACACAAACTCAACTTTGTATTTTTATTTACATTATTATCTACAACTTTCATGTACAAAGTTTATTTATTTGATGAATAAATAATTATGTACAAAATAGGTGTCAAAAATGTATAAATAAATGCATGAATAAATGAGGTATTTATTGTACACTGGCCCTTATCTCCCCCTACTTTATTCCTTGTCGACCAATTCCATGCTGGCCTTGGTCTCGGGGTTTGGGTCATAAAATATCTTTAATATTTTATTCCTTTTTCTTTTCTTTTCTTTATTCTATAATTTTGGCATTAAACACATTATTTAATGTATAATTAATACAATGAATGATGAATGCTATTATGTACAATTTGATGCTATTTATATGCATTTTCTGGGGTTTTTGAGGCCAAAATGATAGAATAAAGGTGATGAAATGGAGATTCATCAGGGGGAGGCGTGTGTTCGGTCTCACCATATAGTAGGTTTGCCCCTACACAAGAGGTTCCAATCATATTCTCCTTTCCTCCAGTCCTTAGACCACCTCGCTCCTTTTCTCCTCCATCCGTGACGGAGAACTGATGAATCTCCATTTCATCACTTTTATTCTTTCATTTTGGCCTTTAATCCATAGTTAAATCCATGTAAATAACATTAATTTATATAAAATAATATTCATCATTTACACTATATTCATTGTATAAAATACTATAATAAATGCCAAAATAAAAGAATAAAGGAAGAAAAGAAAAAGAACTAAAATGTCAAAGTTATTTTATGACACTAAACCTCGATACCTAGGCATCATGATGACTGGATCAACAAGGAATAAAGTAGGGGGAGATAAGGGTCAATAAACACAATAAAAATCCTCATTTTTATTCTTCAACAATCTATTCTTAGTATCCATTTTATTCTTTATTAATTATACATCAAATAAATAAACTTTGTATATGAAAGTTGTAGATAAAAATATATAGGAAAATACAAATATTATTTACATTAAAATAATATACACTGTACATTGTACACAAAAATAAAATTCCAAAATCCCAAATTCCTAGACCTGTATCTTCTCCATATGAACTCAAAATGTACTAAAATCACTTTAATTGTATAGAACTTTTAATTAGATATTTAATGAAGGTGGTTTCATTTAGTTTGGAGTTAAGATGTAATTGTACAATATACCCAACATTTTAATTATTCTTTATATTTTTTACAATTTATATTTTTATAATTTTGTAAATATTATTTATAGTGCACATACACAATTCAAATAAAATAAAACCATCAATAATACACTAAAATAAATTAGTGTACATAAATACATAGATGAATTACCCATACATATACCTATATAATAAATATACATATTTATTTAAGTGTACAAATAACTTCTAAAAAATAAAATTAAAAATATATTCAAGAGTATTTAACTAAGTTATAAATACATAAATTATGCATACAAAATAATAAAATCTAAAATGCAAAATAAAAATAAAATATACAATATATAGGTAAATATACCTATAACTATACATGCAATTATTAGAACCTAACAAATTAACTTGTATAAATAAATAAAAATCAGAATAAAATATTATGAAAATAAGAAACATACTTTATGTTTTAACCTAAAATTAATTAAATCATTACAGTTTTTTTTCAATTAATAAGGAATTTTATGTCTGGATTTTTCTGGTTGGCCCACATGGACCAACTAGAGAGCTCTCTTGGTTGACCTGGTCAACTCTTCGACCCAGGCCACCTGCCCCCGTCAAGATGAGAAGACCCTTGTCTTCTCCCCCATTTCCTGGGTGACCTATCACTCTAATCGACCTGATTTTTCACGAGCATCAACCCTTGATCGAACCTAATACACGCCATAAACCTAAAACCTTTGTACATACCCTTGATTTGTTCCTAATCCCTGGTCAATAAGCACCCTCCGCGATGTGCATAAATAACCTTCATCGCCTCCCAACACCTTTTGATCCCCACTTCAACACCTGAGCCCCCTTCCTTCGAATCTCTAGAGCTTCATGTGATAGCTGGGAGGCTCACGGAGGGTCGTGCGCAGAGTAGAGCAATGAAACCGGGTGGTCTAGGTGGAGCTCCGACCTGTTCTGATCTTAGGTGGGAACTAGGTTTCGAGATGTGTCTTTAGTCTATTTTCAGATAACTTTAATCATCATAAGTTCATTTTCACACTTTATTTTGAGTTTCGATTGTAGCTGTAGTTGATAGTCCAATCGTAGCAATCGTCGGATTACTAGGCTCTAGCCATGTTCAACCGTGCAATCGATAGTTTTCAACTCGCCTTCCATGTTCATTTTGTCCCCCTTCACATTCCCCATCTCTCGAACCACCTATCACTCCAATCCTGCAAGGATGGGGCCCATTCGATGCTCCTCCATCACCATCCATCAGAGCATCACTGCCCCCTTCCTCCTCTTCATGTAACAACTTCAAAATGGTTCGAAGCGTCACTCGAGCCCAAGAAAATGTTCGTGTAGGTCTTTGGCAAAAAAGGTGCACTTGGGAGGAGAATGGAACGAAGAACTCCATTCCCTACTGCTGAATGGAAGAGTCCCCTCCATGTCTCTACCAATGGGACCTGGCACACTTTGGCGCCACTGCATCTGTGGCAGAGTACTAAGAAGCTGATAAGCCAAGAAGCAAGGTTGGAGACCCATCCAGCTGCCCTATTCTTTGATCGATGGAGAGGTCATCACATGTCTTTTCTTTACCATATGATCAGCCACAAAATGATGCCCGTCGATCAAGTCAAGTGGTGTACGTGACATCATCATAGTCGCTCCCTTCCACCGATTAAGTGGTAAATTGTATAGACCCTCTTCACTTTATTTTATTTTATTTTTAGTCATGTAAATAATATTTGTAATGTAAATAATTGTGTAAAAATTGCATAGGCCTCCCTGTATTTAATGATATTTACTTATGGGTCCCTGCTAGCTCACCTCACGTGGGCGGCCGCGTGAGGTGGGCAATTTGCAGGGGTACACCCCTAGTTTTTGTAATTTAAAATTAGTCAATAAAAATTGTATATGTGTGTTATATTTTTGGTAATTTTGCATTGTGCCCCATATCTTTTATTTTAATTTTGTAAAAATACCTTACTAGTTTAAGTAATTTTGTGCATGTTTTCTATTTTCTAAAAATATCATCCATGCTCCAAAAATTATGCAAAAATAGGATTATGTGCCTGTTTGCTTGATATTTCACATTATAATTTTTGTTTTGATTTTAGGTATATTTTCTATTCATTAAAAATCAAAATAGCACATTTTATTCCTTATTTGTATTAAAAAATCTAAAAAATTATAAATAAAAAAAATAGTATTTTCTATTATTTTATTTTCTAACTCTAGACTAAAAATCCCTAAAAATAGAAAAAGAAAATTATAAAAAATTAAAAAGCTCTAAAATCCTTATAAAAATTCTAAAAAATCTTCAGATATAGTAAAAATATTAGTTCCTATTTGATATTTTTATTTATATATTATTACATATTAAAAGTAGTTTTGAGGAGTTTTGGCTTTATTTAGTATTTTTAAACCTCAAAACAAATTCAACCTATTTATCTTGTCCCTGATTTTGTATATTTTGGACTTTAAGAATACTTAAAAATTAGCAAAAATTCTAAAAAATCACTAAAAACAAAAAAATATAAAAATACAAAAATATTTTATTTATAATATTCTGATTATTTATATCCCTAATTATAAATATAATACTATATATCACATTATATACCTATAGATAAATACTTTATAAATATTTTAAAACCTTAAAAATTAAAAAGGGTTGTACTTGTTATTATTTTATGATTTTTGTATATTTATTATATATTTTACATTTAATATTACTTATATTATACATATTACATATATCTTTATATATATACTTATATTTTGTATTAAAAAGGAAAAATCAAAATCAGAAAAGTGTGAATATATATATAAATTACAAATTAAAAATGTATAAATAAAAGAAATAAAATTTATTATTTATTATTTTATTTAATTACAAAACCCACAAATTAATAATTTTTAGTTAAGTAAATATTATACAAAGTACACATTATTATTTATTATTTATTTATTTATAAATAATATACCTGCTACACTAACTTGCCTCCCTACTCTGCTTGTACTATACACACTTTTTTGCAGGGTTATAATAAATTTTGATTCACACACTTGCCTTTATTGATTTATTCTATTATTGTGTGGGTTGATTGTTGTTTTAATCAGTTGTGCTTGGTGAGGGATCACTTCACTGACTTTACTCCCGCCTTGTGTGGAGCGTACGATCCTCTCCCTTGGATTTTCTTGGTTAATCAAATGGCACTGTTGCCTGGGAGCAACGGAGTGTAGCATTTATTTTTATATATTTTCTCTTTTATTTTTGTATACTATTTCTCTTCTACTTTTTCTCTTTATTTTATATTATTATTTGATCTGTTCAGACCACTTTTCTTTGTTTGTCTTTCTTGCGAGAGATCACATGGCTAAGGCCATCTCTTAGGAGATGGATGCACCCGAGCTATGAGGATACGGGCTCTTCTACTTGTGAGCTAGTCAGGAGAGAGAGAAAGAGGAGAAGCAAGGAAGAGAGAAGCAGAATAGTTCACACTTATATTTTTGCTTTATTTTATAAGGAGAGTGCCATTTGTTTTTGTATAATTATTTGTAATAATTTTTGACTTTGGACACTACTCTACCTACGAGGTCCATTACCTGGGTGATTGTTCACTTAGGGGGTTCATTGTGGTATTTTCATGCTTCTCACCTTTATTTTATTTTGTTTCTCGTATTTTAAGCCTTCTGACTTTATTTTCATTTGTTTTAGGGATTTTTACCCAACAAACCCTATAATCTTTGCCAATGACCTCTACAACCTTTGAAACATTGATATTCCTCCCTCGACCCCGTAAACTTGCTAACCCTCCATATAAACCCTGTGGTTAACACCCATCTATTTACCCGTTAAAACTAATCGGATTCCGTGACATTCTTTGATGTTATGCCTATTTTATTTAGCGAATTTACATTAATTGCCACTCCCTCTCTCCTCCTTTTCCCCACCACCCAGCACCAACCATCTCGTCAGCCTCCATCATCCTCAGCGCTCCCGCCTCCTCTGACGCTCGAAGCCCCCTGCTCGAAACCAAGCCCTCCCCAGCCCTACCGCTCGAAGCCATGCCTCCCCTGCTCAAAGGCCCCCCACCCCCTGCTCGGAGCCCCCCAAAACCCTGCCGCACCCCTGCTTGGAGCCCCCCGCATCCTTGCTCGGAGCGACCCACACCCCCTGCTCGGAGCCCCCCGCACCCCCTGCTCACAGCCTCCTGCACCTCCTGCTCGAAACCATCCCCCACCTCCCCTGCTCGAAACACCCCCGCACCTCCTGTTCGGAGCTCCGCCCCCCCTGCACAACCCATCGCTAGAAGCCCCTCCCGCAACCCTACCGCTCGACCCCCCCTGCTCGGAGCCCCCCTTCCCCCCACCCCTGCTCGCAGCCTCCCGCACCCCCTGCTCAGAATCATCCCTTCCGCCTCCCCAGCTCGCAGCCCCCCGCACCCCCGAAGCTGGAAGCACCCCCTCCCAGCTCGCAGCCCCCCGCACCCTCGAAGCTGGAAGCACCCCCTCCCCCTCGCAGCCCGTTGCTAGAAGCCCCTCCCACAACCCCTCCGCTAAACCCCCTACCCCCTCCCCCCCGCAACCCCGTCGCTCCTCCATCCTAGGTCGAGCCGCATCACCACGTCCCCTCGCGCACACCTCCTCCAACCAGGCCAATGCCCTCGTCGAGGGAGGAGAGATCGTAGAGGTGGTGAAACCGAGGGATTTTTTTCTTCTCTTGATTAATTCTAGCCGTCCGATCACATATTGGTTAGATTAACTCATTTTAACCTAAGGAAGTTAACTCTACATGTGTCAATTTAACGGTAAGGTTCATGGAGTAAAATAGAGCAAGTTTACTTGGTCGAGAGATGAATTATGATGTTTCAAAGGTCGTGGAGGTAATTGATATAGATTATAGGGTCTACCGGGTAAAAATCCCTTTATTTTATGTGATTGGAGCCCCTAGATCTACGCTTGCTTGCATCGGTGCTAGGTCCAAACACATAATAGAAGCATGTACCTATAGTGATATACATTTGGACTTAGTCAAAAAATTGCAAATTACTTGAACTTGGAACCATGCTCATGAGTGACTCCATACAATACTTGCAGGACCCGTTGTGGTGGGCATCGAGGAATCCCCAATACCAGACACTTAGGATCCTTGATAGCCATCCCGCACCCTATGTTAATTCGGTCAAATTAATGTCCAAATTAATGTTAATCGTTCGTTGCAGTCGGATACAAGAGGCTAGTCAAAAACCACTTATCAATTAATGTCAAGTTAATTTTAAGCGGCAGATTTTTTTACTTGGTGGAAGTCCAAGGTCGAACTCAGGGAGGCATCTGTCTCCTTAGGTGAATTTTAGCAAAGATCAAGTGTGTGACTTTTGAGGAATTATTAATTTTTTTCTTTTTAATTTCAATGCAGATACATGCAACCAACAGGCCAATATAACGTTCAATTCAATTATGATATCAAATGAAGTCCAAAAATTCTAAATTTTGGCCAGATGATTAATTATGATGAAAATGAGTTACCCTATTTTTTTGGATTTTTCAGACACTAAATGGATTTACTGGGAATCAAATATGCAGACAGGGTGATTTTCACTATTTAATTGTTAATAAATAACAAATCACAATTTCTTCAAGAGATAAAATTATCCTAGATAGCACTAATGATAAGGGATCTAGGAAAATTGACAGATCTTAATTTCAATGTGAAATGAATTTATTAAAAATAAAATATGAAAATCACTCAACAATTTATTTAGGCCTCGAAATGTGTGCAAATGACATGAAATTTTTATGGCATTTAAGAATACTGTCCTTAAGCTACTGTGAATTTTTGAGGATTTTTGGAACCACAGAGAATTAACTACAAATTAAAAGGTGTCACTGGGCAAAATATTCCAAAAATATACCAATCAATTCATTAATAATTCCACTGAAATTACAAAAGTATGACACGTGGACCAATAGACAGAGGACAAGTTTCTCAACAAAATGCAATTTTTAGATTTGAAAAATGAAGTAAAATGCAACCTAGGGATGCGTACAAACACAGGGGTGTAAAATACAGGAAAATAAAAATACATAAAGCAAATATGCGGACATGGACTAAAATGCAATTACCTATAATGTTGGGGACTCAAGTGCAATTTCTCCAACAGGCACGTGCTCCTCACGTGGGCTCAGCTTCACAGGGACCTTTTTGCAATATTGGAAAGCTCCCGGGGCCTCTGTGTAAATTTCCCAAGCCGCATGTGCTCCTCACATGGGCGGCCTAGGCTCGGATGGCTGCGGAGGCTCGGGGCTAGGCTTGGGCGCTTCTGGAGGTCTGGAGTGAGGCTCGGACGACCCGAACCTAGGCTCGGAGAAGAGGCTCGGGCCAAAGCTACGTGGCAAGCTGTGGACCTTCGGATCGAGCTTGATCCGATGGATGGCGGTGAAGACGCGTGGCGTGACCTCAGGCCGTTAGATCTAGGCAGATCCAACAGCTACTGGACTCGATGGAGACGGCGACGTGGAAAGCTGCGGACCGTACGATCGAGATGATCGAACGGCCACGGGGCTTCATCTTCGACGGGCCTCCGCCGCCTGCGGAGGAGATGGCGGGGCTCAGGCGAAGTGGCGTTGGCTCCACCCGCTCCTCCAGATGTCGATGAAGCTCTTCGAGGACTCGGAGATATCCCGGAAGACGCGTGGCGATGCGGCGGAGGTGCTAATGGCCTCAGGAGCTGGAGAAGGTCGTCGGAGGTAGCTGGCGACAAAGCTCCAAAGGTGCTCCGGTGGACTTCCTATCAGTGAATGAAAAGGTACCTGCAAGTGTTAGAGAAGAGTCGGAGCTCGTGCGTGCGCTCGTGGAGAAGTGAAGGTGATCGGAGAGGCCTAAGGGTGGACGGAGGTGGTCTGACGAAGAAGCTCCGGCCAAATGGCGGAGCTGGAGATCGGGGTGCTGTGATGTGCGTCGTCGAAGGTCGTGAAAGGTACCGCGAAGATGGGAGCTTCGACGCGAAGCTCGGCGGAATGAAATGGAGGCGTAGGAGTGACCGGAGGCGGAGAATAAAATGCGAGAAAATCGACGAAGAAAAGAAGAGAAGATCGGAGAAGAATGGAGGGTTTACCTGGGGATTGGAACTCCTTCTTGGGTTCCAGGTCGTCGCTCGAGGGACCAGTGGTGTCCCGAGCTCGTGCAGCGTCACGGAGGGCAGCTGCGACACGGCAGAGATGCCGTGGATCTCGCCGGAGAAGAAACCCTTCTTCGCTCAACGATTCGTCAAATCGCTGTCACCAATTGGAAGATCGGAGCTCAGGGAAGCTCTCTGGAGTGGAGGATGGGGCTGAAGTTCGCCGGTGCTCGAGTATTTATAAGAAGAAGGTCTCAGCAGGTCTGGTGATGGGGCGAAGTTCATGGAGGTCGTGGAGCGTCTATGGTGGAGGTGGTGGCAAGTGGGGTAGCTGGCGAGGATGAGTTACGAGTGGGGAAGGTCGTGGGAGAGTTGGCGGACGACGAAGGTGGCTGACGTGCGGCCGAAAATAGAAAGGGGGCGTCCCTCCCGCAAGGTAGAGAACGTGGGAGAAAGGGGTGCCCGAGGAAGGAGACGAGGCCCTGGCCGTTGGATCTTGTGATCCAACGGCCTAGATCAAAGCGCGAAGGGACGTATAGGATTAGATCAAGGTGAGGTGATAAGAGGCCGTGATGGCGCCACGTGGAGGGAGCTGGGCGAAGCGCGAGCGAGCGGCTGAGATCAAGTCAAGGCGACGCGATCTGAGGTTGCTGAAGCTGCCACGTGTCGTGGAGAGGCGGCGGCACGAACGAACGGTTTGGATGAGGAGTTGAGGTTAATCGAAGGGACGAGGGGCGCCAAAGGAAGAGCGGCTGTGATGGAAGATCAGAGATGCGATCTAGCGGTGTACACGCCGCCACGTGGCGAGTTCTGGTGAGGGCGCTAACGGGTGGTTAGGATCGGAGATGGAGATGATCCGATGGCCAAAAATTGAGGCGTACGTGGAAGTAGCTAAGCCGTTGGATCTAGAGGGCAATCCAACAGCTGTGGCTGCGGGCGGATGAGGCAAGGGCAGCGGGCCACGTGGCTCAACCAGAGGGCGCCACGTGGCCTGCTGTGAATGGCTGGAAGAAAATATATGTGTAGAGAGAAGAGGGGGCCGAATTTGGAAAAACTCAAAACATGAAAGTTGTAGATCTCGATGAGATCTACAAGTTTCATGTTGACCAAAGACGGAGATGAGGACAAATATGATACATAATTACAAAGATACAAATATACATATATGTAGTATACAAAGTGGCCCAAAAACCCAACTTTCTCATACGAGCTCCAAATTGGATGAAATTAGTCTCATTTTAAAGGTCTTTTAATGTGTAGTATTCTAAGAGTAAGTAGACCTAGTTTGGAGTTTGTATGAGGGATTTATGTGCATTTTAGTGTACAGGGTTCTAGGGCTTTATTGACTAATTTACAAGGGGGATTTTTGGCCTTCTTCCCTATATTATTAACTAAGGAGTACATATTATAAGGAAGAGGTTATTTTAGTGAGTGGGTATTTTACAAGGGATTTTGGCTTCTTATTTAAATGCAAATGCACTGCTAAAATGTATGCATTATGTATGTATGCATGAATGCTATTTATGCATTATAAAGGGAAATATGCCTCTATTTACTCGGGGACAAGGCTCTATTTTTAACTTTTGAAGTGATGAATCACAGATTCATCAACCCCCTATACTTAAACCTTGCTCGTCCCCGAGCAACTAAATGAAATGCAAGAGTGAAATGATTTTGGGTTCCATACCAAGGTCATGAACAAAAGTTAAAAATGGAGCTTGACTCGACCTTTGGATTAGTTGTGTGGCGGAACCTTATTTGGACCTGAACTTAAGACCTAACAGACTTCAAGTTCCACAAGTCTTCTATTCAAGACTCCTTAATCGTCAGGTCAGAACAAATCCTCAAACGCAAATTCTGATGACTATGATTCTTACTTGCAGTGTGTAAGTGATATGTAACTCTCCACATCAGAAATGGCTCGGAACCAGCCTTCTCTAACAAGGTAACTCAATAACCCGGTCCAGTAACTCTTTCCTCGAGGAGCGGGGTATTCCCTTCTAAGTTCAAGTGCGACCAACTCAAGAGGAGGGGGTAGAGAAAAGAATGGACGGTAGCCAGTGTAGCTACCTATCCCGAGATGCCCGACCAGTGTAGCCAAGTCATCCAGCTGCATTTCTTTACTAGTATACAGACTCCGACAGGTATTTTATTTTCTCTTGGACCTGTCTGATTTTTTTGGAGTTTTTGATTTTTTTCTCATAATGTGCAGCATGTACATCAGGAGTTTTTCCTCTTGAGCCAGTAGACTATCCCTCTTTTGAAGCATTATTGCAACCCACAACATCCTGTCCTTAGATGTCAACACCACTAGACTAGGTTGAGATGCACTACCCTCCCTAAAGGAGGACGGATGTTTCCACCCGTGTGCTACTGATGAATCTGTGATTCATGACCCTAAAAGTTGAACATAGAGTCTTGACCCCGAGTAAATACCAGCATATTTCCACTTATATTGCATAAATAGCATTCATGCATGCAAGCATAATATCTGCATTTTAGCATTCATATTTGCATTAAATAAGAAGCCAATTTCACTTGTAAATATCCACCTGTATATTAGATAAAATACCTTATTTGTATATATTTTATACTAACTCCAAAGCCAATAAAACCAACTCTAAAGTGTATATATTACTAACACTAATTAAAAGAAAATATCTAAAAAATACTAACTAGCAAAATTGACCAATAAAACCCCAATCCAAGTTTGAGACTAGGAACCTTAAAATGCACATATCTCTCTCATACAGCCTCCGAATTAGGTCTACTCACTTTTAAAGTAATATACATTCCAAGACCTTCGAAACAAGACCAATTTCATTAAAATCAGAGCTCGTATGCAAAACTTGGGTTTTGGGCCCCTATTGTATATTGTACAAATTGACCGTTTTGCCCCTGTATTTTACCATTTCATTTTCTTAATTATTAAAAATCCAAAAAAATAGATTAAGTTGTAAATATTCTTTTTATATTTTCTCTATTTTTATTTTGATTTTCTCTCTTTTAAAAATGACAAAAAAATTACAAAAGATAAAATACGGTATTTTATATCTATAAGGTACCACCCAAAAATACATTTTTGTACAGATGATTTCTTTTGATTTTTGTTCCTTCACGAAAGTTATAGATCTCGTCGAGACGAGCAACTTTCATGTTGACCACTTTTTGATTTAATCCCTTTTATTATTTCTTTTTTATTTTTGTTTACATTTAATTTTTGATTTTTCTAGGAGCGACATGTGGCAGCTCCTGGAGCCGCCACATGTCACCCCATTATTTTATTATTTTTGGATTTATTTTATTTTCGGATTTATTTTTTATTATTTTCGGATTTTATTATTTTAATTATTATAATAATAATTATTATTATTAGCCTACTTATTTTATTTATATTATATTATTATTATATTATTATTTATCTCTCTTTTACCACTTCTTTTCTTACTCCCCACTCCAAGCCACCATCTTCCCCACTTCTTCCACCATTCTCTCCACTCTCTCCATCCTTCTCCAACTTCCCTTTCTTCCTCTTTATATTCACCTCACCTCCTCCATTCATGATCATCCGCCATTCTACGAGTTAGAGAGGTTCGAGCCCCGTTTAATCTGTGAGGTGACAGCTCCCCCTTAGACGTTGAGCGACGACGACCTATAGGCGAGATCCGCGGTTAATCTCCGCGTAGCGACTTCCCATCAAGATCGCAAAGCTTCTCCGATTTTCGTCGAACCGGATCGAGGCCACAACCGGAAGCCGCGTGACGCGGCTCCACAATCCGACGAATAATACATGTAAATTTTCTATCTTCATTTTATCATTTTATTTTATCTAACAAATTTCTTTCTTATTGTTCATCACTAAAAAAGTTCACACACACCACCATAAATCACACCATCATCACATACCACCACCATCATTCATCATCTTCATTCATCACCACAAATCATCACACAAAAACACATCACCATTACAAGCATTATTATTCATCATCTTCTCCTCTACACATAACCAATCCCTGTTAAAAAAATATACAAAAAAATTTGCAAAAACAAACACAAAAAAAATAAACTGCAGGTTCCTCACGTAGGCGCGACCATCCAGCCTGCCGCGCGCCGCGGCTTTCCTCCGGCCAGCCACCGTGCACGCGGCTACCCCTCCGGCCAGCCGCACAACAGTCGCAGAATCTCCAGCGCTCGATCCCCGCGCGCTCCCAGCTGTGGCTCGCTAGAAGTACTCCAACCACCCTCCTCCAGGCCTTCCAGGCGCGCCCTCCATCCTTGGTGCTCGTCCCTCCGCTCAGCCGCGGCTGCCGCCCTAAGCGGGCCGCCCCGCGGACGGCTGTCCCTCCTCCAGCCACCCAACCTGGGACCGCCGCACCAGATGCCATCACCTCCGCAAGCGCCCTCCACCTCCAACTGCAGTGTCGCGCGCAACGCCCGCGCCCCCACCTCCACGGCGGCGCACGGCCCTCCGCGCCCTCCGCCTCCAAGGCGCATCGCCTCCGCCGTTGAGCTCCAGCGGCCAACGCCGCCTCCTCTGCGGCCCTCCGCGCCCTCGCGTCCAGCGCGTGCTCCAGCCGACCGTGCCCCTCCTCTCCGCCATCGTCACGAAGCGTGGCCGCCGCACGCTCCACCGCCCTCGCGCGCCTCCGCAGGCGCCGTGCCGGTCGCCACCACCCCCAAGGCCCGCCGCGGCCTCGTGCGGCGCTGCCGTCCTCTACCCACGCCCCCGCCGCCCCTGACCGATTCCCACTGTGCCCTAGCGTAAGAAGAAGGTCCAAGTTTTTCTTTTTATTTATTTTGTAAATTTTGCAAGTATTTCCTTTTAAGTTTGATTAATTGCAAAAGAGTCCCTGTTTATATTTCAGTTCATTCATCTTTCATTTTTGTATTGCAAAGATACCCCTGGCTTTGATTGTTAATTTGGACTGCCATTTTGCATCAATTTTTAATCAAAAAAATAGCATATTGATGAGCAATTAATTCTTTATCTACTGGCTATTTAATTGCATTTTTGTAAGCATTTGACATTTTATTAAAAATCAGAGACTGAAAATCAAAGATATTTTTCCCATTTTTGCTCTGAAATTTGCACATAGTCATTTATTGCTCCAAAAATTGTGAACAAATGGTGAATGATGCCTTTTAGTGTGCTTTAATTACTATCTAAGTTTCGTCCAATTCAGAGTTGTCGTTTGCATAAAATAAATTGTATAGTAATTTCAGTAATTGATTTTTAATTAATTCCACGAATAACATTTTTGAGAAATTTCAACTCTCTTGGATTCATCATTAAAATATCTTTTTGACATAAATCAATCTCTGGATAATTTGATTTTGTGGATTTATTAGAAATTAAATACTTGTTATTGCTCTGATTTCAGTAAAAAATTCATAAAAAAATCATAAAGTGTCAGAAAAATCCAAAAATAATAGTATAGGTTCATTGCATCATATTTAACTTCCAGTAAATTTTTCATAATTTTTGCATATCATTTGCATGAAAATTTGCATTAAAGCCCCAAAAAAGTTTATATTTTTCATTTGTGCATTTTAGACCCAAGATTTACAAAAAAATCCATTTTGCATTAATCATTGAATTAGATTTACAGGAAAAATATCACTTGGCTAATTTGGTCTTATTTCACATTAAAATTAAATTTGTCTAAGTCAGTTCTTTTCTTATTAACTTAATCCAATTCATAGCTTGCATTTAGCATTTTATCGCATAAAAAAATACCAAAAAAACCACTTGGAAAATCGCAATCTAATCTCTCTAATCTGATCCCGAGTTGTTCCTTTGCCTCCTTGAGTCGACCCTGGGGCTTGCCCAGGCTAAATAAACATCGACCGCACGTTTATATCATTCGACGATTTAATCGATTGTGCGGTTATTTTTGATCGACGCGAATCTATCCGACTGAAAACGCACTAGTCATTTATACGACATATAAAGGGTAGATTTCGGGTCCGTCAAATGGCGCCGTTGCCGGGGAGGTAAACGGCTTAGGATCACTTTAGAAAATTAGATTTAGGTTTTCCAGTCACTTGGGTAGTCTGACCCCCGAGCCGCATTGTAATTATCCATTTTTTGTCTAATTGTTTTTCTCACCATTTTTGTATATATATCTCTCTGACATAATTTTATCTTTTTGTGTGAGGGCCCGGTGGACTTGGAGCGGCTTTCTTGAAGTCGACGCATCTCGAAGTGCATCGGAGGCCGACTATTCGTGGATCAAGTCGGCTGTTGAGACGCCAGAAGGATTTTTCTTTTTTTAACTTGTAAAAATTATCTACATTTACAGCGGTTCCCGTTTAGGTTCTCGCGTGTGTAAACATAGTGGAACCGTGTCCCTGTCTGCTGTGTGGTTTGAATTTTAGACTAAGCTTGCACTAGCGGCTCCTTGAGCCACTCTAGGATTTGCCTGTGCTCGTAATTATTTAGGACCACACATTGCACGTAAAAGACGCACTTAGACCACAAATCTAGTCAAATCAAATTCGTTCTTCACTCGCTAATAGAACTGCCTGTCTAGGAGCGGCTTTTCTCGTTTGTATTTGCATATAGTGTAAAAGATCTCAATTCTGTTCTGCATCCTGCATAAAAGCGAAGGGATCACTGTAAGTATTCTCTACTCAGCATACGCATCATTGTTTTTAACTTGCATCGGCTTTTCTCGATTTCCCCCTCTGATTTTCACATTTAAATTAAAAAGGAAATTGGGACTGGACGATAGGCATGCTGTGTGGTTGACTAACAAAGTGATAACTTAACTTAAAATCGGGACTGCTAAACATTATTGACCAAAAAAAAGGGAACAAAATTTGAAAATTGTTTGCGGGAGATTAATCCCCGACCTTGTTTTCAGGCTGAGTGAGGGTACTTGAGTGTGTGTGAACACCTTAAGGTAGAGCCCAAATCCCCACCTTCCATATCACATTCTGACTGATCCTAGAAAATATCACAAGTCGAATAATCTCAGATTCATTGACTAGTACCAAGTAGCCTCTGCCTGTCTCAGGTAGATAGGGGCGAAATTGCGGTACTCTGAGACAAGCTGCCAGTAACCCCCAGGGGTGAAGTTCCGGCCTTGTCAGCCTCCGCCTGCTTGCAGGTAGATAGGGGTGTGGTCATTGAATCCATCGACTTGGGATAGGAGCGAAGAAAGGAAGGAGCGGCGGTATCTTAGGCGACAGGTTAAACAGGGAAGACGCATCCGGCTCTGAGCCGACTTCCCTATAGGCCGCGTAATACTTGCTATTTTTGCTTGAAAATCACACTTAAAAACGACAAGATTAATTGGACTCGATTTCGAGTCCTTCACCGTGTTGAGTGTGAACTCGGGGTTTGCTCTTGCGTTTGTCTTTGTGTCTGTCGTGTGTGTTATCCTGTGTAATTGCACATTTTCTACCTCAATCTTCTTGCATTCATCATTTCCTCCTCAAGATGTCGGGATATTGGTCCCCATACCCCATGACCTCTGGTCACTCCTCCTCGACCATATACCGTTCATCTTCGCTTTCTCCTCCGCCATCCACGGGAGACCCTTACCCGTGGTCGGCTCCTCCTCAACCCGATCATGAAGTCAGAACTTCGACTGACTTCTCCGCTTCTTCGCATTTCTTACCTACTCCATATTCTGACATTCCGGATCCACTTCCATCTTGGGCTGATTGTCCTTATTCTCGAGAGCTTGCAGGAATCAAAGAGTCAAATGAAGAGCAAGCCACTGCTGAGATAGATGATTGGCAAGATTATATGCCCCCGCATACTTCATTCTCACCTCAAGTAGGGACCAGACAAGAATTCACATATATACATCCTGACTTGACCTTAGGGCATAACATGGTCGATCGAACAACCCGAATGGAGAGGCCTGCACATCATGATTTTCCTGACTTGATTGACTTTAGTGATCAAGCCTCTATTAACCAGCCTTCATTCGAAGAGCCTATATATTTACAAGATTGGACTCATGATCTAGACTTATCATTCCCCGTTTCATCATATGAGGCTCCGACCAATATTTGCCAGTTGGATAGTACATACTCGACCCAGCATTACATGCCAGAGTCTAGGTATGTTGAGTATGAGACCTCAACATCTCAGCAGTCTTCTCCAATTGAGCAGAACTCTCCCATGATTTGTCATGAGAACATTTTGGAGGATGACATTTCCAGACTTATTCAGAAAAATGAATTATTTGGTAATGAGTTGAGAGATGTCATGGACATATTGCACTCAATTTCTTCCAGCTTGGGAATGATAGTGGAAAAGGAAGTAAGCAGATCTGATGTTGAAAACCAAGCAAGTATTACGGAACCCACACCTTTTGTACAGCTGGAGTCCATTCTACCTTCCTCTTCTACTAACTACTCACCCTCCAATCCAGAGTCTGATCATGCATCCATCAAAAATACCAAAAAAATTGAAAAACCAAAAACTAACATAAAAATTGAAAATGAAAATGATTTAAAAAAGTTGGATCCTACCTTAAGGGAAGCACTCGATGAAGAATTGATTTTCAAACTTCCCTTAATAAAGGCCATAGATCACTTCCCCGACCTCAAATGATTTGTGAGAAGTAAATTGATGCCCAAGAGGTCGGGCAATAAGAGGACAAGGACTGAAAGACACATAGTGTCTATGGCCACCTCCTTGGTGATGGGGAGAAAGACCAAAAGCCGCAGAGTGAAGCGGTTGCTCCGAGTTGAATGTGAAATCAAAGACACCATCTTTACCCATGCAAGAATCGATGATGACTCACCGATAAATATCCTCCCGACCTCTGTGTTTGACAAGCTCAAACTCAGGCCACTTAGGAAGTCGAGAGAGATCATTCAGTTGGCTGATCGATCTATCAAACGGTCTAGAGGAAATATTTCAGTCATCATTATTTTCCAAGGTGCTCTACTCCAGGTGGACTTCACGGTCATTGACATCGAGCACCGAGGAGAGTTTACCCAGTCTCCGATTATTCTCGGGAAGCCGTTCTTAACCTTGGCTAAGGCAACTATAGATTACGAGACTCAGGAGATCGATTTTTCAGCATTGGGAGCGCTTCGACCTCACCCATTCTTTGATACACTTTACTCCAAGGTGACCCGCACATCCGTTGACAGTCATGACCATCGAGAGGTAGATGAGTCCCACCTCTCTGCTACACCCGAGAGACCGACTGTTCGGACGACCGTTGGTTCAGAGACTCCCCACACCTCCTCAACTGCTTGCACCACCACCGTGACAGCTTCTAAGGAGGACTCACGACCAGAAGCTGACATTGAGTCGGACACGACCTTTATGGATTGCCTTGATCATTTCGATGATCCGACACAAGAGCCCAATAATGCCAAGCCGACTGAGACCACTAGAACCTTCCCGAGACATGTGCTGACCCTTCAGGAATATTACAATCTTTATGGTGACTCGTCTGATGAGGAACCCATATTTGGCACCACACCACGACCCGGACCTTCTAAGGAAACAACCCAGACAAAATTGACTCCACTTAAAAACACGGTTGCTCCCTCTTCTAGTCGGCTATCTAGTGAGAGGAAGTCAAGAATTGATTCCTCGAGGTGTTCTCCCGAACCTCTCAAGGCGCGTCGCTCTCCACTCCCTTTCAATGATTCAGGTTCTAGAAAACCGACTAAGAAAATTTCCTTCAACACACCGGAGAAGGAATTTTCGGAAGAGTCCTCATCTGGTCCAGATAAGGTGATTTATATGAGTGAGCTCAGTTCGGCTGTTCTTAAGCCTTATCTAAGCAAGCAGCCATGTGTCGACCCGCGTTGGACGATCCCTACACCTCACTATTATTCATTGAGGACGATTCCGACAGCGACACATATGTATATTATCCACCTCCTCGCGTCCGCAAGAAGGTTCGTCACAAACCTTCTTAATCCTTGTATATTCTCACTCTTTCTTGTACATACATTCTCTCCCTCCCTCCCCAGTGATTCGAATCACTTGCCCCGCTTCCATATCATCTCATGACTATACTTAAGATAACCAGATCCTAAGTATAGGGGGAGAGTGATCCACATCTATTCATTGTACATCCTCCAGATCACATCGGTTCTCACACTCATTCCTGTCCTATACTTAGGCTTACCAGAGCCTAAGTATAGGGGGGACCGATGCCCGTTGTGTATATACTCCTCAATTTCCCCTCTTTTCCTCGTCCGCCCCATTTCTGATCTTCTTCTACACTTAGGCTGCCAGAGCCTAAGTATAGGGGGGCGAGACGACTTCTATACTTTTTATTATTTTAGCTCTCCTACGCTTAGCCCGAGCTATTTCTTTTTAGTCGCTTTCGTGCTCTGAGGACATAGCACACGCTAAGTATAAGGGGGCGTGTATATATTACATATATACTTTACCCATATCTCGTACTTTCACGTATTTTCGCGTATTTTTGTATATATTTTACAATAATTATGGGTGGATAAAAATCGAAAAAATTTTTTATACTTGTATAATACTTGTAAACGTTTTGTAAAAATTAAAAAATTAAAATTTTGTATACTTGTATAATATGTACTATATATATAATACTTGTATAAAAAGTTGTAAAATTCTTGTAAAACATACTTTTGTAAAATTATTGTAAAATAGGATGTATATAAAAAAAATCGTGTATACTATGTACAAATTGTATCAACTAAAAATTGTTGTAAATAATAAAAAAAATTGTTGTATACCAGAACAATAAAAATAAAGGCTTCTTATTTACTCTTACATATCATCCTTGCATTTCAAAAAACAAAGTCTTGCATTTCATTCATAGCATGTCATCTGCACATCATCTGCATATCTTGCATATGCAAAGTGAAAAGCTAGTGGGTTCTGAACCAAGTTATGAGTAGATATTGAGGATGGACTTGATTTGACCTTAATCCACCTAATTTCAGAGGAACCTTACAGGAACTGGAGTTAAGATTTCTCAGGTCAAGTGACTTAATTCTTTGAGTCCGCAAGTCTATGTTCACATGTCATCTTGATTAGTCTAAGTAGAATATCTCGTGCACACGCATGATTCTTATAGACAGTGACCTAACTTGGACAAGCACAATGCACGTAGCTCTTCATTGATGAGGTGGTGAGGAGGTAAAATCCTTTAGCTTGGAGTAGCACACGGGTGGAAACATCCGTCCTCCTCTAGGGAGGGTAGTGCATCTCAACCTAGTCTGGTGGTGTTGACATCTGAGGACAGGACGCTGTGGGTTGCAACAATGCTTCAAAAGAGGGATAGTCTACTAGCTCAAGAGGAAAAACTCCTGCTGTCATGCTGCACCTTGTATATAGTTCCAAAAAAAAGAGAAAAAAAAGAAAAAAAAAGAAAGAAAAATGCAAGAACTCCAAAAAAATCAGACAGGTCCAAGTGAAAAAAAAATAATACCTGTCGGAGTATGTATATTAGTAAAGAAAATGCAGCTGGATGACTTGGCTACACTGGTCAGGCATCCCAGGATAGGTGGCTACACTGGCCACCGTCCATTCTTTTCTCTACCCCCTCCTCTTGAGTTGGTCACACTTGAACTTAGAAGGGAATACCCCGCTCCTCGAGGAAAGAGTTACTGGACCGGGTTATTGAGTTACCTTGTTAGAGGAGGCTCCTTCCGAGCCATTTCTGATGTGGAGAGCTATACCTCACTTACACAGTACAAGTAAGAATCATAGTCATCAGAAATGTGCGTTTGAGGATTTGTTCTGACCTGACTATTGAGGAGTCTTGAATAGAAGACTTGTGGAACTTGAAGTCTGTTAGGTCTTAAGTTCATGTCCAAATAAGGTTCCGCCACACAATTAATCCAAAGGTCGAGTCAATCTCCATTTTCAACTTTTGTTCATGACCTTGGTATGGAACCCAACATCATTACACTCTTGCATTTCATTTAGTTGCTCGGGGACGAGCAAGGTTTAAGTATAGGGGGGTGATGAATCTGTGATTCATGACTCTAAAAGTTGAAAATAGAGTCTTGTTCCCGAGTAAATACCAGCATATTTCCACTTATATAGCATAAATAGCATTCATGCACGCAAGCATAATATCTGCATTTTAGCATTCATATTTGCATTAAATAAGAAGCCAATTTCACTTGTAAATATCCACCTGTATATTAGATAAAATACCTATTTTTATATATTTTATACTAACTCCAAAGCCAATAAAACCAACTCTAAAGTGTATATATTACTAACACTAATTAAAAGAAAATATCTAAAAAATACTAGCTAGCAAAATTGACCAATAAAACCCCAATCCAAGTTTGAGACTAGTAACCTTAAAATGCACATATCTCTCTCATACAGCCTCTGAATTAGGTCTACTCACTTTTAAAATAATATACATTCCAAGACCTTCGAAACAAGACCAATTTCATTAAAATCGGAGCTCGTATGCAAAACTTGGGTTTTGGGCCCCTATTGTATATTGTACAAATTGACCATTTTGCCCCTGTATTTTACCATTTCATTTTCTTAATTATTAAAAATCCAAAAAAATAGATTAAGTTGTAAATATTCTTTTTATATTTTCTCTATTTTTATTTTGATTTTCTCTCTTTTAAAAATGACAAAAAAATTATAAAAGATAAAATACGGTATTTTATATCTATAAGGTACCACCCAAAAATACATTTTTGTACAGATGATTTCCTTTGATTTTCGGTCCTTCACGAAAGTTGCAGATCTCGTCGAGACGAGTAACTTTCGTGTTGACCACTTTTTGATTTAATCCCTTTTATTATTTCTTTTTTATTTTTGTTTACATTTAATTTTTGATTTTTCTAGGAGCGACATGTGGCAGCTCCTGGAGCCGCCACATGTCACCCCATTATTTTATTATTTTTGGATTTATTTTATTTTCGGATTTATTTTTTATTATTTTCGGATTTTATTATTTTAATTATTATTATTTTAATTATTATTATTATTAGCCTACTTATTTTATTTATATTATATTATTATTATATTACTATTTATCTCTCTTTTACCACTTCTTTTCTTACTCCCCACTCCAAGCCACCATCTTCCCCACTTCTTCCACCATTCTCTCCACTCTCTCCATCCTTCTCCAACTTCCCTTTCTTCCTCTTTATATTCACCTCACCTCCTCCATTCATGATCATCCGCCATTCTACGAGTTAGAGAGGTTCGAGCCCCGTTTAATCTGTGAGGTGACAGCTCCCCCTTAGACGTTGAGCGACGACGACCTATAGGCGAGATCCGCGGTTAATCTCCGTGTACCGACTTCCCATCAAGATCGCAAAGCTTCTCCGATTTTCGTCGAACCGGATCGAGGCCACAACCGGAAGCCGCGTGACGCGGCTCCACAATCCGACGAATAATACAGGTAAATTTTCTATCTTCATTTTATCATTTTATTTTATCTAACAAATTTCTTTCTTATTGTTCATCACTAAAAAAATTCACACACACCACCATAAATCACACCATCATCACATACCACCACCATCATCATCATCTTCATTCATCACCACAAATCATCACACAAAAATACATCACCATTACAAGCATTATTATTCATCATCTTCTCCTCTACACATAACCATTCCCTGTTAAAAAAATATACAAAAAAATTTGCAAAAAAAAACACAAAAAAATAAACTGCAGGTTCCTCACGTAGGCGCGACCATCCAGCCTGCCGCGCGCCGCGACTTTCCTCCGGCCAGCCACCGTGCACGCGGCTACCCCTCCGGCCAACCGCACAACAGTCGCAGAACCTCCAGCACTCGATCCCCGCGCGCTCCCTGCCGTGGCTCGCTAGAAGTCCTCCAACCGCCCTCCTCCAGGCCTTCCAGGCGCGCCCTCCATCCTTGGTGCTCGTCCCTCCGCTCGGCCGCGGCTGCCGCCCTAAGCGGGCCGCCCCGCGGACGACCGTCCCTCCTCCAGCCACCCAACCTGGGACCGCCGCACCAGACGCCATCACCTCCACAAGAGCCCTCCACCTCCAACTGCAGTGTCATGCGCAATGCCCGCGCCCCCACCTCCGCGGCGGCGCACGACCCTCCGCGCCCTCCGCCTCCAAGGCGCATCGCCTCCGCCGTTGAGCTCCAGCAGCCAACGCCGCCTCCTCTGCGGCCCTCCGCGCCCTCACGGCCAGCGCGTGCTCCAGCCGACCGTGCCCCTCCTCTCCGCCAGCGTCGCCAAGCGTGGCCGCCGCACGCTCCACCGCCCTCGCGCGCCTCCGCAGGCGCCGCGCCGGTCGCCACCACCCCCAAGGCCCGCCGCGGCCTCGTGCGACGCCGCCGTCCTCTACCCACGCCCCCGCCGCCCCTGGCCGATTCCCACTGTGCCCTAGCGTAAGAAGAAGGTCCAAGTTTTTCTTTTTATTTATTTTGTAAATTTTGCAAGTATTTCCTTTTAAGTTTGATTATTTGCAAAAGAGTCCCTGTTTAGATTTCAGTTCATTCATCTTTCATTTTTGTATTGCAAAGATACCCCTGGCTATGATTTTTAATTTGGACTGCCATTTTGCATCAATTTTTAATCTAAAAAATAGCATATTGATGAGCAATTAATTCTTTATCTACTGGCTATTTAATTGCATTTTTGTGAGCATTTGACATTTTATTAAAAATCAGAGACTGAAAATCAAAGATATTTTTCCCATTTTTGCTCTGAAATTTGCGCATAGTCATTTATTGCTCCAAAAATTGTGAAAAAATGGTGAATGATGCCTTTTAGTGTGCTTTAATTACTGTCTAAGTTTCGCCCAATTCAGAGTTATCGTTTGCATAAAATAAATTGTATAGTGATTTCAGTAATTGATTTTTAATTAATTCCACGAATAACATTATTGAGAAATTTTAACTCTCTTGGATTCATCATTAAAATATCTTTTTGACATAAATCAATCTCTGGATAATTTGATTTCGTGGATTTATTAGAAATTAAATACTTGTTATTTCTCTGATTTCAGTAAAAAATTCATAAAAAAATCATTAAGTGTCAAAAAATCCAAAAATAATAGTATAGCTTCATTGCATCATATTTAACTTCCAGTAAATTTTTCATAATTTTTGCATATCATTTGCACGAAAATTTGCATTAATACCCCAAAAAAGTTTGCATTTTTCATTTGTGCATTTTAGACCCAAAATTTACAAAAAAATCCATTTTGCATTAATCATTGAATTAGGTTTACAGGAAAAATATCACTTGGCTAATTTGGTCTTATTTCACATTAAAATTAAATTTGGCTAAGTCGGTTCTTTTCTTGTTAACTTAATCCAATTCATAGCTTGCATTTGGCATTTTATCGCATAAAAAAATACCAAAAAAAACCACTTGGAAAATCGCAATCTAATCTCTCTAATCTGATCCCAAGTTGTTCCTTTGCCTCCTTGAGTCGACCCTGGGGCTTGCCCAGGCTAAATAAACATCGACCGCGCGTTTATATCATTCGACGATTTAATTGATTGTGCGGTTATTTTTGATCGACGCGAATCTATCCGATTGCAAACGCACTAGTCAATTATACGACATATAAAGGGTAGATTTCGGGTCCGTCAGCTACTCCAAGCTAAAGGATTCTACCTCCTTACCACCTCATCAATGAAGAGCTACGTGCATTGTGCTTGTCCAAGTTATGTCACTGTCTATAAGAATCATGCGTAGGCACGAGATATTCTACTTAGACTAATCAAGATGACCTGTGAACATAGACTTGCGGACTCAAAGAATTAAGTCACTTGACCTGAGAAATCTTAACTCAAGATCCTATAAGGTTCCTCTGAAATTAGGTGGATTAAGGTCTAATTAAGTCCATCCTCAATATCTACTCATGACTTGGTTCAGAACCCAATAGCTTTTCACTTTGCATATGCAAAGGATGCAGATGAGATGAGATGTCATGCTATGAAGATGAATGAAGATGCAAGACTCTTTTTCTTTTCTTGGATGCGGAGATGATATGCACGAATAAATAAGAAGCCTCTTTTCATTTTCATTCATTTTTTTTCAATCTTTACCCACCCGTAATTATTGCAAAATATATACAAAAATACGCGAAAATACGTGAAAGTACGAGCTATGGGTAAAGTATATATGTAATATATACACACCCCCTATACTTAGCGTGTGCTATGTCCTCAGAGCACGAAAGCGACTAAAAAGACGTAGCTCGGGCTAAGCGTAGGAGAGCTAAAATAACAAAAAGTACAGAAGTCGTCCCGCCCCCCTATACTTAGGCTCTGGCAGCCTAAGTGTAGAAGAAGATCAGAAATGGGGCGGACGAGGAAAAGAGGGGAAATGGAGGAGTATATACACAGCGGGCATCGGTCCCCCCCTATACTTAGGCTCTGGTAAGCCTAAGTATAGGACAAGAATTAGTGTGAGAACCGATGTGATCTTGGAGGATGTACAAAGAATCGACTCAAGTGACTCCTCCCCCCTATACTTAGGATATGATCATCCTAAGTATAGTCCAAGATAGTGATGTAATGAGACGGGGATGAGTTACTAGAGTCGCGGGAGAAAGGATATGATGTACAAAAATGATGATATATACAGATGAGTCGGTCTGAATCTTTCGAGATGCTGCGGATGGATGGAGTTCACTGCTGCAAGGTCTCATACGCGGCTCGAGGTGTATCTGCTGTATCTGTCTCGCGCATGAATACAATCTCCTCAACATGGACTAACTGCTCATTGGATTCGATGAAGTGCTTCAACAACTGTCCATTCACTAGGAATGTCGGTGCGTCATCTGCGAGATCTGAGATCTCGACACATCCACTATTATGCACCGTACGAACGACAAATGGGCCTGTCCACTTAGACTTCAACTTGCCTTGGAAAATCTTCAGCCTAGCATTGAACAACCATACCTTCTGTCCAGGAACAAATGTCTTTCGTCTGATATATCTATCATGCCAACGCTTCACCTTGTCCTTGTACACCAAACTGTTGTCGTATGCGCGGTTTCTGACTTCCACAAGCTCATTCAGATCCATGTCTCTCTGCTTCTGTCCCAGGTGTGTGTTCCGGTTGACCTTCTTGATTGCCCATTCTGATTTGTGCACTAACTCTGCGGGCAAGTGGCACGGCTTTCCGAATACCATTCAAAATGGGGAGGTGCCTAACGGTGTCTTGTAAGCCGTCCTATACGCCCAGAGGACTTGATCCAAGATCTGAGACCAGTCCTTCCTGTCCGGGCGGACAAGCTTTTGCAATATGGTTTTCACCTCCCTATTTGACACCTCAGCCATACCATTGGTTTGTGGGTGGTAAGGACTCGCGACACGGTGTTCGATGCCGTAGTCCTTCAGGAGTTTCTTCACCTCCCGATTCACAAAGTGGCTACCCCTGTCTGATATCATCATTTTGGGGATCCCGAACCTAGAGATGATGTGCTCTCTGATGAATTTACAGACAGTCCTGCTGTCTGCGGCTCGGGTCGGGATAGCCTCCACCCATCTGGACAGATAGTCTACCGCCAGAAGGATATATTCGAACCCGTGGCTGACAGGGAATGGGCCCATGAAATCGATGCCCCAGGCGTCAAAGACATCACAAATGATGACCGGCTGCATTGGCATCTCATCCTTGGAACCAATGGTTCCTCCCATTCTCTGGCAAACTGGGCACGACTTCGCGAAGGCGGTGGCATCGCGAAACAGAGTCGGCCAGTAGAAGCCACACTGAAGTACCTTCCATGCGGTCCTCTTCCCGGAGTGGTGTCCTCCTGCCTCCAAGCTGTGGCATAAAGAAAGGACACTCTGGTATTCCTCCTGAGGAATACACCGTCTCCAGACACAATCCGGTCCTTCAAAAAAAAGGATCGGATCCTCCCAATGGTAGTGTCTAGCGTCCGACTTTAGTCGGTCGATTTGTCTCTTGGGCCAATCTTCGGGAACTTTCTTGGAGACAAGATAATTCACGATATTGGCGTACCATGGGAGTGAGTCGATAACAAAAATCGACTCGTTAGGGAAGGGGTCTCGAATTGGTGAAACCTCGAAAGTATTAAGATCTCCGAGACGAGAAAGATGATCGGCCACTACGTTCTTCTTTCCAGGTTTATCACGGATGTCCAAATCAAACTCCTGGATAAGTAAAATCCATCGAAGAAGACGCGCCTTCGCGTCCTTCTTCGCCATCAAATACCGTAGTGCCGTGTGGTCAGTGAACACAGTTACCTTGGATCCGATTAGGTGAGATCTGAATTTGTCCAAGGCAAACACTACTGCAAGCATTTCCTTTTCCGTAACTGTATATTTACGCTGAGTAGTATCAAGCACTTTGCTTGCGTAGTGAATTGCAAACGGGACGCCATCTCTTCTTTGTCCCAACACAGCCCCGACAGCATAATCAGAGGCGTCCGTCATGATCTCAAAAGGTAGAGACCAATCTGGGGCTTGTAGTATGGGTGCGTCCATAATCATTCCTTGTAAAAGCTTAAAGGCCTCAAGACATTTGTGATCTACAACAAACTCCATGTCTTTGCCTAAAAGCTCAGTTAACGGTCGGGCAATCTTAGAAAAATCCTTAATAAATCTCCGATAAAATCCAACATGCCCAAGGAATGACCACAACTGCCTTACGTTGGTTGGTGGCTGGAGTCGTCTGATCACGTCCACCTTGGCAGGGTCAACCTCCATTCCTCTCTTGGAGATGACATGCCCCAACACTATGCCCTCTGTCACCATGAAATGACTTTTCTCCCAGGAGAGCACCAGATTAACCTCACAACATCTTTTGAGGACTCGGTCCAGATTCCTAAGACAGGAATCGAAAGAATCGCCGTGGACCAAGAAGTCATCCATGAAGACTTCCAGGAATTCGCCGACCATTTCAGCGAATACAGCAATCATGCACCTTTGAAAAGTACCTGGAGCATTGCATAGCCCAAAAGGCATGCGCCTGAAAGCATAGGTACCAAAGGGGCATGTAAACGTGGTTTTTTCCTGGTCCTCTGGAGCTATGGCTACTTGATTGTAGCCCGAGAACCCATCTAGGAAGCAGAAGAACTCTTTTCCCGCTAATCTTTCTAAAATCTGATTAATGAACGGTAGGGGGAAATGATCCTTCTTCGTCGCGGCATTCAGGCGTCTGTAATCCACACAGACGCGCCACGACGTGGGTACTCTCGTCACAATCTCCTCTCCATCCTCGTTGGTGGTCGTCTGAATTCCCGACTTCTTCGGGACAACATGGATTGGGGCCACTCACTTAAAGTCGGAGATTGGGTAAATGAAACCCGCGTCACACCATTTTTCTATCTCTTTTTTCACGACCTCTCGTAAATTTGGATTCAACCGGCGTTGGAGTTCACGAGAGGGTTTGGCTTCATTCTCCAAGTAAATATGGTGCGAACACAGAGCGGGATTTATCCCTTGGAGATCGGAAATGCTCCAGCCTATCGCCTTGCGGTTCTTCTCCAGGATCTCTAGCAAGCGAGATTCCTGCTCCTTGGTCAATTTCGAACTGATGATGACCGGAAATTTCTTGTCTTGGCCCGCAAGGAAGGCATACTTTAAAGTTGTGGGTAAGGGTTTGAGCTCAGGAATAGTGTGATCGTCTAAGAAATCTGGCTCAATCTAATCTAGCTCAGTGTTGGAAGTGGCTGGATCGTTTTCTGTGATGGCTGCCACCAATTTCGACTCTGGAGTCGGATCGTCAAAGGTCTCCATACAATCGGCAAACGCCTCGTCCGACTCGTCATCCTCATCTTCCGATTGTCCTAGAGATGTAAGGACTGACAGGCCCAACTGGGCCTCTACGTCATCGAAGATGTAGGGCGATGCATGCTCAGAGCTATACTCGTTCCTGAGGATCTCGCAGACTGACTCATGCACTGGATCATCGGAGGAGATGGACATATCGGTGCTGGCTGGGTTCTATCTCCATGGCCCAACTAAGTCTACATGCTCGCAGTCTGTTCCGGTAGAAGAGTACTTGGTGCTGGATTCGGAATCCGGTCTCTGCCATCTTGTCTGCTTCATTTCAAGTTCCTCATCTCCGCCTGGAGTTTGGAACTGAATCTTCCCATTCTTATAGTCAAATAAGGCCCCTGCTGTTCTGAGGAAGGGCCTACCTAGGATGATCTGGGAATCTCTCCAATTACGAGGGGTTTCCATATCCAGGACAGTGAAGTCCACCATGTATTCTTGCCCCTCGACTTTAATCACAATGTTCCTTAATTCTCCTTGGGACCTCTTGGTTGATTTGTCAGCAAACTGTAGAAGAGCTCTGGATTTCCTAAGAGGTCCGAGATTAAGCCGCTCATAGAGGGCTGTAGCCATTAGATTGATTGAGGAACCATTGTCTAGGAGAGTGCGTGCAAACACGATGTCATCAACATGACTCACTACATAATGTGCACCCATGTCTCTCCGTTTCCGAGGAAACGAGTTCTTTATTGCACAAGTCGTGGCTACTGATAGAACGTGTTTTTCAACACGGCTTTTGGTTTTCCTGCTAACCCTAGGAGGTGTGCATCTCACCTTAAGGTATTTTTTGAATGCAGGGATCATTTCCACGAACTTGTCAAAGGGGATTGTGACCTTGATGTGTTTATTGCAGAATTCAGCCATCTCAGGGTCATCTTTTTGGATTTTTTTGTTTTTCTTCTTTCCACCCTTGAGAGCTCGGGGGAAAGGGATTATTGACTCCAACTCAGGTTCGAAAACTGAAATTTTCTCATTAACTTCGGGAACTGAGTTCTTAACAGGACTCTGACTGAAAAGAAAATGCTGAGGCGAAACCGGTGACGCTTCTTCCGCGATTGCTGGACGATCCTCCTCAGATGGAGGTGCGGGCTCTTCATCGGTTTCGTCTGACTCCATGCAAATGCGAGAATGCTACTTCGAGGACTCAGATGTCCTCTTCTTCTATCGTCGATGATGGTGGTGATGCTTCTCCTCTTCTTCCTCCGAGTTCTCCTCAGGTAGAGTGTCGGAGGCTCCTTCCTTCTACGCCCGTGCCCGATCAGGTATGGTTACGGTCCTTCCGCTCCTGAGGGACATATGATTTACATTATCGTACGAAAGGATCTCATGTTTAGATAAATAAGTATCTGAATAGTATACCTGATCACGATGTCGGTTCTGGCCCTGGTGTAAGCTGTTCGGGTTGGCCTGAACCTGTGCGGGAATTGGGGTCTTTGGCGCCATCTGTTGGTCCTGGGCGCGAGAGACCCGATTGATGTCGGTTCTCATGTCCAGGTAGTCATTCTGTATCTGCTGGACCCTATCAGACAGGGTCTGGATCACCAAGGTGAGAGACTCCAATTCGGTGGGCTGGGCTTGCTGCTGTGTAGATGCGGTTCTGTATTGGCCCTGCTGGCCATGCCGATATTGCTGCTGCGGATGGGACGGTGCTGGCCCCTGCTGATAGGTGCGCTGCTGCTGCTGGTGCCCCTGTTCTGGCCTGGACTGAAAGCGCGGTATGGGAACGGGCCTGGTTTCTTGGTAGACTGGGGATGGGCGGTGTGGCTGATCCTTCCCCATTTCGATCTGCCTGACCATCGGGTCACGGCTATACCAAAGCCCGTTGATCTCGTACACTGGCGGATGCTCCTCGTATCCCGTCTCCACTTGTGGGGGTGCATGCTGGTTCTGCTGGGTGTAAGTCAGGTCCCAGCTACTCTGAGACCCCGGTGCCTGTTCCTGTACAAGATGGACTCGATGTACAGGTACAGGTGGTGCAGAAGGGGTAGGCCGCTTGATCTTAGCTACCTTCTCAGAGAGTTCCTCCACTTGCTTCGGTAGGCTCGAAAGAGACTCCATCTCCGCGAGTCTCTTGTGGATCTGCTCGACCATGGTAAGCTTGTCGGCAATCATCCCCATGCTGGGAATGAGGTCCTTAGTCAGATCTGCTACAGTCCTTCGAGTTGCCTCATTGGATATGATTGAGGGAGACAACTGATAGGCCCTTGTGGCCTGTGACCTGCCGGTTTCTGCCATCTGCTCCAGGATCTTCCATACGGCGTGCTCATTCTTGTTCAGATAGCTTCCTCCACAGGCGGCACTGACTAACCCCTGCATCTCCGGGGTTAGACCACAGAACAAGGTCTGGACTAAGATCGCCGTTGAAATGCCGTGGCATGGGCATTTCTGTACTAAATCATTGAACTTGTCCCAAGCTTCATGGAAAGGTTCACTGGGTCCTTGAGCGAAGCTGGCGATCTTCGTTCTCATCTGGTTAGTCCTACTGAGAGGGTAGAACTTTTTCAAGAAAAGGTCCTTGAACTGCATCCATGTAGTACATACCACCCCTAAGTTCTTCAACCAATGAGCAGCCTTATCTCCTAAGGCAAAAGGGATGGCCTTCAGTCGGATATAATCTTGGCCAACATTGGGATGGCTAAGATTGTTGCACACCAGTTCGAAGTCACAGAGGAAAGTGTATGGTTCTTCATTGAGGTTTCCGTTGAACTTCGGAATCAGACTAAGGAAGTGGGGTTTCAGCTCGAATGCCTGGGCGGGAACTGCGGGTGCTAACCAATTCTGAATCTCGTTCTCCGCTGGGTTGTAGGTATCGACCATTGGTCAGTCGATTCCTCCAGCTACAATAATCTGTCCCATCCGTGCTGTAAGATCTGCATTCTTCTGTTTGGCTTCGGCGAGGCGAGCAAGAATCTGTCGTATCTGGTCCTCATCCGGTGGCATCCTTGGCGGCATCTTGTCCTCTAAGTCTGGGGATTGGGAAATAAGATCTGTGTTAGAGGGTAAATTAAGGAAGGAATTACCGAGGCAATGGTCTTCCTCGGTAATCTCGGAGGATATGAAAGGGTTGGTTTGAGAGTAACCACCCTGAGCATGAGGGAACCAAGACTCAAGAGGGTCATGAGTCCTGGGTGGTCCAAGGTGCGCTTGGACCGATGAAGATGAGTTACTTGGGGGACTCATAGAGAGATTGGTGAATAATGCGTCGAGATCTCCCCAGTCACTCATCTTGATGAAGCGAGAAGAAGATAGGATTTTACTCCTACCTGAAGCAAGCAAAAATCAATCCGAGACCCTGGGTTCACACTCAACACAGTGAAGGACTCGAAATCGAGTCCAATTAATCTTGTAGTTTTTAAGTGTGATTTTCAAGCAAAATTAGCAAGGATTACGCGGCCTATAGGGAAGTCGGCTCAGAGCCGGATGCGTCTTCCCTGTTTAACCTGTCACCTAAGATATCGTCGCTCCTTCCTTTCTTTGCTCCTATCCCAAGCCGATGGATTCAATGACCACGCCCCTATCTACCTGCAAGCAGGCGGAGGCTGACAAGGCCGGAACTTCACCCCGGGGGGTTACTAGCAGCTTGTCGCAAAGTACCACAATTTCGCCCCTATCTACCTGAGACAGGCGGAGGCTACTTGGTACTAGTCAAAGAATCTGAAATTTATTCGACTTGTGATATTTGCTAGGATCGGTTAGAACATGATATGGAAGGTGGGGATTTGGGCTCTGCCTTAAGGTGTTCACACACACTCAAGTACCCTCACTCAGCCTGAAAACAAGGTCGGGGATTAATCTCCCGCAAGCAATTTTTCAAATTTTATTCCTTTTTTGGGTCAATACTGTTTAGCAGTCCCGATTTTAAGTTAGGTTCTCACTGTATTAATCCAACCACACAGCAAGCCTATCGAACAATCCCAATTTCCGTTTAATTTAAATGTGAAAATCAGAGGGGGAAATCGAGAAAAGCCGATGCAAGTAAAAATCAATGATGCGTATGCTGAGTGAAGAATACTTACAGTGATCCCTTCGCTTTTTTTATGCAGGATGCAGAACAGAATTGAAAACTTTTTAATCTAAATGCAAATGCAAGCGATGAAAGCCGCTCCTAGACAGGCAGTTCTATTAGCGTGAAGAACAGTTTAATTTGACTAAGTACTGCGGTCTAGGTGCGTCTTTTAAGTGTGTTGTGTGGTCCTAATAATTTACGAGCACAAGCAAATCCTAGAGTGGCTCGAGGAGCCGCTAGTGCAATCTAAATTACATTCACCCAAACAGCAAACGGGACACAGTTCCACTATACTTACACGCGCGAGATCCCAAACGGGAACCGCTGGAAATGATGCGAAAGAAAGAAATAAATAAAAATTACAATGCCTCTCTATTCACTCAATTACAATGCTCGATCTTCGAAGCGTCTTCGACTCCTCGCGTTCCTCGCACAGAAAAAGAGTGAGGTCAGAGAGTGACTCAAAAAATAAAATGATGCAAAGAAATAAAAGAGAGGAAATAATTACAAGAGAACCGGGGGTCAGACTACCCGGGGAGAAAAAAAATCAAACACTCAAAATGTCACTAAAAATTAGCCTAAGCCGTGCCTCCCCGGCAACGGTGCCATTTTGATAGCCCTCCCGCACCTTATGTTAATTCGGTCAAATTAATGTCCAAATTAATGTTAATCGTTCGTTGCAGTCGGATACAAGAGGCTTGTCAAAACCACTTATCAATTAATGTCAAGTTAATTTTAAGCGGCAGATTTTTTTTACTTGGTGGAAGTTCAAGGTCGAACTCAGGGAGGCATCTGTCTCCTTAGGTGAATTTTAGAAAAGATCAAGTGTGTGACTTTTGAGGAATTATTAATTTTTTTTCTTTTTAATTTCAATGCAGACACATGCAACCAGTAGGCCAATATAACGTTCAATTCAATTATGATATCAAATGAAGTCCAAAAATTCTAAAATTTGTCCAGATGATTAATTATGATGAAAATGAGTTACCCTAATTTTTTTGGATTTTTCAGACACTAAATGGATTTACTGGGAATTAAATATGCAGACAGGGTGATTTTCACTATTTAATTGTTAATAAATAACAAATCACAATTTCTTCAAGAGATAAAATTATCCTAGATAGCACTAATGATAAGGGATCTAGGAAAATTGACAGATCTTAATTTCAATGTGAAATGAATTTATTAAAAATAAAATATGAAAATCACTCAACAATTTATTTAGGCCTTGAAATGTGTGCAAATGACATGAAATTTTTATGGCATGTTAAGAATACTGTCCTTAAGCTACTATGAATTTTTGAGGATTTTTGGAACCACAGAGAATTAACTACAAATTAAAAGGTGTCACTGGGCAAAATATTCCAAAAATATACCAATTAATTCATTAATAATTCCACTGAAATTAGAAAAGTATGACACGTGGACCAATAGACAGAGAACAAGTTTCTCAACAAAATGTAATTTTTAGATTTGAAAAATGAAGTAAAATGCAACCTAGGGATGCGTGCAAACACAGGGGTGTAAATGCAATACAGGAAAATAAAAATACATAAAGCATATATGCTGACAGGGACTAAAATGCAATTACCTATAATTTTGGGGACTCAAGTGCAATTTCTCCAACAGGCACGTGCTCCTCACGTGGGCTCAGCTTCACAGGGACCTTTTTGCAATATTGGAAAGCTCCTGGGGCCTCTGTGTAAATTTCCCAAGCCGCACGTGCTCCTCACGTGGGCGGCCTAGGCTCGGATGGCTGCGGAGGCTCGGGGCTAGGCTCGGGCGCTTCTGGAGGTCTGGAGTGAGGCTCGGACGACCCGAACCTAGGCTCGGAGAAGAGGCTCGGGCCGAAGCTACGTGGCAAGCTGTGGACCTTCGGATCGAGCTTGATCCGATGGATGGCGGTGAAGACGCGTGGCGTGACCTCAGGCCGTTAGATCTAGGCGGATCCAACGGCTACTGGACTCGATGGAGACGGCGATGTGGAAGGCTGCGGACCGTACGATCGAGATGATCGAACGACCACGGGGCTTCGTCTTCGACGGGCCTCCGCCGCCTGCGGAGGAGATGGCGGGGCTCAGGCGAAGTGGCGTTGGCTCCGCCCGCTCCTCCAGATGTCGATGAAGCTCTCCGAGGACTCGGAGATATCCCGGAAGACGCGTGGTGATGCGGCGGAGGTGGTAGTGGCCTCAGGAGCTGGAGAAGGTCGTCGGAGGTAGCTGGCGACGAAGCTCCAAAGGTGCTCCGGTGGACTTCCGATCAGTGAATAAAAAGGTACCTGCAAGTGTTAGAGAAGAGCCGGAGCTCGTGCGTGCGCTCGTGGAGAAGTGAAGGTGATCGGAGAGGCCTAAGGGTGGACGGAGGTGGTCTGATGAAGAAGCTCCGGCCAAATGGCGGAGCTGGAGATCGGGGTGCTGTTATGTGCGTCGTCGAAGGTCGTGAAAGGTACCGCGAAGATGGGAGCTTCGACGCGAAGCTCGGCAGAATGAAATGGAGGCGTAGGAGTGACCGGAGGCGGAGAATAAAATGCGAGAAAATCGACGAAGAAAAGAAGAGAAGATCAGAGAAGAATGGAGGGTTCACCTGGGGATTGGAACTCCTTCTTGGGTTCCAGGTCGTCGCTCGAGGGACCGGTGGTGTCCCGAGCTCGTGCAGCGTCGCGGAGGGCAGCTGCGACACGGCGGAGATGCCGTGGATCTCGCCGGAGAAGAAACCCTTCTTCGCTCAACGATTCGTCAAATCGTTGTCACCAATTGGAAGATCGGAGCTCAGGGAAGCTCTCTGGAGTGGCGGATGGGGCTGAAGTTCGCCGGTGCTCGAGTATTTATAGGAAGAAGGTCTCGGCAGGTCTGGTGATGGGGCGAAGTTCATGGAGGTCGTGGAGCGTCTATGGTGGAGGTGGTGGCAAGTGGGGTAGCTGTCGAGGATGAGTTACGAGTGGGGAAGGTCGTGGGAGAGTTGGCGGACGACGAAGGTGGCTGACGTGCGGCCGAAAATAGAAAGGGGGTGCCCCTCCCGCAAGGCAGAGAACGTGGGAGAAAGGGGTGCCCGAGGTAGGAGACGAGGCCCTGGCCGTTGGATCTTGTGATCCAACGGCCTAGATCAAAGCGCGAAGGGACGTATAGGATTAGATCAAGGCGAGGTGATAAGAGGCCGTGATGGCGCCACGTGGAGGGAGCTGGGCGAAGCACGAGCGAGCGACTGAGATCAAGTCAAGGCGACGCGATCTGAGGTTGCTGAAGCTGCCACGTGTCGTGGAGAGGCGGCGGCGCGAACGAACGGTTTGGATGAGGAGTTGAGGTTAATCGAAGGGAAGAGGGGCGCCAAAGGAAGAGCGGCTGTGATGGAAGATCAGAGATGCGATCTAGCGGTGTACACGCCGCCACGTGGCGAGTTCTGGTGAGGGCGCTAACGGGTGGTTAGGATCGGAGATGGAGATGATCCGATGGCCAAAAATTGAGGCGTACGTGGAAGCAGCTAAGCCGTTGGATCTAGAGGGCAATCCAACGGCTGTGGCTGCAGGCGGATGCGGCAAGGGCAGCGGGCCACGTGGCTCAACCAGAGGGCGCCACGTGGCCTGCTGTGAATGGCTGGAAGAAAATATATGTGTAGAGAGAAGAGGGGGCCGAATTTGGAAAAACTCAAAACATGAAAGTTGTAGATCTCGATGAGATCTACAAGTTTCATGTTGACCAAAAACGGAGATGAGGACAAATATGATACATAATTACAAAGATACAAATATACATATATGTAGTATACAAACTGGCCCAAAAACCCAACTTTCTCATACGAGCTCCAAATTGGATGAAATTAGTCTCATTTTAAAGGTCTTTTAATGTGTAGTATTCTAAGAGTAAGTAGACCTAGTTCGGAGTTTGTATGAGGGATTTATGTGCATTTTAGTGTACAGGGGTTCTAGGGCTTTATTGACTAATTTACAAGGGGGATTTTTGGCCTTCTTCCCTATATTATTAACTAAGGAGTACATATTATAAGGAAGAGGTTATTTTAGTGAGTGGGTATTTTACAAGGGATTTTGGCTTCTTATTTAAATGCAAATGCACTGCTAAAATGTATGCATTATGTATGTATGCATGAATGCTATTTATGCATTATAAAGGGAAATATGCCTCTATTTACTCGGGGACAAGGCTCTATTTTTAACTTTTGAAGTGATGAATCACAGATTCATCAATCCACTTTCGAGTAGTTTGTAACTTGTTCTTCTCGATAATAGCAAGTATCATTCAAGATGGTTTCATCGCTTGCATATCACCGTATAGTATAAATATTTCAATTCTGTCTTGCATCCCGCATGGAGAGAGTTGGGAAGCACTGTAAGTCTTCTTACTTTGCATGCATCATTTAATTCGAGAATGATATTTCCACTTTCGTATCCACTTGCATTGATTTTCTATTCTCTTCTCCTTGTTTATATCATTTAGGACTCAAAATAAAATACAAAAAATCGTTAGGTGGATCGCTTTGAAAAATACTCAAAAAGTGAAAACAAAAAAAGTCTAAAATTAGGGGACTACTAAATAAACTTTAACCTTACTTAAAATATGTAATGAACTTCATTATTTTGAGTTCATAAAGCCCTCATTGTTTTCAGATACCTTCCAGACCGAGCGATGCGTGACCCCTAAGGATTAGAGCCAAAAAATCCATTCTGTGGCACCTTGATTATCACCTGGGTGCGATGAAGTACCAACACTTCTATCATATCTGGATGAGTAGGACTTGGTCGACGATGGTGTTCCCACCTTGTGTGGAACAACGACCCTGTCTGAAGTACTGAGCTTAGGCCACACCCTGATGGGGGTGTCTGTCTCATCGTCTCGCATCCGAGTATATCTTGCACGCTTATGGGTGATTCCATTGCAAACTTGGTCCGAAGTATTTGATTCGCCAATATCAGCTTTCCCTCTCGTATTCTTTGGCTGAGTAGCCCCCCAGACATGAGATCAAGGACCTTTAAACGCATAGAACATATGTTATAAAGGAGGTGGAAGAAGTACGTGATACTTTTCTAGCAGTACACACACTCCTATAGGGGTAGCCAGTAAGGAGTCGCTATCATATTTGCCTGAAATAACAATAAAACTGAAAAGATAAAAATAACTGATCTCTTACAACTTCACATTATGTTGAGTTGGTGAATCCAATTTTGTATTATGTTTGTATGGATCTAGATAAGGTTAAAAAGTCACGTCCCGTACATTTGTGCAAATTTTGTTCATGTCTCCTTCTTTTTGACCCATTGCTCACTTAGAGCCTTCTTCTATTTTGCACTCCTTTTATTCATTGTTAACCATCATATCTTTCTTCTTGTATCGATCATCCTTTTGTTCCTCCAAGATGTCGACTCATGGATGTTTCAGTCAGAACTCCACCGATACCCACATCGATTCCATGAATCTGGTATCTTCAATAAATTCGAGGTGATTCTCAAGAATCGATTCAGATCTTGCGAATCGATCTCCAAACTCCTCATTTTATTTCCTTTCTACTTCCTTAGTAATCCCTACCACTCTTATCCCATTACTGCCCGTTGTGAATGGAGATCGATTACAGTCCACATTAAATGCTCCATTCACAGCTATCTCGGATTGACCCTAATTTTAGATCCATCTAGTCAACTGGTGCTTTCTTTCATAGTTGGTGTGATTAGGATACCTTTCATATTGAGGATTGAAGTTAGAACTTGGATCTCAATCTGGAATTTGTGTCATCTGACTCAGACCCTGAGATGACTTCTCCAGGTAGAAAAGGAAAAGGACAACAACCTCCACAGATGGAGCAGGGCTCGACACCCGACCAAAATCAAGTGAATTCTCAATTTCTCATGTCCATCCAAGCCATTGAATAGTAGCTAACCGAGAAACACCCAAACTGTATTTCAAGAGATGCTGAATGATTTGAGCGTTGGACATATGAGCCCACAATGAGCCATTATGCAATAAATATTATTGCAAATATCATTCCCTAGTCTGAAATGAAGAATAACTAATTTGCATATGTTAGAGAATACCATATATTATTGCTCCTTTATTTACCTCTATTTCGTTATGCATTGTTTCCATGTATCACTGTTTCCTTATGAACTGTTTCCCTATGTAACCCCATAGGGGTATTTATGTAAGTTCTCCTCTGAGCACCCTAGGGTTTAGTCCTATATAAGGACCCCTAGACCTCACAGAATATATACAGTTTTACATTCCTTAACATGGTATCAGAGCATGTTCGATCCCTACCCATACCCCACCTACCAGCCTTGTCATGATCGTTCCCTAGGGCATCCGCCGCCCTAGGCCATCACGCCTTCCGCGCCCTACCGCCTCCCGCCTCCAGGCCTCCACGCCCGCCGCCCTCCTCGCCCTCCTCGCCTCACGCGCCCCACCATCTCCAGGCCTCTAGGCTTCTACGCCTACCGCGCCCTCCTCGCCTCTCGCCGCACACACATCGCCGGGTCACCAGCCCTCCCATCGCGGCCTCCTCGCCAGGCGCGCAACCTCCCGCGCACCTCCACGCCTCCCACTGCGCCCTCCTCGCTAGGCGCACACCCCCACACCTGCTGCACCTCCACGCCTCCTCGCCAGACCTCGCCCTCCAGGCCCCTTGCCCTCCAGGCCCCTCGCCCCACGGCCCCTCGCCCTCCAGGCCCCTCGCCCCACGGCCCCTCGCCCCACGGCCCCTCGCCTCACGGCCCCTCGCCCTTCAGGCCCCTGCCTCTGCTCCACGCCTGCTGCAGGCCCCTGCACCACGGCCCCACGGCCCTCAGCCCTCATCCCTCAGCACTCAACCCTGCCCCACGGCCCCATGGCCCCTGGCCGACGGCCCTTGCCCCAACCGCTCCTGCTACACGGCCCCACGGCTCCAGCGACCTCTTCGGCGTCCTCCTCGCAAAGCCTTTGGCTCTATGCGCCCTAGACTCCCAACCGTAGATTGATGGTCTTCTGCACGGACTACATCGGCATGGTTTGCTAGTTACGTATGATCTCTATTTTCTCTGCATAGTAGGTCATTGTATTTTGATTACTGCGGTCACCATGACATCTGCTCCTGCGTCTTCGGACTCCAAGCCCCTGTACCCTACTTCATCTATGATGGTACATGGCACCTCTATCAAACTAAAGGGCTCGGAGAACTACGTACTATGGTCTCGATCCTTCAAAATATTCATTGGTGGCCAACGCAAGATTTATATTCTTACTACCATTCCGCCTGCCGAGACAGACGCCAACTATGACACCTGGTACGTCGACAATTGCCAGGTCATCACTTGGATGACAAATAGTGTTGATCCTAATATTGCGTCAAATTTGCTCTACAAAACAACTGCAAAAGAAATGTGGGAGAGTCTTGAGAATACATACTCCCAGAAAACAACCAAATCCAGGCTTTCTGACATTTACACAAGGATTTGGTCTGCAAGTCAAGGAGAAACATCTTTGATAGAATATTACCGGCTCCTCACAGGGTTATTTGAAGAACTGCTTATATTTCAACCTGCATGTTGTGACAAGCAAATAGGTGAAAGAGCAGAATGACAGGTGTACTATTTTCTCTCAGGCTTACACCCTCGATATAAATCTGTTAAAGATCAATTCTTGACGGCGGCTGCCCTACCGTCTCTTGAAACTATTTTTGGCAGACTACAGGAGCTGGAGTCACCCAACCCATCACCTCCTACAGACACTACTGCTCACTTTGCTGGAGGACGCCCACCTTTCCAAGGAGGACGAGGCCGTATGTTTGGTCGCGGTCGAGGACGCGAGCAGGGACGGGGACGTGACTCAGGACGCGGCCGTGGTCGTGATTTTTCTAATGCTCGTTATCCAGCATGTACTCATTGTGGCCGCTGGAACCATCCATCTGACAAATGTTGGGCTACCTTTGGCATGCCCAAAGCTAATAATGCATATGAGGCAACATCTTATGACACAAATTATGATACTATGGAAACCTCCCAAGCTCAGTCTCTCACAGAGGCTTCAGTATCTTTTACTGCTGCAGAATGCGCTCGTCTTCGCCAGCTCCTTCAGAACCCAGTTGTTGACACTACACCTTCAGGCCCTACTGCGACTCTAGCAGCCACCACATGTACAATTGCCAGTTCTGCCTCCACCTCTACTTCTACCTGGGTCATCGACTCGGGTGCCTCAACCCACCTCACAGGAGAATGTAGTCTCCTCACCTCTCCCAGGGAGCCCCCTACGGTGAAGCACGTTCGTGTGGCCAATGGCGCCTACTCACCTATCACTGGTGTGGGGACCATGGAATTTAGCCCCAAACTTAGGCTAACGGATGTTTACTGTGCTCCTGCTTTTCCCCTCAGTCTGCTGTCTGTTCACAAATTATGCACAGAACTCAACTGCCGTGTGATATTTGATGATTTATGCTGTTATTTTCATGACATCCGGACGAGAAAGATCTTTGGTGAGGGACATGAGAAGAATGGCTTATATTATCTTGATATCCCTTCCAACTCTGGTTTCGCTGGCGCAACTTCCATCTCTGCTGATCCTCTTCTCTGGCATCTTCGTCTGGGTCACACCTCTGCTAAAGCTCTTTCCTTAATATTCCCTGAACTGTCCATGCTTAAACCCTTCGAGTGTGAGGCATGTCAGTTCGAAAAATATCACCGTGCATCTTTTCCTGCTAGGACTGAACCCCGCCGTGCTATGTCTTTCTCTTTAATTCATTGTGATGTTTGGGGACCCTGTCCTGTCCAAACCATTGGTGGACACCGCTATTTTATTGTCTTTGTGGATGATTACAGTAGATCATCCTGGGTCTATCTTCTTAAAGAACGCTCAGAAACTAATAAAATTGTCAAAGACTTTTTTGCTTATGTCAAAAATCATTTCTCATCTAATATTCAGGTCTTCCGCTCAGACAATGCCTTGAAATTTACTCAACGAGATCTTTCTGATTTCTTTGCTTCCCATGGGACAATACATCAAACCTCTTGTCCTTATACCTCTCAGCAGAATGGGGTTGCGGAACGCAAACTCCGTCATCTTTTAAACATTGCCCACTCCCTTCTCACCCAGATGAAAGTTCCCAAAACATACTGGGGTGATGCTGTTCTCACTGCAGTCCATCTTATCAACATGATTCCCTCTCTTTTTCTCAAAGACTCTACACCATTTTCTTTGCTTCACCCTAATGATCTTCCCTTTCCTCTACCTCTATGGATATTTGGGTGTGTCTCCTTCGTACACAATTTTCACACCAAGGACAAAATATCCCCTCGTGCTATCAAATGTGTTTTCCTTGGTTACTCCTGCACTCAAAAAGGTTACATATGTTATGATCCTATTGACAGTCGATACTACATCTCTGCAGACGTAACCTTCTTTGAGCAAACCAGCTTCTTCACACAGCCTGTCACCAATGTCCCTTTACATCTTCCTCCATCACCAAGCATCCATACCCATCAATCTCAGACCTCATCACCATATGTCCCTCTACCCATACCTCTGCCTCAGGATGATATGCCAGCTTCAACAGTCCCCTCCACTACTGTCCCGAATGATCTAGATGACCTGCCGATTGCATTACGGAAGCAAAAGAGAAAGTGTACCACTTATCCTATGTCTAACTTTACTACTACTGCTGTACTTTCATGCACTGACAAACAATATGCTGATGCACTAATGACTATCTCCATTCCGAAAGATCATCACAGTGCCTTCCAAGATGCAGGTTGGAGACAGGCCATGAATGAAGAAATAGATGCACTCATATCCAGGGGCACATGGGATCTTGTGCCATGTCCTACAGGTATTAAGCCTGTTGCTTGCAGATGGGTCTTTACGACCAAACAATCTCCAGATGGTTCTATTGACAGACTTAAAGCCAGACTTGTGGCAAAAGGATTCACCCAGACATATGGAGTCGATTACTTTGAGACCTTCTCACCTGTGGCTAGGATGGGGTCCATTCGCACAATTCTCTCTGTTGCCGCTAACAAGAATTGGCCAATTTATCAGCTGGATGTAAAGAATGCCTTCCTATACAGTGATCTCGAAGAAGAGGTCTATATGATGCAGCCGCTGGGTTAC
Organism: Ottelia alismoides; assembly: GCA_037367405.1. Taxonomy (NCBI): domain Eukaryota; kingdom Viridiplantae; phylum Streptophyta; class Magnoliopsida; order Alismatales; family Hydrocharitaceae; genus Ottelia; species Ottelia alismoides. The sequence goes on along the minus strand of JAZKJV010009936.1, from coordinate 657,272 downwards.
TCCGTCGAGGGGGAGTATGTATGCCGACTATGGGCTAAAGCAGAGTCCTCGAGCGTGGTTTGACAGGCTTACCACTGAAATCAGCTCTCTTGGTTTTCATAAGACAACATCTGATTACTCTGTGTTTATTAGACGATGATCCACTGGTACTGTGATACTTGCTGTCTATGTTGATGATATGGTGGTCACTGGAGACGACGACAATGGAATTCTCGAGACCAAGGCCTTCCTTCAGAAGGTGTTTATCACCAAGGACCTTGGACAACTCCGGTACTTTCTTGGTATCGAGGTGATACGTACTGCTGAAGGGTTACATCTATCACAACGGAAATACTGCTTGGATATTCTTACGGAAGTCGGTTTACAAGGATGCAAACCATCTGGCATCCCTGCAGAGGTACGAAAACACGCTACATCCACTAATTCTGAGTTTGAAGACACTACACGATACAGAAGCCTCGTGGGTAAACTGATCTACCTCACCGTAACCAGGCCTGATATATCTTATGCTGTAAGCAGAGCCAGCCACCACATGGAGAGACCTCTTTACAGTGATTGGCAGGATGTCCTTCTGATCCTTCGATACTTGAAGGAATCACCAGGGCAAGGACTCATCTATAAGGTCAACGGTCATACTGATATTACTGCTTATGCAGATGCTGATTACGCCAGTTCTCCTGAGGACAGACGATCCATTACAGGCTATGCTATGTTTGTTGGTGGTAACCTTGTTTCATGGCGAAGCAAGAAGCAAACCGTGGTCTCCAGATCAAGTGCAGAGGCAGAATATAGGGCAATGGCCCATGCTGTTTGTGAGATTACGTGGCTTGTATCCTTTCTACGAGACCTTGGGTTCCCTGCTACTACTCCTATACCGCTATACTGTGATAACAAGTCTGCTACCTATATTGCCACCAATCCTGTATTTCATGAACGGACGAAGCACATTGAAGTTGACTGTCACTTCATCCGAGATGCAATACGAGGAGGACAGATCGTCACACCACATATCTCTACAGATATTCAACTTGCAGACGTATTTACTAAAGCACTACCAAAGAAGCGTCTTTTATGGATATCTTCCAAGTTGGGCATGATTGATGGATATGCTCCAACTTGAGGGGGAGTGTTAGAGAATACCATATATTATTGCTCCTTTATTTACCTCTATTTCCTTATGCATTGTTTCCATGTATCACTGTTTCCTTATGAACTGTTTCCCTATGTAACCCCATAGGGGTATTTATGTAAGTTCTCCTCTGAGCACCCTAGGGTTTAGTCCTATATAAGGACCCCTAGACCTCACAGAATATATACAGTTTTACATTCCTTAATAGCATAATAGGTCCCTTAGTATAATTAGGGTAATGTACTGATAAGCGCAGAATCCCGAGCGACTAAGGTGAAGGTACAAAAATGGTCGTTGCGACCTCGGTCACTCAGATGCACTCGATCAAGAAGAATGAACCACTAATAGAGATAAAACAGATAAACACAAAATAGCGGTCATGTTATTAGATTAACCTGGTATAGCGACCAGGGTCGAACTCAAGGAGCACGGATTGGCCTTTCGGCCTACGAAGTAGTAAAAAGGAATAAAATAAAAGAAGAAAATATTTTTAGTGGTTTTTAATTTATTTTATATTTTTTTGGATTTTTTAATGTATTAAGAAAATAAGAAAAACAAGTAAACACACACTTCAACAAATTATTAAATGCACTAAAATCAACCAAAAATTCTAACAAAAATATTTTTATGTGTTTTATGATTTTTAGTGTTTTTGGTGAATTTTTTAGAATTTTCTGACGTTTAGGGAATTTTCTAAAAATCAAAAAGTAGCTGAAATCAAAGGTACTGTCCAGCCGAGCTAAAAAGGCCTAGATAAAATATCTAAAAGCCTTAAATTAGCTGGGAGGTAATTTTCCTGTAAAGAGAATAAATCAAGGAAAATCTAGGCACCTATTTTATTATTTTTGGGTTTTTGGTTTATTTACTAGAATTTTTATAAGTTTTTAGGTGTTTTTCAATTTTTAGTGGTTTTCAGTAATGAAAAATAGCCAAAATTGGCTAGAAAATCAAGCTAAGTAAACCAAACAGTAGACAATTTTTTTTGGAATTTTTAAATGAGTTTTAATATTTTTTTGGGGTTTTTAAAGTTAGACAGTAGCAAAATTAAAGGTTTTTGAATTTTTAAAAATAACAAATGAAAACAAAAATGTCCTAAAAAATCCTCGAAAATTTTACACCATGGCAAGAGCCATGTGTCCAATTTTCGTTGGATTTGGAGGTAATTTGCTATTTTATTCAAAAATAAAGAGGGGGCACAGTGCACAGGGACCAAAGTGCAAATACCCAAGAGCCTGGGGGGTCTGGTGCAATTTACCCAGCAAAACACGCGCCACGCGCGTGCCTGGGGCACTCAGGGACCCAAATGTAATGAAAATAAGTCCCAAGGACTTATTGGTAACAGGTACCAAAAGCCCAAGGGCTTATCTGCAAAATACGCACGAATATCACGCACATGCTCAAATAAACCACACACAGGGGTATAAGTGCAAATAAGTAAAAACTTTCATTCAATTAACAACATCCAGAACAACAGGGGCATACAGTGCAATTAACCCAAAGAAACCACGTGACGAAGCACGTGTCAGACCATGTACAGGGGTATAACGGTAAATAAAGGCAAGCACCAGGGTCTCTATGCAAATACCCCAAAACTTAAACAACTACTCTACTTAATTACAAGACTAAAAGCGAAATAAAATACTAAAGAGGGCCTAAGGGTAAATTACCCTTTATTACGCGGGCTGTTGGATGCGCGCCACGTGGAGGATCTGATGGTGGTGAACGATGGGCGCACCAGATCTCCCCTCCTCGGATCGAGCGGTGATGGTTGCTCCGGTGATGGACGGCCCTGATAGAGTCTGGAGCGGGAGGAGTGATCGAACGGAAGAGGAAGGTCCTCGAAGAACAGACGACTGGCGAGGTTCGCCGGCCTGGTGGTCTCGCTCCGAGGCTCCTCTGCTGCGCCTGAAGGTCGGAGAAGCTCCGCACTGGTGTCCTGCAGCTGGTGATAGGCTCCGATGATCCAGCCGAGCTCCGAGGAGCTCCGACGAGGTCGGCGGAGCTGCGCCTCCTGGCCTGATGTCAAAAGGCCTCAGATGGCCTTCCTTTAACCTGCAAAGCTATCCAGGAGACTCGCGGGTCGAGGGCAAAGTGCCTCGACCCGGTTAGGCAAGGTGGCGGTGGCTGATGCGTCGAAATGGCGAGCTCCGACGAAGGGGGTAGACGGAGGAGCTCGGCTCCTAGCTCCTGTGCGAGCTGGGTTGGATGGAGGGGTGAAGAAGGTGCGTCGGAAGGAGGCGAAGGTGTCTGTGGGGTCCGATGATCGAATCTATCTACTGGATGGTCGGAATCGATGGAATGCGGCGGAGCGACGATTTGGGCGTAATCGGAAATTAAAGGAAAAGGCGGAGCGAAATGGATACCTGAGTGGACGAGGAGACCGAGGAGGAGCTGGGGAAGCTCCTGGTCGTTGCCTCGAGGAGCGTCTCCCTCCGAGGCTCGGTGCTCACGCTGGTGGCGGAGCAGCGGCGACGTAGCTCGCCGGATCGATGGATTCTCTTCCTCCCCTCGCTTCGACAGGCTCGGACGCGAGCTGTCACTCTCGCGCACTCTCTGGAGATCACAGGTGAAGGATTCGAATGGCCAAAGATCGGGAAATGAGGTGGCGGAGCTCGCTTATGTATGGGTGCAGGTCCGGGAAAAAAATGGCTCGAGTCCGGCTCCATGGAGCACGGATCCCTAGGATCTATGTCGGGCGAGATTCCCGGGTACCTGGGGAGTGATTAGGACCATGGGTTAGGCTAAATGGTGCTCGGGTCTGGCAGGGATAAATGGGGGAAATCGGGTTCTCGAACCAGACCCGCGGGAGGTGGTCCTGGGGGGGGTAGTTGACTGGGCGGTCAACACTCCCCAGGGCCAATAGGAACATGCCACGTGGCTTAATCTTGGAGGTGAAAATTAAGGTAGCAAATGGCCGAATTTGCAAAAAGTTAAAACATGAAATATTTTTATTTTATTGTTTTCTATTTTTTAGTGATTTTTAATAATTTTTTCGAAATAAAAATAAGGTATGTACACTATATGTACTATATAGGTATATGTACACTATTAGGGTTTTTAATTTTTGATTTTTAATTATTATTTTTATGCAATTTTATTCCTATGTTATATTTTATTTATTTTCATTATAAAATAAGAAATAAAAAGATATTTTTATTTTATTTTTATTATTTATATACATAGGTAAAATAAATACATATATACACTTATATACATGGTATATGTACAATCTATTTTTGTGTTTTTTAATTTTTGCTATTTTTATTTGATTTTTGTTTTGATTTTTTATTTTATTTATTTACACTATATAATAAAGAATATTTACAAAAACTATAAAGATTAATTTTATTTATTTATAGGGCTAAATAAATATGTAGGTGAGTCTATGCACAATGTGAAAGTGATATTTTTGTTCTTTTTGATTTTCATATTTTTATCTTTTGTTTTTATATTTATAAATATAGACACAAATTTACACGCCTATTTTTGGTGAGGAAAATACCTTTATTTTATTTACATAAGTATGTATACACATGAGCCCCTATCTCCCTCTACTTTGGCTTTTATGCGGTCAGGCCCATGCTGAGCCCTCCCTTGGGTTAGGTTGCTCAATATTTATTCTAAATATTTCCCTCTTTTTCTTTTTAATCTTTATTCTTTTATTTTTGCACAAAAACATGCTAACTATAGGTTTTTACACAATGCATGCTTTTGGTAATTATTCCTATTTACACATATCTACAGGTATTTGCAAAGGTTTTTGTAGCTAAAATATAAGAATAAAGAGTGATGAATGAGTATTCATCACCCCCCTATACTTAACTTTGCTAGTCCCTTAGCAAACACTTATTTGAAAAAGAAGTGAAAAAGAAAGAAAGAAAAAGAAAAAGAGGATGTACATGGATCAAGGTTGATTATTAAACTTGCCTTCATTAAATTGGGGTTTGGAGCTCGATCAGATCTTTGGATTATTAATGTGTCGGAACCTCATTTGGACTTAAGTCTAAAACTCAACAGCCTCTAAGTTCCACTAATCTATGACCAAGACTCCTCAATGCTCCAGATCAGAACAAGTCATCAATCACAAACCCTGAAGACCATGAATCTTTTCTTAACCTGTGAATGTGAAGTCTAAGCTCTCCACCTCAGAAATGGCTACTTGACAACCTTTCCTAACAAGGTAACTCTATGACCTCAATGTGGCCACTATTTCCTCGGGGAGCGGGGTATTCCCTTCTAAGTTCAAGTTCAACCGGCTCAAGAAGAGGAGGAAGAAGAGAATGGGTCAAGGCCAGTGTAGCCAAATACCCTTGGGAGCTTGACCAGTGTGGCCATGTCTCCCTGCTGCAAGCTACAACAAGTGGATCATGAACTCAATCTTTGCTTATTGCACTCTATATACATACTCCGGTGGGATTATCATTTTCTATCAGACCCACCACTTTTTTTTGGAGTTATTTTCTTTTTCCACAATTTTTTTTCAAGTGCATCTGTACAACATATACATGTGCAGCATATATACAAGGAGTTTTTCCTCTTGAGCCAGTAGACTATCCCTCTTTTGAAGCTTTATTGCAACCCACAACTCCCGTCGTTAGACCTCATGGCAACCAGACCAAGTTGAGACACACTTCCTTCACTAAAAGAAGAAGAGAGGTTCCGCCTAGAAGTACTACCCTCATATGCTACCCCAAGTCAAGGAAGACTGCCTCCTCACCACCTCATCCGTGGAGAGCTCGGTGCATAGTGCTGGTGTCCAAGTAAAGCCATAATCTATATGGGTCATGTGTTGTTGTTAAATGCTCTACTTAGGTTCATTGAGATGACATGTGATCATAGCCTAGAGGACTCAAAGAATTAAGTCACCATGGACCTGAAAAGCCTTAAACCTAAGCCCTATAAGGTTCCTCTTAGAAGTTAGGTGGATGAAGATCTTAATCAAGCTCCATTTCTCAATTTGATTCCAGGCTAGTTTAAATGTCAACTATCATCCAGAAAAACTATATACATATGTACAAAAGATGCTATTTACACAAATTTTACAAACATGCAAAATTTTTGAAAAATGTTTTCAAATCATGAATGGATGATGCATGAAGTGCAAGTTTTGCAAAAAGATATTTACACACATTTACACAAGATTTTTGCAAACTTTTGATTTTCAAAACATTTTGGAAAAATTTTGTACTATATACATAATTTTGATAAGAAAATATTTACACAAACTTTACACAAAAGATTTTTAAAATCATTTTTTACAAAAATAATTTGTACACTAGCTATTTATGTGCAAATAAAAGAAGTTTATGTACATGAAAATTTTTAATTTTTGTGATTTTTAGCCATTTTATTTATTAACACACTCACACAAAGTACGAGTTATGGCTAAAGTATATATGAAATATATACACACCCCCTATACTTAGCTCGAACGATGTCCTCAGAGTCAAGAGCGATGAAGAAGACATAACTCGTACTAGGTATAGGGAAGTGAAAAGAAAGGCTATATACAAAGACGAATGAAATGAAAAGTCAAGAGGGTCTCGAGTCTTCCCCCTATACTTAGGATTAAATAATCCTAAGTATAGCAGGCTGTACACTAAGGGAAAACCGAGTGGAGAATGTACAGGGTCTACCCCCCCTATACTTAAGGTGAAATATCCCTAAGTATAGGCAGCAAAACAGGGGTAGGCGGAAACAAAAGAAATACCCAAACGGTCTCACATCCCCCTATACTTAGGGTAAAGTGTACCCTAAGTATAGCATAATCACAAGATGAAGAAAGGGATGTGGGACTAAAGAATGTAGTGATATAGACATCTGGATCTATACAAGGCGGAAGATCAGTGAAACTCAGGCGTGAGATGCATTAGATGTGAGTCAAAGACCACATCTCACGCAAAATGAATAGGGGCAAGATCAGCGACCCGCGGCTCATGATCTAGAAATGGCTTGAGCCGCTGGCCGTTCACTCGAAAGGTACTCTCAGAAGACAACTCAGATATATCAATGCTACCGTTGTCGTGTACCTTTCTGACCAAGTAGGGTCCCTTCCATTTGCTCTGTAGCTTCCCTGGAAATAAACGTAGCCTCGCATCAAACAGCCATACTCTCTGTCCAATCTCAAAATGCTTGTGGCTGATATGAGAATCATGTCACTCCTTCACTCTTTCCTTATAATGTAGGCTGTTTGAGAAAGCTGTATCTCTAAGCTCCTCCAAGGCGGCTAACTCTACCCTCCTCTGGTCTCCCATACCATCTGGATCCATAAGAATATCTGTAACTGCCCAAAGTGACTTGTGCCTCATCTCAACAGGTAAATGGCACGACTTGCCATACACGAGGCGAAAGGGAGATGTGCCCAATGGTGTCTTGAAAGACGTCCTATATGCCCACAAGACCGAGTCCAAAAGCTGTGACCAATCCTTTCGGTCAGGGCGGACGACTTTCTGCAATATAGTCTTGATCTCCCTGTTCGACACCTCGGCTAGACCATTCGTCTGTGGATGGTAAGGTGTAGCAACATGATGGTCTATACCGAACTCGCTAGCAAGGGCCTTTACCTGGTCGTTGATGAAATGAGATCCCCCGTCAGAAATCAAAACTCGTGGAACCCCGAACCGCGTGATGATGTGCTTCCTCAAAAATCTGCAAACTGTCCTCGCATCAGCGGCTCGGGCGGGGATAGCCTCAACCCAACGACTAACATAATCTACGGCCAACAGAATGTACTCAAATCCCTGACTCTTAGGGAATGGACCCATGAAATCGATGTCCCATGCGTCAAAAACCTCACAGCTGTCCACAAGTGCCCATCCTCTGACAGTCAGTACACCTCTTCACGAACTCATCTGAGTCCTTGAAGAGGGTAGGCCACCACAAGCCGGATTGGAGCACTTTTTGTGCCGTTCTCCTCCCAGAATGATGTCCTCCTGCCTCAAGCTTGTGGCAGTAAGTGAGGACGCTATGGTGTTCCTCCTGAGGAATGCACCGACGCCAGACGCTATCCCCTCCTTCGTGGTAAAGGATGGGATCCTCCCAATGGTAGGACTTGGCCTTCGCAAGGAAGGTCTCAAGCCTCTGCCTGGGCCAATCTTGTGGGACCTTCCCTGCAACGAGAAAGTTCACAATATCGGCATACCACGGGAGTAAGGCGATAGCAAGGATCGCCTCATCTAGGAAGGTATCTCGAATGGGATCAATCTGCTCAGACTCCTCAGGCTGCTCTAAACGGGAGAGATGATCCGCCACCACATTCTTGACTCCAGGCTTATCCTTGATCTCAATGTCGAACTCCTGGAGTAGAAGGATCCATCTGGTAAGTGTGGCCTTGGCATCCTTCTTTGCCATGAGGTACCTGATGGCGGTGTGATCTGTGTACAAAGTCACTCTAGATCCAATGATATAAGATCGAAACTTATCTAGGGCGAACACTACGGCTAGCATCTCCTTCTCTGTGACCGTGTAATTCCGCTGGGCGGAATCCAATGTGCGGCTAGCGTAGTGGATAGCAAATGGAACTCCATCCCTCCTCTGTCCCAGCACTGCCCCTACGGTAAAGTCGGAGGTGTCCGTCATGATCTCAAATGGGAGAGACCAATTAGGCGGTTGGAGGACAGGAGCCTCAATCACACACTGCTGGAGAGTCGCAAAGGCCGAAAGACACTTGTCATCGACAAGGAACTCTGTGTCTTTCGTCAAGAGGTCAGTCAACGGCCGGGCAATCCTGCTGAAATCCTGAATAAATCTCCTATAAAATCCAACGTGCCCCAGGAATGACCATAGCTGCCTCAAATTGGACGGCGATGCGAGTTTTCTAATGACATCAACCTTGGCCGGATCAACCTCCATGCCCCTGTTGGAGATGATGTGGCCAAGCACCGTCCCTTGAGTCACCATGAAGTGACTCTTCTCCCAAGATAGAACCAGATGGAACTCAATACATCGCTGGAGTACTCGGTCTAGGCAGTCAAGACAGGAGTCGAATCCGTCGCCGTAGATAGAGAAATCGTCCATGAAGACCTCCAAACACTCCCCTACCATGTCCGAGAAGATCGACAGCATGCACCTCTGAAAAGTCGCAGGGGCATTGCATAGCCCGAATGGCATGCGTCGAAAGGCATATGTACCGAAGGGACAGGTAAAGGTGGTCTTCTCCTGATCCTCAGGAGCGATGGCCACCTGGTTGTAGCCCGAGTACCCATCCAGGAAGCAATAATGGCTCTTCCCTGCCAGTCTCTCAATGATCTGGTCAATAAAAGGCAGGGGGAAATGGTCCTTCTTGGTGGCCTGGTTGAGTCTCCTGTAGTCAACACAGACCCTCCAAGAGGTGGGTACTCGTGTAGCAATCTCCTCTCCCGACTCACTGATCACAGTTGTGATGCCCGTCTTCTTGGGCACCACATGCAAGGGGCTAACCCACTTGGAGTCGGAAATGGGATAAATAAAATCTACACTCCACCATTTTGATATTTCCTTCATCACAACCTCTCTCAGGTTGGGGTTCAGCCGCCGCTGGAACTCACGCGACGGCTTCGCCCCCTCCTCGAGATAGATATGGTGGGAGCACACTGATGGACTAATCCCATGGAGATCTGCTACGCTCCATCCGATTGCCTTGCGGTTTTTTTCAAGAACCCCCATCAAACGGGATTCCTGCTCTCCAGTCAGATCGGCGGAGATGATGACTGGGTACATCTCAGGTTCTCCTGCAAGGAACCGATACTTCAGCGAAGTAGGGAGCGGCTTCAGCTCTGGACAGCTGGGTGCTGGCAAATCTGGCTTCGGAAGAAGATGTGTGAATGCTGCTAAATCTGCCAAATCTGCCTGGGAGAAAGAATACGAACTCTCGCAAACTGAATCTGGAGAAGGCTGCTCAACTGTGCTGTCTCTGATCTGCTCTGCATCTACCTCCTCCTCATCTGTAGGCTCAGGTGGACTCAGGTCTGGCATCTGATCATCGCAATCTGCCCAATCAGACTCTGAATCCGAGGGATCTACATCACACGCGGTGGCATCAGTACCACCGTAACACAAGGTGGCCTCAACACCACCATCACTGAAAACCGTGTTGCGGTCAAGAACCGGCTCTGCTGCCTCTGTGGTATCCTGGACCAGGGCTGTTCTCTCCAAGCTCTCCTCTGCTGTCATCTCTGCATCAGTGGTGTCTGGAAATGAGAGGATGGCCTGTGCTGAAGGGTCTGCCCATGCTGCCTCATCATCTGTGATCACAAAATCACAATCCTGGTGGATGTCTGGCTCAACATCTGTCAGCTGCTCTGAATCTGTGCTGGCCTCTGAGCGTGCTCTCTCTCTGGCTCTGTAGTCCTCAACCGTCTCTATTTGTATACTCTCTCCCTCGACGCGAAAGTATACCCTCCCGCTATCATGATCAGTCACCGCCTTGGCTGTGGCCAAGAACGGACGACCGAGGATGATGGGGGTATCGGCCACTGAGTCAGGGATCTCCATGTCCAATACTACGAAGTCCACGGGGAATTTCAGGCCCTGAATCGTGACGATAATGTCTCGCAACAACCCCTTCGGCCTCTTGACAGATCGATCGACAAACTGAAGGACTGTCCTGCTCTGTCGAAGAGTGCCCAACTCGAAGCGGTCGAGAAGGGCTGCCAGAAGGAGGTTGATCGACGATCCTCTATCCAATAGAGTCCGGTCGAACCTCTGCTCACTAATCTGGCATCTGACATACGGGGCCCCTGAATCTGGCCACTTGGCCGGCAGACGGTTCTGGATCGCGAAGCACGTGGCTTTCGTCAGCACATGAATCTCTGAAGTGTGGTTCCTCCTCCTCCTCCTGACTGTGGTCCTGTCTCTCAAAGATCGCTGAAGAAGGGGGATGTGCTGCAAAGCCTCCTGGAGGGTCAGCTGGATGTGAAATCTGTCGATCATGCTCTGGCTGAACTCCTCCTGCTCTCTCTTTTTTGGGTCTTTTTCTTTTTTCTTCCCCTTCCCCATCTGAAGGGCTCTAGGGAAGGGGATCACAGGGTCCTTCGTAGATGAAGGATTAGGAAAAGGCCTAGACGGCTCGACGGCCGGATCCGCACATACATCAAGCACCACAGTGGGACCAGAAGAAACTAAACCTTTTCCTTTATTCACAACAGTGTTCTGAGGTACATGAGAATGAGGAAAAACATCTGATCTCTCTACAAAAACACCGGTGGCCTCAGTACCACCACGGGCTGGCTCTGCTACTGGACGTCTCGCGGCCTCAGTACCGCGGGCTGGCTCGGCAACTCTGGTGGCATCAGCACCACCTCCTCGAACTGGTGAAGCGGCGGCCTCAGTATCGCCGGTGGAATCAGCATCCTTGGTGGCATCAGTACAACCGTCATCATCGTGGGCGGCCTCAATACCGCTCTCCTCCTCCTCATCTGGTGCCCTGGGTGGATCCTCGAGTCGTCGCTCAGATGAGGCGTCGCCTGCTGGTGCTCTACCGCTCCTAAGTGTAACAAAATCAGCATCAAACAGATCTGAAGACATATCATCAAATGGATCACTAGGAGTGGCGTGCTCAGTGGAAACTACCTGCTCAGATTTCCTCTTCAGGTTGTTCGGATTTGGTTCTATCTGTGCAGGAATGGCGGCCTTCCCTCTCACAAGGTCCCGCATCTCCTGGCGGAACTCGTCCATCTCCCGTCTAAAGGTAGCCTGCTGGTCCGTAAGGAGGCGGGCTATGTCATCCAAGGCGGGGCTCTCATGGGAGCCCGACGGGTAGCCTCTCTGGTGTTGAGGCTGCTGGAACTGGTGCTGTTGGTAAGAGGGGTAGGAGGAAGGATGCTGCTGCTGGTGTGGTGGGTGAGCATGCTGCTCACGTCTCCAAGACTGTCCCTGCTGCTGATAGGGACGAGGAACGAAAGACGACTGCTGATATGGCTGGTGGGCTGGGGGCTGCTGCTGCGGCTGGTGATCTCTCTGCTAGCCATACTGCCCTCCCTGACCAGATGACTGCTGCTGGGGCTGGGTACCTCCACTCCCCCACCTGAATCCGGGATGGTCTCGTCGGATCCCAGGCTGGGGGCAGTCATACCAAATCCCGTTGACATCCATCAACGGCTCTGCATCATAGGGGGCTGGCGGGAGTACTGCCAGAGGCTGATCCGGCTGGTATACCACCATCTGCATGTCTGGAGATGATGGGGACTGGTAAGAGGGCTGCTGCTGCTGGTACGGCTCCGCCTGTACAAGGTGAACCTGTCTAGGCTGCTGAGAGGAGCTGGAGCGCTGGGACGAGCTGCTGCTGCCGCCGGTATCGCCTCGCGACTGAAGACGGGGCTGGGAAGCCGTCTGTGCCTCCTGGAGACACATGAGCTGGGTCTTCATGTCGCTCAGAGTCTGTGCCATCTGCTCCATCTGAATGATGCCCTGGCACTGCTTCTTCTCGATCAGCTCCATGCGGTCCAACTTCTCGCTGATGATGCCCATATCTGCAGCAGACGACTCTGCCTGTGCTGCTGCAACTGAGGATGAACTGGATGGACCGGCATCGACCCGTGCTATCCTCTGGTACTGCACGGGTCCTGGCTGCTGCTGGGGTCTCCCCTGTGTGTACAACCGGGTCTGGGACATCACCATGTAATTCTCAGCCATCTCCTCGTAGATGGCCCAGACCTGGTCGTGGTCCTTGGCGAAATAGGACCCGCTGCAAGAAGCATTCACCAGGCCCTGGAGCTCTGGTGTCAACCCGCTGAAGAAGCTCTGAACAAGGTTCGGCTTCAAGATGTCGTGGTGCGGGCATCGGTCTGTGAGCTCACGGAACCTCTCCCATGCCTCGTGGAATTGCTCATTGGGGAGCATGGAGAAGTTGCTGATCAGGGCCCTCGCTGCATTCGTCCGCCCGAGTGGATAGTACTTGTTCAAGTACTCAGTGCGGAGCTGCTCCCAGGTGTAGACAAACTTCCCTAAATGCTTCAGCCAGGTGGCTGCTCTGTCAACTAAGGAGAAGGGGAAGGCGATCATCCTGATCGTGTTCTGGTCCACCTGACGGTCGTGGACAGTGCTGCATATCATCAAGAACTCCTGGAGGTGGAGATGGGGCTCCTCTGTCGCGAGTCCGTGGAAGCGGGGGAGTAGCTGCAAAGTGTTCGGGGGGAACTTGAAGTCCCCCACGATCGCTGGAAGTACTACCCAGTGGTGCGTCAACGTCGATCCGGGGTTGTGTAACTCCCGCATCGGTCTCGGTGGTCCTCCGGCCGCGGCTGCGGCGGCTGCTGCTGCTGCGGCTGCTGCATCCGCATCATCCGGGATCCTCGGTCCCTCTCTCCTCTGCTCTCGCTCTGCTCTCATCTGCTCCATCTCTTTCCTCATGTCGATCATGAATGCTCCCTGATCCCTCAGCTGCTGCTGGACGGTCTCTAACGAGGCGATCAGGGTGGAGTTGATCGCTCCCTGGTCCATCACAATCTGCTCGGTCCTGGAGCAGTCCTCTGAACTACCGGCCATGACGTCTGCTGCAAAATCAAATGAGCCCAACTCAGGTGCTGTCAAATCTATCAATCTCTCCTCAGGCTCATGTCGCTCAGGTCTGAAAGAAAGGGGGTCGAGGGGGAACAGGGCGGAGTCGTACTCAGGCTCGGAGAGCTGGTCTCGGCTCTCGCGGGCCAACCTAGATGATTGGGTAGACGTGCCCGAAAGCGGTGCAGCCAGAGGCTGCCTAAGAGAGCGTCTACCCATCATCTTGATCTGGCGAGTAGTGCGGATGAGATCTGGAGAAACTATGATCAGAATGCAAACCCCCGGTTCACCAACGCAACGCGAGCTGAAGACCATGAAAGTTCGGTCAAATTATCTTGTCAATTTTTATTAGGTGAACACACAATATATCAGAGCGCTTACATGACCTGTTAGGATACCCGATGCTACCCCAACCGACTGGCCCGCACGGAAGAGTTGGTAATCAGTCGGGACTAGCACCGGAGGGCTCTACCTAGGGTGCAGGTCACTCTCTCGCGCATCCAAACCAAACAATGAGGGGGTTGCTCTCCCCAAGACAAATTTTTATGGTAAGTGTCTTTTAGGGTCAATAGTCTTATCCAGTCCCAATTTTATGATTTTTCTTTTTAATATTTTTCAAATAAAAACAAAGGCCTAACGAATTTTTCGGTTCTCCTGGTTATTTAATCCAAAACAGGGGGGGAGAAGACGAAAAAGCCGATGCGCGATGAAATCAATGATGCATGCTGAGTCAGAAATGCGTACCTTGTCTCCAGCACTCTACATGCAAGTGATCCGCGCAGAATTTAAAGACAGGAAATAAGCTACCTAAATGATGCAGCAGGAAAAACCGAGTCCTAGATGAGCAATTTCTACACGCAGAACCGTCTAATCGGTCACCGACCTCCAAGCCAAAGAGTCCGGTCTTGGCCCACCCCTCCTCTGCCCGACAAATCGGGGGTAGGAGAAAGCGCTTTACAGGGCGGGCTGCGGCACGTAGGCTACGAAGGATATGAGTCGATTATTTTTATTAATTGATTATTAGTAGGTCCAATTAAGCGCACTATAGGAGCAAGCAGATAATTAGGTGTGGGGACCCTACTAATTACAGCACAAGCAAGAGAAAATCCTAAAGCTAGGGGCTCGATGAAAAACCGCGTAAACACCGGAAAAGGCAGTAAAAAGAAAAGAAAACAAAGCCGCGTAAAAAGCCGCGAAAAACTCCTAAGGGTCCCTCGAGCACACCGGTGCTCGGCGAAACAGACCCGCTAAGTCCAAAAGTCCACAAGTGTCCAGTTTGAGTCCCTGTATTATTACAATGATAATAATCAAATAAAAGTAAAAAGTCTATCTAATCCTCTCCCACTCCACTCTCTCTCTTGCTCTCTCTTGCGGCTCCGTACAGAAGGGAGTCGCCTCCAAGTTCCTCGGTTGCACCGGCTTCTCGAAATCGGCCGCCTCGGTCCTCGGGCCCTCGCAAGAAAAAGAAATGAGTGGTCAGACCAATAAAAATAATCAAATAATAAGAAGAAAAATAAATGAAAGAAAATGAGGAAATATATGCAAAAATATAAAATAAAATAAACACTCAAAATAAAACAAAAAACAAAAATAAAAGAAAAAGAAAATAAAACAAAATAAAACAAAAATAAAATAGAAAACAAAAGCCGCGAAAACAAAAATAAAGCCAAAACAAAAACTACTAAGCCGTGCTCCCCGGCAACGGCGCCATTCTGATAAGCGCAGAATCCCGAGCGACTAAGGTAAAGGTACAAAAATGGTCGTTGCGACCTCGGTCACTCAGATGCACTCGATCAAGAAGAATGAACCACTAATAGAGATAAAACAGATAAAACACAAAATAACGGTCCTGCTATTGGATTAACCTGGTATAGCGACCAGGGACGAACTCAAGGAGCACGGATTGGCCTTTCGGCCTACGAAGTAGTAAAAAGGAATAAAATAAAAGAAGAAAATATTTTTAGTGGTTTTTAATTTATTTTATATTTTTTTGGATTTTTTTAATGTATTAAGAAAATAAGAAAAACAAGTAAACACACACTTCAACAAATTATTAAATGCACTAAAAATCAACCAAAAATTCTAACAAAAATATTTTTATGTGTTTTATGATTTTTAGTGTTTTTGGTGAATTTTTGAGAATTTTCTGATGTTTAGGGAATTTTCTAAAAATTAAAAAGTAGCTGAAATCAAAGGTACTGTCCAGCCGAGCTAAAAAGGCCTAGATAAAATATCTAAAAGCCCAAAATTAGCTGGGAGGTAATTTTCCTATAAAGAGAATAAACCAAGGAAAATTTAGGCACCTATTTTATTATTTTTGGGTTTTTGGTTTATTTACTAGAATTTTTATAAGTTTTTAGGTGTTTTTCAATTTTTAGTGGTTTTCAGTAATGAAAAATAGCCAAAATTGGCTAGAACATCAAGCTAAGTAAACCAAACAGTAGACAATTTTTTTGGAATTTTTAAATGAGTTTTAATATTTTTTTGGGGTTTTTAAAGTTAGACAGTAGCAAAATTAAAGGTTTTTGAATTTTTAAAAATAACAAATGAAAACAAAAATGTCCTCAAAAATCCTCGAAAATTTTACACCATGGCAGAAGCCATATGTCCAATTTTCGTTGGATTTGGAGGTAATTTGCTATTTTATTCAAAAATAAAGAGGGGGCATAGTGCACAGGGATCAAAGTGCAAATACCCAAGAGCCTGGGGGGTCTGGTGCAATTTACCCAGCAAAACACGCGCCACGCGCGTGCCTGGGGCACTCAGGGACCCAAATGTAATGAAAATAAGTCCCGAGGACTTATTGGTAACAGGTACCAAAAGCCCAAGGGCTTATCTGCAAAATACGCACGAATATCACGCACATGCTCAAATAAACCACGTACAGGGGTATAAGTGCAAATAAGTAAAAACTTTCATTCAATTAACAACATCCAGAACAACAGGGGCATACAGTGCAATTAACCCAAAGAAACCACGTGACGAAGCACGTGTCAGACCATGTACAGGGGTATAACGGTAAATAAAGGCAAGCACCAGGGTCTCTATGCAAATATCCCAAAACTTAAACAACTACTCTACTTAATTACAAGACTAAAAGAGAAATAAAATACTAAAGAGGGCCTAAGGGTAAATTACCCTTTATTACGCGGGCTGTTGGATGCGCGCCACGTGGAGGATCTGATGGTGGTGAACGATGGGCGCACCAGATCTCCCCTCCTCGGATCGAGCGGTGATGGTTGCTCCGGTGATGGACGGCCTTGATGGAGTCTGGAGCGGGAGGAGTGATCGAACGGAAGAGGAAGGTCCTCGAAGAACAGACGACCGACGAGGTTCGCCGGCCTGGTGGTCTCGCTCCGAGGCTCCTCTGTTGCGCCTGAAGGTCGGAGAAGCTCCGCACTGGTGTTCTGCAGCTGGTGATAGGCTCCGATGATCCAGCCGAGCTCCGAGGAGCTCCGACGAGGTCGGCGGAGCTGCGCCTCCTGGCCTGATGTCAAAAGGCCTCAGATGGCCTTCCTTTAACCTGCAAAGCTATCCAGGAGACTCGCGGGTCGAGGGCAAAGTGCCTCGACCCGGTTAGGCGAGGTGGCGGTGGCTGATGCGTCGAAATGGCGAGCTCCGGCGAAGGGGGTAGACGGAGGAGCTCGGCTCCCAGCTCCTGTGCGAGCTGGGTTGGTTGGAGGGGTGAAGAAGGTGCGTCGGAAGGAGGCGAAGGTGTCTGTGGGGTCCGATGATTGAATCTATCTACTGGATGGTCGGAATCGATGGAATGCGGCGGAGCGACGATTTGGGCGTAATCGGAAATTAAAGGAAAAGGCGGAGCGAAATGGATACCTGAGTGGATGTGGAGACTGGGGAGGAGCTGGGGAAGCTCCTGGTCGTTGCCTCGAGGAGCGTCTCCCTCCGAGGCTCGGTGCTCACGCTGGTGGCGGAACAGCGGCGGCGTAGCTCGCCGGATCGATGGATTCTCTTCCTCCCCTCGCTTCGACAGGCTCGGACGCGAGCTGTCACTCTCGCGCACTCTCTGGAGCTCACAGGTGAAGGATTCGAATGGCCAAAGATCGGGAAATGAGGTGGCGGAGCTCGCTTATGTATGGGTGCAGGTCCGGGAAAAAAATGGCTCGGGTCCGGCTCCATGGAGCACGGATCCCTAGGATCTATGTTGGGCGAGATTCCCGGGTACCTGGGGAGTGATTAGGACCCTGGGTTAGGCTAAATGGTGCTCGGGTCTGGCAGGGATAAATGGGGGAAATCGGGTTCTCGAACCAGACCCGCGGGAGGTGGTCCTGGGGGGGGGGGTAGTTGACTGGGCGGTCAACACTCCCCAGGGCCTATAGGAACAAGCCACGTGGCTTAATCTTGGAGGTGAAAATTAAGGTAGCAAATGGCCGAATTTGCAAAAAGTTAAAACATGAAATATTTTTATTTTATTTATTTCTATTTTTTAGTGATTTTTAATAATTTTTTCGAAATAAAAATAAGGTATGTACACTATATGTACTATATAGGTATATGTACACTATTAGGGTTTTTAATTTTTGATTTTTAATTATTATTTTTATGCAATTTTATTCCTATTTTATATTTTATTTATTTTCATTATAAAATAAGGAATAAAAAGATATTTTTATTTTATTTTTATTATTTATATACATAGGTAAAATAAATACATATATACACTTATATACATGGTATATGTACAATCTATTTTTGTGTTTTTTAATTTTTGCTATTTTTATTTGATTTTTGTTTTGATTTTTTATTTTATTTATTTACACTATATAATAAAGAATATTTACAAAAACTATAAAGATTAATTTTATTTATTTATAGGGCTAAATAAATATGTAGGTGAGTCTATGCACAATGTGAAAGTGATATTTTTGTTCTTTTTGATTTTCATATTTTTATCTTTTGTTTTTATATTTATAAATATAGACACAAATTTACACGCCTATTTTTGGTGAGGAAAATACCTTTATTTTATTTACATAAGTATGTACACACATGAGCCCCTATCTCCCTCTACTTTGGCTTTTATGCGGTCAGGCCCATGCTGAGCCCTCCCTTGGGTTAGGTTGCTCAATATTTATTCTAAATATTTCCCTCTTTTTCTTTTTAATCTTTATTATTTATTTTTGCACAAAAACATGCTAACTATAGGTTTTTACACAATGCATGCTTTTGGTAATTATTCCTATTTACACATATCTACAGGTATTTGCAAAGGTTTTTGTAGCTAAAATATAAGAATAAAGAGTGATGAATGAGTATTCATCATGTACCATGGCCATCTAAATGATCATACAAATGTTGATTCAATTGTTGAATCATAGAGGTTGGTGCTTAGATGGATATCTAAATAGTTAGACTGAGGAATCATCAAGCACAATCAAATAATTGTTAAGAGAGAATCTCCAACCTGAGAAGGAGATGGCAATCCTTTCTCTAAAGGTTGATATCTAACCGACCTCTTGATGTAGGTCTTCTGCATAGAAACAGAGATTTGGAAGTGTTAGATAAGTTAGGTCAAAGAGTTGACTTAACGAGATTGAGATAACCAAAGACCTATGTCATATGCTGTCACGATATAGGCATGCATCCTCTGACTGGATACAAATGTGTTACTATATGTCTGAGTATGTACATTTGACATACTGATAGGTTGATGACCTAACTAATGTCTATACACCGGCGCGCTGGTGTGCATACAAGGGCATATGAGTAATACGATCTCTCAAAGGGATCATACAGGTTCATTTACTGAACCGGAAGACATGAGCACACTCATAAGATACTGGGAAGAATCAAATTCCATGCACGGTCGTCTCTCTTTGGAAGCTTGACTGAATTGGTAGGTTTGATATGTACTTTTGGAAAGTATATGATCAACACCTAGGTATGATATATGCTTTTGGAAAGTATATGATTGATACCGACTCCCAATGATGGAATGAGAAACTTACTGATAAAACCCTGAAGTAGACAGTGTAAAATTGATCTAATACTTCGGGTTTATTCTGGGTCTTCCAGTATGCAAGATGTACATGTATTAGGAATACCTGAGGGTGATGTGATCATAAACCCTAGTATAACCATGATGCTTCCATTCCGAGGGAGTGATGAAACATGTCTGGATTTTAGTGACTCCTCTCATAGAGAAGTTATCTGATCTTAGTCCAAATGTTGGACATTGATCTGAATGTGATTCAGATACAATTAGAAGATTAGATCTGCAATTTTGATTTAATCAAACATCTATGGGAGGTCCGCAAGATCTTGATTTGAGATTTGATCTCAATATCCAAATCACTATACGTGGAATAATACAATCACCATGTCCTTATCTCCAAGTATTTGTGGAGAAAGCGCATTATTCTTGAAAGGGTTCAAGAATAATTTCATTGTTGATATATGTATCCGAGCATTGAGATATTGGTAATTAAATATGATTTAATTATCATGAATAATATGAATTTGATTCATATTTGGTCATATAATGAGAGTTATCTAAGATGATTAAATACGATTTAATTATCAAAGATATGAATAACGCGAATGTGATTCATATTATCTGGGCACGCGAGAATAGAGACCCAAGATGATTAAATGTGATTTAATTATCAAGGATATGATTAATGTGGATACCACTATCCACAGTAACCATGGATATTATAAATATGATTTATAATATGATGGAGAGATTTAATTGTAAATAGAATTACACATATATATGTTGTTGTGAATTGTATTCACAATAAACAATTAATTGTAAATCTAATTTACATATTATGTTGGATATATGGATATGATTCATATTTATCAATGGCATGATTGATGTTTTCACAAATTTAATTTGGAATTATATTTGTGAAGACAAATGCAATAATAGTTGTTGCATTTTATCCTATATAATAAATATATATTGAGGAAGACAAAACCACCAACAAGGTGGCTGTCCACCTTGACCAAGTCAAGGGGGTGATGACCACCCTCTTTTTAGGGTGGTGGGTGCATCCCTTATTTTCTATTTATTATAATTGGAATTAAAATGAATTAATTTGTATCTTGATAAAGGGATAATTTATTTTAATTATATTTGTTGTTGCAAAATTATAGCAAAGAATGAAAGGACTCGGGGTGCACATCCCCTATACTTAGGACAAAGTACGTCCTAAGTATAGAAGACTGTCAAAAAGGGGCGACACCTTTTTGGTAGAAAAAGAAAAATGAAATGGAAAAGAAGAAAACAAGAAAAGAGATACAAAGATAGAAGAAGTGATCGGAGAAGGTACACATCACTCCCTCTATACTTAAGGTAAAAGATCCTTAAGTATAGGTAACAACAAGAATGATGAAACAGAATGAAGAAGAACACTCGGCTCGTCCACCCCCTATACTTAGGACAAAGTACGTCCTAAGCAAGGCACACATGAGAATGGGGTGGATGAGCAATACGGCAGATATTCAGAGGGAAACGAATGTGAATATACAATAGAGTGGATGTACAAAGAATCAAGAAGGTCGAAAGTGAACCCTCTTGCAGGACCATTGAGGAATGGATTTGACAAAATGCAGGTCGATATCGGGGTCCATAGTGGACGGAAGCCGATCAGGATCGACCTGGTGAAGATCCTCAGCAGTCGTAGAGAGAGAAAGCACAAACAAGTCAGTGGAAGTAGTGTGGCTAGGTCTGGTCTTGGGTGTCTCGCTAATGTTGATGTGAAATGGGACGAACTCATCATCAGAAGAAGTAGAGTCAAGATCGTCCTGTAAGGTATCTCCTAAGTCAAAACCAAAAGGCACGAACTCATCAATGGAAGTAGTCAAATCATGTTCATCCTCTACAGTCTCAACCGGATCATCATTCTCACCAAAAGGCCCGAATTCCTGAATAAAAGCAATAGGATAAAACTCTGCCTTAGTCTCATCAATGTCTGCCCTCCGCTCAAGTGTATCTATTGTGTAAATCCCGCGGATATCATCAACACATCGCCAAACACCGGAAGAAAGAACTCTGAGGTCCATGCTTTCGGAATCTTCCTCCACGAGGAGGAATTCTCGAGTCTCAGTGGAACTTAACATGCAGTAAAAGTCTCTGATAGTTTCATCAAGGTCATGGTCCTCGGGGTTAGCTAGAATGGGTGTATGTGCATCAGGTGCAGGTCTTTGATGGCAATGGGTATAGTGATGATAACCTCGCTCTCATCAATAGAACCGAAGCAAATCTCTCATGATCCATAGTCAATAATGACTCTCGCAAAGGTGAGAAATGGTCATCTCAGTATGATTGGAGAGTGCTCTCCTGTGGAGGTCTTCACGGGCAATACGACAAAGTCAATAGTGTAGCCCATGCCCTGAATCAAAATGAAGGCATTCTCAAGGATACCCTTCAGCCTCTTTATTGATCCATCAACAAACTGAATGACCATCCTGGTTTTCTTGAGAGGCCCTAAGGGTTCGTTTGGTTGCAGGGTTGGCCAGGGTTGGTGTACTATTCACAGGGGTACCCCTTCCTCACAGTTTACTATTCACCCAGCCCAACCCAACCCAACCCTGCCTAACCTTGCAACCAAACGAACCCTAAGTGAAGAGACTGTACCAGTGAGAATGGTATGATACTAATCGAAGCACCGCCATCAAGGAGAGTGTGATCACAAATGTAGTCTGAGATGGTGCATCAGATGAATGGGGTAGCTGTGTTTCTTTTCTCAGGGATTGGGCGATGTGTGAGGACATGGATAGTGGTCATGGTCAAGATACGTTACTTAGATTTGCTCCTCTGCTTTCTCTTCTTGGGTAGAGGAGCAGATAGAGGAGTCATGACCTATTGAAGTGGGGCTTAAATGATCTCATGAATGGTGGCCACCACTTTTGGTTTATCAATAATTTTTTTAAGTTTTTGGACCTCCTCCATACAAGGTAGGAGATCAGAATCATCATATACACGAGGAATACCAAGAGCAGTCTGTATAGTGGCATCCTCGGGGTCAAAGGTGGAACAAGATGTGAGTGCAGGTGTGATCAAATGATCTGGCAGGTGCGCCCTCTCCTCACAGTCTGAATCAACCATATGTCTCCCGAATTATTTTTGTGTTTTAAATTTTTCTCATTTTTTGTATTTTGGGCGATTGCAAGCTCTCATGGAAATCCTCAAGTGAATCCATATCGTTAGATCGTGAAGCATCAATGTGGCCCTTATTTAGGCAAGTGAGGTCGTCAATCCTCGAATTCATTTGCTCCATGAACTGGGTCAAGGTCTCAAGTGTGGACATCATGAGATGTGACTCTAACAGATCAGTCTGGGGTGGATGTGGAGGCGAAAATATGGAGGTGGATGTGGATGTGGATAACAGTCCGAGGTTTGATACTGCGGCTGAGGTGGATATATACAAAAATCAGGAGCAAAGTCCTCCTAGAAAAAAGGAGGTGGACCGGCTAGAGTGTACGAGGGATCTGCAAAGTCAGGATAGAAAACGCTCCAGTCTGCCATCTCGAAATAAAAGGAAAATATCGGGAGAGCATGAAGGTCAAATCAAGAGGAGTGAAGAAAAAGGTGCAAATGCGTGGAGGTGATCTAGAATGCACACAAGCAATCACAAACAAAATCACTCAAAACAAACACACCCCTCAATTTACCTACTCAACTCGATGAAGATCGCTGAAGTGTGGTCTTTTTTATCTTGTTTGTTCTAGAGTTCGGTGAGAAGTCAAGAAGTTGTACAATCACTTAGGAGGCTAAATGGGATTTTGGCACTAGTTCTTAGTGTGTACGTAAGCAATGTAAAACGAGGATAATGAGGGGATTACTTGCCCCAAGACAAGGTTCTTCTTTTTGGTTGATTTTAGGGTCGAGTAATACTAACAGTCCTAATTTTATTAATTATCACTTTTTTTGGATTTTTAATAAGAAATGCATGAGCCTATCGGGGAATCAAGTTTACTTAGCACCTAGGTGGTCAAAATCAGAGGTAGAGTCAGAAAAGCAATGAAAGCAGTAAAAACGATGATGAATGATAAAGTGTAAATGCTCACCTTACCTCGAGCACTCTACATGCAAAGATGCTCAGCAGAATTGAAACCTAACTATATGCAGATGCATCCGATGAAATCGCTCTAGATGAGCAATTACTATTAACGTGAAGAAGCAGATGCTAAATATCTAGAAGAGAGGTCCAAAAGTCTAGTCTCTGAAGTGCATCGGTGTCCGCCACAACGGGTCCTGCAAGCGTTGTATAGATCTTCTCTCGACGCTCGATCTCAAATCCAAATAAGAAGCAATTTATATTTGACTAAGTCCAAATGTGAATCTATAGATACATGCAAGGGCGATTACTGTGTTTGGACCTAATTCTATCGACAACAATTCATAATTCTAGGGCTCAATCACACATAATAAATAAAATAAAAATCGTGAAACAAAATAAAAGGCGAAGAAAACCGTGAAAAATCCGACGAGGCCCCCAAGGGAACAATCCCTCAGGCACTGGACCTAGTGAAGTGTGGAGTAGTGTCCTGGAGAGTGTCCTAAATATTACAATTAAAGTATCGCTCTCTTACTTAGATTACACAAATAAATACAATAAATTATAATGAAGCTTGGTCTTCAAAAATCTCTCTAAGTCTCCTTCGGTGCTAGGTCAGAAGTTTCATGCCGGCTTCACGTTGGTGCGCAAGCGCCTTTAGTAGAGCGTCTCCCTCGATCCATGGTACCTCGCACAAAGTCAACAAGAGAGGAGGTTAGACAACTCAATAAGATATTTCAAATAAATAAAATAAATAAATAAAAGAAGAAAAAATAGTAGATAAATAAATCACAATTAATCAAGGACCAATCGAAGAGTAGTAATCCCCGGTAACAGTGCCATTTGATAATCGAGGTTTTTCGCGAGTCTAAAATACGTCTCACATAGGGTGGAGACGCAGTCGTTGTGGCGAGCCATAAGAAACCCTAATTAGTCAACAATTAATCCACAATGACAATTAAGCAATAAAAGCAACGTGGAGTTAAAATTTATTGTAACTCTACAAATTGTGTGTATAATGGAAGTATGTAGAGTGTCGAACACAGGGAGCAAACAGCTAGATCGATGCAGTGAAACACAAAAGTGATTGCGTACTATGTGTTTATATTTTTATTGTGGGTTTTTTTATTTTTAATTAATTTTTTATTCTATTTTTAATGTTGGTTTTTTATTTTGATTTTTTATTTCTACTTTTTATATTTTCTTTTTTATCTTTTTTATATATTTTTATATTTTCCTTTTCTTATAATATATATAAAGCTATATATGAGATATATATATACAATATAGGGTATAATAGATATAAATACCTATAAAAATAATCAAAATGAGGAAATAAAATATTTTTAGGTTTTAAAAAATTTTTATTATTTTTTGTGATTTTTAGGAATTTTTGTTAATTTCTATATAATTCTAAAGTAAAAATACCCTAAAATAGGGAATAACTAAATACATGAAATTAAAATGGAGATTAAAAATATAAAACATATTCAAAATTTCTCCAAATTAATTTTAAAATAAAGATAATAATCGAAAGAAAATTCAGAGACTAAAAATATATTTTTGGGATTTTTTTCAAGATTTTGTATATTTTTATAAAGGTTTTAGGGGTTTTTCAGTTTTTTAGAGTTTTCTTTGGTATTTTTAAATGATTTTTGGTCTGTAGGTTAGAAATATGTAAATACACAAAATCTTTTTTAAGGGGGATTTTTCAAAATGTTTTTATAATTTTTATAGGTTTTCTATTACAAATGGGGACAGAAAGACTCTTTTTTTATTTTTTAATAAATAATAAAAATATTCAAATTACAAAATAAAAATATGTGCGTGAAACTAGATGTAATCAGGAAGTTACATCTATTTTTTGAGATTTTTTCTAATTTAATTGCTATTTAAATAAATACAAGAAATAAAGAGAAAATGCAATACTTACAGGGGCATTAATATAAATATCTAAAAGTTTGAGGGCCACTTTGCAATTTTCTAAAAAAAATAACTGAATTAAAAAAATTTTGGACTAAACATAAATATACAAAAGCCCAGGCGATCTGTTGCAAAATGTCGCCTCACGTGATGCGTCACGTGAGGTGACGTGGCTTGGACTGGAATGTAATTACCGAGACGGTGAGGGTCTAAATGCAAATTACATAAAACTATTTGAACTGCCTAGGAAAGTTTAAGGGCTAACTAATAAATACAAAAATGTGTTGGGTAGATCTGGAAATTACCCAAAGTAGGTGCACGATCGAACGATGATGGCTCGCTCACTTAACACGTGGCACCTCCACAATGCACGATGCCTCTAAAGTGATGGACAATCTGGATTAGATCATGCTCAACGATCTGACGACTGAAGGAGGGAAAGATCCTACGGCTGCTGTAGACCCGGAAGAACTGAAGGGGATCCAACGGCTCGACGTCGATCTGCAAGAACACCTGAAGAACAAGAGCCAGGCGAGTTTGAATCATCGTGAACTCCATCCTCCGACGTGATCTGATGCTGCTTTGAGGTCAAAGAGCTCACTGACAGTCCTCTCTGATGGCTGGTAGAAACAAAATGGAGCGAGAGGCACGGGAGCTCTTCCATGGCATGGGGGAAGTTGCGGCGCTCCAGGTGCATCAAGCGAACCCAAAATCGCTCCAGCTGTGTGTGACGTCTGGTGTTCCTACAAAAAAGAGGTTAAGAGGGTCGAGTGCAAAGTACCTCGACCCTCGAGGCATCGTTATGAGGCGTAGATGGAGTGGGTGGAGGCGTCTCCGACGTAGGCGGCAGAAGAAGCACCGGGGCTCGATTCAAATAAAATCGAGAGGATCTGGATGTGGACGGAGGTGGAGAAGGCGATGTGGAGGCGAGGTGAGGTGGTAGGCAAGTCAGTCAACTGTCAGATATGGCGGAGGAGTTCGCCGGAGCTGGGCTCCAGTGAACGTCGATGGTTGAATTTAACGCGAAAAGGATGGATTATAAAAGACTAAAATTATTCCTAGGAACTAAACTAGGCTAATAAAATAAGAAAAATGGAATGAAGAACCTCGAGTGGCACTGGACCATGAGGTGCACCTCACGGCAGCAGAGGCTTGCCAGAGATGGTTGGAATGCACCTAGAAGCTTGCCTAACTTCGCTCCAGATGGCCGGAGAGATCCCTGTCACCAACCTCGATCCATGGCACACGAAGAGAGGGTCAAAGCAAGTCCAAAAGGGATTCAAAATGGAAGAGGAAGTCGGGTAAGGTTTTTATACAGCTGACTGAGAAGGCTCAAAGAACGAGATGTAACAGGCGTCTCGATGATGCACGACTCGAGGAAATCAGTAGGTGTGCATGCTCGATGAACGAGGAAGAAAAGTCATGAAGGGTACAAGGAAAAATGGTGCAAGGTTTGGCCAGGAAAAAATCGAGAAGATAGGCTAGGATGCAGGTGTCAGAAGCTGCAGACCTCGGTCACAGAGTTGACTGAGGTCAACGAGCGGAGAGATATAGTTAGTCCACGTGGACCAACCAGAAAAAACTCTGCCCAAAATTATTTGAAAATTCAATTTAAAATAATAAATGAATTTATTAATTTTAGGCTATAAGATAAAAAAATTATTTTATGAAGTATTTTATTATGATTTTATTTATTTTTTAGAGCTCTATATTTACAAGTTACTTTTTAGGATTATATTATAGGTATATTTATCTATATATTTATGTATTTTATTTTTATTTTGTATTTTTTATTTTAATAATTTAGTTTATTATTTTATATATTTATAACTTATTTTTAGATACATAAATAAAATTTTTTATATTTTTTGATGTAATATATACACTTAAATAATTAGGTGTTTTTTATCTATAGGTATAGATATAGGTATTTTACCTATGTCTTTTCTATGCGTATTTTATTTTCTTATTTTCTTTATGATTTAATACTGTTTTAATATGTACATATATTATAAATAATCTTTAAAAAATTATAAAAATACAAAATTATAAAAATAACAAATAATAAATAAAATGAATATTTTAATCCGATCAACTATACAAAAGGGGTCCAAAACCTAACTTTCACACCTTAACTCCAAAAAATATGAAACCACCTTCATTAAATAGCTTATTTAAATTTATATAGAATTGGTAAATTTTGATATATTTTGAGTTTTTATTTGAGAGATATGGGTGTGGGAAGTTGGGATTTTGGTTTTTTATTTTGAGTATAACTTTTATTCTATACATTATTTTTGCATGAAATAAATTTTATATTTTTCTATACTTTATTATCTACAATTTTATGTTTAAATTTTATTTATTTGAAGTATAAAAAGTAGAAAATAAAATAGGTCCCAAAACGAATAAAAATGAATAAATAAAAAGGAATTTTTATTATATTTTTGGCCCTTATCTCCTCCTACTTTATTCCTTGTCGACCTAGTCATCAAGTTGCCTAGGTATTGGGGTTTACGGTAATAAAATATCTTCAATATTTTATTATTTATCTTTTATTTTCTTTATTATATAATTTTAGCATTAAAAGTAGTATTTTATACACTATTTACACATCAATGCATGGATGTTAAAATGCCTAAATTAAGGATATTTACATGCATTTACTAGTGTTGTTAAGGCCAAAATGATAGAATAAAGGTGATGAAATGGAGATTCATCACCTACCTGCCCCCTTCCTGTCAGACTCCTGTACACCCCATCTTTCTTCATTTTTTGGCGATGTTGCGGTGCTCGAAACACCTCGACTTTGTCACCAGTATTGCGCTCCACACCTTCATCCATCTTGTCATGCCTCTGGTTTTTGTAGACGAACACTCCATCATCTATAAACCTGTGATCAATCCGACCCCATCCCTTGTGTATAAATAACCCCCCCCCCCTCTTCCTTTTTGGATTTTGATCCCCATTTCTCCTATGTAACCCCAATATGATTAGCTAGGTTGAGTTGCCCAGTGACAGTGAGTGATTCCATGCCCTTGTTGGTGTAGATAATATAGAGATTTGGTTGAACCATGTATGGCCAAACCATCGTTAGTGACACTTCCTCTGCTCCCTACTTCGCAGGTATGGGCTGCTTTTATTTAAATTTTCCTTTCGCATTTCAATTCTGCAATGTACTTTAGCTTTTTTTCTTGCAATTTGCGTATAGTCTACTTTAATTTTAGGATTTAAATTTGTTGGAGCTTCGGATTCACCATGAAATTCACCGTGATTGCCTATGTTTCGTCCCACCATTTCACTTCATTTTCCATCCCTATCACCTTCTCCACATCTCGCCTATATTTTTATCTTAGATGTGCAACGATTCGAGCTATCGAGCTCTATCCATTGCCCCTTCTCCAGAGCTCCTCATCCCCCATATTCACATGTTGCCCCGCTTCAATCTTGGGTCGAGAATACTCACCTCGAGCCCATTGCTCTTTTTGTGCAGGAGGAAGCACCTGAGGAGTCCCTTGGAGATGAACCAAATCTCAAACCAGAGCTCCAGGCCCATAACAATGGGGACCGGACCAACTTGAAGCCTCATGCAGGCGCCGAAGACCACCGGGAAGCTATTGAGCTTCTTAGTAGCAATGGAGAGTGTCTGAGCAAGGAGAAACAATCAATCAAAACTCGTAGGGATCATGTTCTTGGGGTGTTCTTTGTGACATCCCTAGAACCGTCCAATTAAGATCCACATCCAAGATCTAATCTGAGCCGTCCACTCACGAGGTGAATTGGTGTTCCTCCGCACGATCCACCACGTGGAAGTAGCAACACCCTTTGATTGTGCCTTATGGGGTAAATTTTTAAGTAGCACCTCCATGCTTTTGTATTTAACTTTTAACCTTGTAAATATTAATTTCAGTATAAAAATTATCGTGAATATTGTAAAGCACCCCTGTGCTTCTCGTAAATCACAAGCAGATCCTTTGACAGGTCAGCTCACATGGCCCTCCATGTGAGGCGCTTGGTGTGTTTGCATTAAAGCTCTACCGCTTTTAATATTTAAGTTTATTCCATAAACTTGTAAAATAAGTATTATATTTTGGGGATATTCGCACTCCTTAACCTTGTAATTTATTTTATTACAAAAAGACCCCTACTAGCTTGTTTTTTTTATTTCTTTCATATTTATTTTTATTAAATGGCTCTAGGACCTTAAAAGTTTTAGAAAATATATGGTAGATGCTTGATCTGATGCTTGTTCACGCTCTCATTTTTATTTGGCATTTTCTAGTATTCCCCATTTATTAAAATAGAATAGGAACTAAATATTCTCTATTTACAGATAAAAATACAAAAATTATAAAACTACTTTTAAAATTACACAAAAATTATAGTGTATATTTTTTATATTCCAAATCTAGACCACAAATCAAAAAATCTAAAAGAAAAATACTTAAAATAGCAAAACCATAAAAAAGTTATACAAATCAATAAGAATTCTATAAAGTTCCAAAAAAGTGGTTTCTATTTCTTGTTTTTATTTATAGTATATAATATGTATTAAAAATAGTTTTGAGTAATTTTTAGACTTATTATCTATTTCTAATACCTAAAACAATCCGACCTTTTTATCTTATTCATTGTTTTGATATATTAAATACATTAAAAATACATAAGAATTTGCAAAAAATATAAAAACACAAAAATAGAGAAAAATTAAAAATACACACATTTCTCAATTTTGAATTTGATTATATTTATAATATATTTAAAATGATAAAATTCTATATATACTATATATACCTTAAATTACTTTATATATATTAGTATTACTTAAAAAATATAATATATATTTAAAACCTTTAAAAAAAAGAAAAAGAATTATTCATGTATATTTATATAGGGAAAAGGGAGTATGCACCAGCGGGTGCAGCTAACTAGCTACACCCGGTCATTTTTCTTATTGGTTTTTTATTTTTTTGAAAAAAACTTATGGAGATTTACTTAGTTTATTGACAAGAATATGTATTTCAAATTTCACGTAAAACAAACACTCCTAGCATACCCATCTAGATATGGTCAATTTCAATAATTCTGAAACCGTTAAAATGTCATAGCCTTGATGGAGATGATAGAAATGTCAAATTTAGTTGAAATTGGTATGATATCATGGTGATATATGGTTATTTAAATCCTCTTAGGTTTCATTTCAAAAACATAAAAAACCAATAAAAAATAGCCGGGTGCAGCTAGTTAGTTACACCCCCGGGTGCAGCTTCCCCAGCCCCATATATATATATATTTATTATATATCTTAGATATTATTTATAGTATCTATATTACTAATATTACCATATATAGATATATATTATATCTTTTAAAAAAAATGGAAACTAAAAAAATTACAAAAATAAAAAGAAAATAGAAATTTAAAATCATAAAAATATAAAATAAATAAAAATCCATAAAAATTAAATATAATCAAAACCTACAAAAATCAAGAAAATAGCATAAAAATATAAAAATTATTATTATTATTAGTTTTTATTATTTGATAATAACTATACCTATCCAGTTTTCTCTCAGTGGTTCGATCCATACACTTTGTTACGATACACATTTTTTGTAGGTTATAATAAATTTCACCCACCATTTCTTCATTATTTTATATTGTGGGTTGATTGTTGTTGGTGAAGTATCCAGAGAGGAACATATGCTGCACATTTGACATGCTTACATTTTGTCCACTACTCTCAAATACTATCCAATATAACAGACCAGACATATGGTAACCTCAGATTTCTCTACTTTCCGATGGGGGAATAATTCCATGAACACTAAATCCCATGAAATTCAATAACCTCACCGTGCATTCTATTTACTTATTATTTAATTAGTGATTGATATTGTCTTAATTTCCATGCCGAAGTCGGTGGCTGTCGCATGATTCGCATCCCCCCACAATCCCAACAAAATCGTGAAATCGCTTCTGCCATCCCTTACCTGCATGTGGGAGATTCCAAAACGGTCATTATCAACCCATGCTCACTGTGTTGGAGGTTATTTGTTGTCGTTGCCGATTATATATACGTAACTGACGCATCAACGGACTCTCCAATATCCTTCACACTAAAAAATAACAAATTCAAACAAAGGGCCAAAGGGAACGAATACGATATCCACATCCCCATTATACCATTTACACATATATTATACGCACTCCACTCCCGCCAACAACACATGGAATTGGGAAGATATGCAACAGAGAAAGAAGGGGATATCTCGCATTTATAGCCCTTCACATGCGGACACTGGATCCCCTTCCTCAATGCTCTCTCCTCCCTCTTTACACCATGACAGCAAAAGCGACCTTACAGAGGTTGCAATCAACTTGTTGCCTTCTCCTCCTCCTCTTCCTCCTCCTCTCCACCCCTCATTTCCTTGTGAGGAGACTACTACTTTAAGAATGAGAGACTGGAGAGAGACCACACTCTTGGTCGATACCATCTTCGAAGAAGACGAAGAGGAGGCGGAAGACGACGAGAGAGCAGCCATTGTGGAGTCTTCCTGGCACTCTCATTGCAGTTCTCTCTCAATGTTGTCCCTTCGGAGTATAGTAGATGAATGGTGAGTCTGCACTGTGCTCTCTTATTTGTTCTCGTTTCTATCCATCTGCGTCGTGATTAGATATCTTGATCCACCTTCAGGTCTAGGGCCACAGGTTTGAAGCCAGATGCTGTGGTCTGTATTGGTAATCAGAGGTTCTACCTCCACAAGGTAACCATTAACCAAGGCTGCATACACGTTATCTATGCCTCCTACTTCCAAATCTAAATACCATGATTACAGTTCTTCCGTAACGGATTCGATTCTGGATGATCCAAAGTACTGTTACTACTTAATGTAAATAAATATAACACTGACGTTGGCTACTAGATATAGATAGCCCCCTTTCCAAAACAAGTGTTGGACCTGTACTGCGTTGATATATAAATACCACAGGTGGCTGTTCATATATAGATCCGTACTTTTATGGAAGAATCTCCTGACCTAAACACTAGACTAAAGAGAAGGGCTCTAGAGTTTTGGAGAGTGTATGATGATATATATGTAAGAATACTGCAATTATATTGGAGCTTTGGTTGTTGAATGGTCGTGAGATTGAATCCATGCTGTAGTTGGTTGGAGATATGTGGAGGCTTAAATACTCGTACTGTTGCACTGGACATGAGTATTTATCAAGCTACTGCGAAAAGGCACATCCTCAGACCATCTCTCTTTTTTTACCTTGTCAGAGCACTGATCAATTCTATTGTTGACCCACACAACTTCCTCTCCCAATTGCTCTCACAGTTCAGATGATTGCCATCCAGTTGGATTGCATAAATTCTTACTCATTTCCTTTCAAATTGAAAATAAAGTTTCCGACAGTAAGTGCTTATACCTACTATTTGATCATGCCCTTTATCCATAAATGCGCGATGTCCAGTGCATGTCCTTTCTGTCTGACAGAAGACAAATACATATCTCTTCAGTATCCGATCGCCCCGAGATTATGTATGCGATTACACCGGTTTAGGATCGTATTAGTCAAGTCAGATTTCTGGGGATGATGATTGATAGGAAGTGAGTCTGGGATGTATGTTGGTATTCCTTTATTTAGTTAATTCAGTAAAAATGCAATTCTATTCCTGTGGGAAAAATGGGTAGCATTCAAAACCCATGCAAGAGTTGGAATCTCTTTGGTTATGGACAACGGAGTGTTAGATCTAAAATCTAAGTGGGGTTCTTCTCTAGATTAACTTTTGCATTATATGTATTCAGCTATTCGTCCAGATATATTTATCTTTGTTTTGTAGATATAAGTCCGGGATTTAGATCTGAATGGAGGCGAATAATCCATGTAGCTGACCCTACTTAATTGTGGGAAAATGTTTTGTTGTTGTTGTACCTTCTCCTAAAATCTTACCATTAAAGCATCTGAAGCTGTGATTTTTAACTGTAAATCGAAATCTTGGCCATAAATACTTGAGATAATGAAAAGTCTATCTAGAAAACCAAAGTCATTTTGTCTTCAAAAGTACCGTTAACCTCTTAAATAAGTTCTTTAGGATATTAATCGAATAAATATTATAACAGATCTAATTCTAAACTTGTGGATTGTGGTGCAGGAGCCCTTAACCTTCCGCAGCGGCTTCTTCAAACGCCACTTAACCTCTCCAGTCACCAGCACGATAACTTTGCCGGCACCGGTCACCGCCGACTCATTCGAACTCGTTGCCCAATTTTGCTACACCGGTGAGCTCAACTTCGCCCCATCCAACGTCGTCGCCCTGCGCATCGCCGCTGAGTGGCTTGAGATGACCGAAGACGATGGAGGAAGCGACGGGGATGAGAACCTCCTAGAGCGCACGGAGGGTTACCTCTGCCGTTCATTGAAGGAGAGCCCCGTCAATGCTGCGGTGGTGCTGCGCACTTGCGTGACTCTCCTGGGAAGCGAAGAGGAGACAGCGGCGGGCATCGCCGGGAGGTGCGTCGAGGCATTGGCGGCTGCAGAGGGAAGAGAGGGATCGCAGTGGCTTGACGAGGTGGCGGCGCTTGCGCCGGAGGTGGTCGGCGTGATCATGCGGGCCATGCAGCCTCGCTTTGCGGAGAGCCACGACAGGCTCTACGTGATTGTAGATAACTATATCAAGGTATGATTGTTGCTTCTCATCTCATCTTTTTGCTCCAATGTCGTTACCTGCTAAACAAATGATTGGCAAACAAATGAAGACCTGTACAAATTTAAGGAAAAAGACGACGAGTCAAACCAGCTGTTCTTCTATTAGTTCTAGTTGTTATCGATCGAATGATGCATAGACAAAAACAGTAATATTCCAGCGTTTTAACTCTGAATTCAGAAAAAAAAAGTATACTGAATTGATGGCATACCATCAAATTTAGAAGCATTTTAAACCCGTCCCGGTGGATGCACTAAACATGACGTGTGTATTTTTTATTGATGAAACTTTCTCTGTTTTCTTTATCAATGCAGCCACTTTGTGAACAGAGAGAATCATTTTAATGCGGTGTTCTACTGCTATAATCGTGAGAGTCGCTCGATCTTGATCGAGCGGTTCGCACGATTTTATATTTTTTGTGAGTTTGTACCATTCAAAATCGTGTGAACCGCTACATCAAGATCGAGCGCTTCCCACGATCACAGCAAACTCTGCTGCATTTTGGCCCACATCAGATGCTCCGGGTCCCTTTATGAATGTGTCTTTCAATAAAAACTGCAATTTCAAAAATTAACATCCATTTTCTTCCTATAGTAACATATATTCCATAGCTATAAAATGAATGGCTTGTAATTAGTGATTATTGTTTTGGCCGCTAGATTAGTCACAAGATCTTCTCGCAGTTAGTATCCGCATTTAATTTATTTTTATCCGGCATAACAAATAATTATCAACTAATAAATATGTTTCTTATGACAGCAAGATAATTTGTTCCCAACCAAGAAATAATGGAGAGGATATAGATGGACACAAATATGCATGCATCATTGGTAACCGTATCCATAGGAGTACGCGTTTTTGAATTTTAATTGATATATATGCGCTTAAGGATATTCATTCAAAAAGTTTGACAGATATAGATATAGGTTATAATTCATAATGGGCATATGCCCACGTTAATATAAGATGATGCAACAAAATTAAAGAGTCATTTATTTCAATCTATTCTATATAACCAAAGCTACAAATCCTGACTATCTTCAGTACTTATCTTCCTACCTTAGTACATATTTATTTGTCTTTCTAGTGTTGCCCCCCCACACACAGGATCCTCGGTTGTAAAGAAGATTACTTGTAATCATCTCTATTTTTTATTTTGATTTCAAAATCTAACCTTATTGGTTGAATCTTAGATTAGTGCTATACATATACTCCAAACTTCGCTCAAATCTGACCTTATTTGCTATTTTATTTTATAATCAAACATTTAATCAAGATCTAAGCGACTTAAATTCCATTTAAAAAAGATCCGAATCTTAAACCATTAAGATAAAATAGATAATAAGCTCGGATTTGAGTGAAATTTGGAGAATATGTAGAGCATTAATCTAATATTCAATCTAAAAGGTTAGATTTTGGAATCAAAATCATTAAAAAATTAAAGAAGATTACAACACCTCTGTTGTAGACATCTTTATAGCAGATATCATATATATATATATATATATTACTTGAACTAATATATTATAATATGAAAAAAAGTTAATAAATAAACAACCGTTCATTATTATTAATACCATGTATAATAAATTAGATCGTAAATTTTTAGATGTACACGTGACAATATTATTCATTGTAAAATTAGCTTTTATACTTGAAATTAGTGATTTCGTCATATTATTTTCTTTATCATTAGCGGATCTGTATATAATGCAAATCCATTGTAGTTTTTCACAATTTTAACTAACAGTCGCTAAGTTTTGAACTAAAAATTTTGCAACGATTAGCTACAATTTTGAAAAATTGCAAGGGATAAGTTGTTATGTGCGTTGTTGTTATTTACATAACAGATGTGACATTCGTCACTAACTTCATATATAAAGCATAATTTCTCAATAAATAATGTCGTCGTTATATATTGACTATATATTGACGAAGCTGAAGAAAATGTCAAACTATAGATCCACTTTGTTGTAGCTTTGCATCCATTTTCAATGATATGATAATACATTATTTCCATCTAGCTGAAATTCGTATCTATATACAAACTTGAAAATAGATATGGATTCGATAAGATTCATCTATTCAAACAAATCCATCCTTTACGTTCTTAATGGGTATCCTCTTGATTTGATTACCGCCCATTGTAGAATAAAAGTTCAAGAGAGATGGTCACCACTGTTTTATTGCGATTATTTCTAATATTTAGAACAAAAGAAAAACCAAAGATTAATAAGAAGTAACGGAGAATTCTCTAGTTCATCCCTGAATCAACGGCTGGCTGTGAGCAATTTTCTCATACATTATTCGTATACGACCTCTAGGTTCATCTCAAAACATACAACATCTATGGTCCACTTTCCTCACATTCTTCCATAAGACCACATCACAACCCATCGATATTTCTACAGAGGCACGAGGGGGATCTCACGGAGGAGGAGAAGACCCGCCTATGCACCACAGTGGACTGCAAGAAGCTCTCCACCGACCAACTCATCGAGCTCGTACGCAACCCCCGAATGCCCCTCCGTTTCGTCATGCAGGCGATGCTCGGCGGCGACTTCCACCGCGCCACCAACTCCCGCCCGTTCTCCGCAGCCACCGCCACTCTCGGCACGGTCCTCCGCCGCGATGCCAAGCTCCGTCAGACATCTCACCTCAAAGTCGAGATGGAGCTGACCAATGCGAGGATCCAGAGCTTGGAGCGAGACGTAGCGGAGCTTAGGAGGCAGCTGAAGGAGATGAAAGGAGAGTTGCAGGTGGAGGAGGGCAGTGCACCGACGCGATCCGTC
The DNA here is from genome assembly GCA_037367405.1 of Ottelia alismoides. Classification (NCBI taxonomy): domain Eukaryota; kingdom Viridiplantae; phylum Streptophyta; class Magnoliopsida; order Alismatales; family Hydrocharitaceae; genus Ottelia; species Ottelia alismoides. Next base: position 620,215 of record JAZKJV010009936.1, on the reverse strand, counting down.
AGCATGAGGTTCTTCACTGCAGAGGAAATCGGGAGGAAGGGGTTGGGGAGGAGGCTCGTGGAGGGGCTCAAGAACGTCTTCCGTGGGCCGGTGAGGACCGGATCTACTGACCGGAGTACAAGCTCCACCGCAGAGGAACCGGCACGGCAGTGGACGCACCGGAGAAGCCACTCCTTGGCTTGAGTTCAGCTATCCGATGCTTATGTTTTAATTCTACTGATGGTAGAGTGCATGCATGCATGTGTTTAGGTTAGTTTTACTTACTAATTGCTTGGTTGATGACGAATCTTTACTGGGAGAGAAGGACTTGATGCTGGTGAGATTGAGTTCATTTTGCAAATTTTGTTCATTAATTACCTGCTTAGTAGTTAGTCTGCAAAATCTGATCTTTTTCTTTAAACTGGAAGAGTGAAGCGTTAGTCTTAACTCCAAACTTATGTATTGCTTTGCCTTTATAAGTATTTGTAATATGGATCAGATCTCATTCACTGAAGCGGCTCCAGGTCCTACTGCAGACTCTGCGGCAGCAAGGGCTGCAGCAGACGATCCAAATTGATGGGCAGAATCGAATAGGATTGGATGAAATAGATGGAGTAGGATTGAGATCTGTGCGTAGATCAGCTGTGGAAATTATGTAGAACAAAGTGGAGCTGCTGCTCCAGATTTGGTGACGGAATGGAAGGAGAATGCAGCAACTGCTGATATGATTCGGATCAAGCCGAGGAACACGAGGATCCAGCAACTTGCGGCGGCATCAAAGAGGTGTTTGATGATGAATTTGAGATGACGGCTCCAGTTGGCGATGCGATCCTCTCGATGCTTTGGACATCTCTGAAGTCGGAGGTAGAGATCTGGATGCAGTCCTGTTGGGAACGGACAGTGTCGTTGCATTCCCTAGGGTACAAAAGAAAAATAAAAGACTTATAAAAATATTTTTTTAAAAAAAAATTGTAAACTTCTTATAATTTTTTTCTTAAAATTTTACAATGAGCTATATATGTTTATGACTGACTAGCATCAAACAATAAATCATTAATTTAAAAATATAAAAAATAATTTCTACGAGTATTTCTGGATACAAAATCATTAATAATAACATCCACATCAATGTTTTCTAATAAATCCTTTTCAATTGATAATATTGCCAAACAATTCAATCTTTCTTGCGACATTGATGATTTCAAGTAGATTTTTATCAATTTTAGCTTTGAAAAACTTCTTTCAGTTGATGCCACAATCACGGGCATTGTTAGCAAAATTCTGTATGAAATGAATACATTCGGATAACAATCCGCAGACTTATAAACTTAAGAATTTTAATAGTAGACATTGACTCATTTGGCAAAGTTATTTGGAACACTTTTAGCTCAAAGTAAAAAATCGCTGAAATCAACATCACATGAATTATCATGAGAAAATTTAGAGTGAAATTAGTACAATACTGTTTTAACTCGTTACCATCCAATACCTTTAACATGTTCGAATTAGATAAAAATCCATAAATATTTTCAAATTCTTTTTATTGCTCAAATCTGCTTTGTAAAGATGTGGTTGCAATATCTACAACAATTAAAAAGTAATCAACTTTAAATAACTCATAGCGGATTGGATTTGTTCATCCTCATTATTCTCATCAAATTGTTTCTTTTTTCTAATAATACGACACTTTATAGGATGACTTGGGTCTATACCCATTTCAAGTGCAATACTCTTAGCAATTTCTAAACTTATATCAAAACCTTCTTCTTTGTACTTAGCTAAAAATGATAAAATACGTCCTCTTATTTTATGCTAGAGTTAGTGCAAATAGATTCATATTGTAATTTCTTACTTACAATATTCACAAAAAATAAAATCTCATATTAAATTACCATACCATGAAGAAACTCCAAAGTAAGTGCATTAACTAAACTCTCGACTTCGCTCTTAGATTTTGCATCATCACAAGATTCATATAACTTTAACAAGACATCTCTAATTTAGTGAGTTTGAAATTTGATTTCTTTGATGCTTTTGATCCGACTCTCCCAACGGATATTACACAAAGACTTTACAGTTAGTCCAGAGATATTGTCAAGCAAAATTTTCCATCTTTTTTAAATGAAAAAAGGGGGAAACACACGTAGGTGTCCCCCCCAAATATATTAATAAAAGTATCAGGGGAGTCAAGACTCGAGGAGAGTCCGAGCAACGTGAGCTATATTTTCCATATCGAACCTCTCAACATGGAAAATTACACCATTTCTAGTAAGCCAAATAACCCAAAGACCCGCGATTTGCGCCAATCTCTCTATATTTGGATGTAATATAGAGTTAAGGAGAGACTCCCATAATGACATCAAGTTGCTATGGTCAACCCACCCCACATCCACCATTTGCCAGAATTCTTTTGCCTTCTCGCAACCTAGAAATAGGTGCTCTACGGATTCCAATGCTGAACTATAAAGAATACAAGAGCGATCCTCATAGCGTAAATGTGAGCATGCCTTTCCATTGTAAGAAGTCTCACATGCCTAAGAAGACATAGGAATACTCTAATACATGTTGGAATCATCAGTTCCCAAATCATCCTGCAATCTCTAATAAGGTCCTCATGAAGTGGTTTAGTTCCTTTGATCATCAAAGTGTATGCCTTCTTGACCGAGAAATCGCATTCTCCCCAAACCCTATGGTATTTTCCAGCAGCAGGGCTTTCAATCCTAGATAAAGATTCCATCAAATCAAGAAGTTCTTGTCTCCGGCGGTTAGAGAGCGCACCGACAAAAGTGGGTCTCCAAACGCCATCAACCCAACAATCCACAACTTGGACATTTTTTTCAATTACTAGAGCAAATAAGCGTAGGAAGCGGGATGCTAGCGACCTGTCATTCAACCAATCACCAATCTAGAAGAGAAAATTGTAGCCATCACCCAAGCACGGGCGGAAGAGATGTGGAAGATCCGGAAGAATCGTACGAATACCCTTCCACAATGCTGACTCGAACTGCGGATTATACAAAGCACTAGTGGAGCACACATCGACCCCATATAAACCTTGTAAGAGTCTGCTACACATGTCTTCCTTGTCACCCTAAATTCTCGTCGCTCACTTCAACAGTAGCACATGATTCATCAACTCCAACTTCGGCACATCTAGCCCCTCATCTCCTTAGGCAAAATAATCGTCTCCCAATCCACAATATGAAGAGAATGGACATCCCCACCATTCTTGCCCTCAAAAAACCTTCGCATGATATTCTCAAGCCGATTGTGAATCCCTACTGAAAGAAGTCTAGTCGACATAAATAAAATTAGAATTGATGCCAAGACAGACTTTGATGAATCCACGATTCATCGCCTTTATTCTTTTATTTTAGCCTCTTTTCCTTAGTCAAATACTTGTAAATACCCATTAATTTCATAAAGTTAACATTTTGCATGCATTTGTTAATTATGCATTTTTAACACTTTTTGTACATAGATAAAAGAATAAAGAAGAAAAGAAAAAAAGTGAAGTATTTATGCAATAAATACAGACTGACCTAAACCCCGAGAGAAGGTCAAGACTTGACCTGATCGACCAGGAATAAAGTAGGGGGAGATAGGGTGGTTTGTCGGAAAAATAAAAAATATCCTGTACATATTTTTCATGTATATTTGTATAAAACTTATATTATTTCATTTGTACATAATTTAACCTCAAACTAATTACTTTTGTAAATAAAAGCTGTAAATAAAATTGTATTGTAAATAATAAAAATATTTGTAAATTAAAATATTGTATATATTGCAAATAATTACACCTAGAAAAAGCCGCAACGTGATAATTGAAACATCAATTTTGGCTCCATACGAGCTCAAACTGAACCAAACTCACTTCCATCTTATTATAAATTAAATTATCTTTCAATTGGCTAAGGTTTTGTATTTTTTGGAGTTACGGTTAAAAAGTCGGTTTTCTAGGGTGTATTGTGCAGTTTACCCATATATTTGTTGTATATAATTATTAATATTTATTTTTACATAAAATATATTATAAATATTGTATTCATTAAAAATAAAATAAAATAAATTAAAATAAAAAAATCTTTTATAAAAATATTTCCTTATTTGGGCATATGTATATTGTATTATATGTATATAATATATGTATATAATTAACTTCCTTTTATAAAATCCACCAAAAAAATTAATTATCTAACATTAATTAATTTATTTTATTTAATTACGAATTTTATATTTAATTCAATTTATTGGATTTATGTGAATTAAGTGACTTGATAATTTACCATTTATTTTAGATTTGATTTCATTCCTTTAATGGCCACCATTAAGGTGGCAAATTCAATTTTGGTAATTATTTAATTTATATATTTTATGTAAATCCGAATTTCATTTTTATTTATTTAATTAATTTATTTAATTATTTTATTTATTTAAATTACCACTAATTACTTTCCATTTTTGTAAATATCTCCATTTTTGACTTTCATCTTCTTTTTAATGGGCTCCTCCTCCCTCATTCTTCTTTGATCAATCTTTGGAGAGAGGAGCCCGATCTCCGAGAGTTTCTTGTTGCAGAAGGGTGCCCAGCCTCCGATCCAGTCGGTGATAGCGACTTGCGCTTCGTTGAGGCCATCACGGCGCGTCCAATCCCAAGGTGAGATCCCAACTTTATTTCCTGACATTTTTCGTAGATAGATCGTAGGTTTAATCGTTACTTAGTTTTTATTAAATTTTAGTTCTTAAAATCAAAATCGTCACCGCACCCTTTCCATCCCGACATCGATTTTCCACATCATTTTCGTTATCCCCACATATTCATGTTCTACCTCGCACAACCTATCATCTCCGGTCACGCACGGTGACCGGAGCTACGGATCTACCCTCCAATATCGCTAAGATCCGATCCATTTCTATTCACATCTCCTAATTTTGTGCATAAATAAGAAAATAAAAAAATACATAAAATTTCTTTTCCTCTTTTTCTAACATTGGTGTTGCAGGAATAAATCATAAAAATAAAAAAAATTTTACCTAACATCTATTTTGCAGGATTAAAAAAATACAAAAACTATAAAAAATAAAAAAATACATTTTTTTACTAACGTTTTCTGCAAGTCACAAAACAATAAAGAATAAAAAAACAAAAAAAAATAAAAAAAACTCAGCAGCGGGTCGTCACCCCCGCTGCCACCACAATCACAGGAGGCGCCGGCGCCGCGACACCCCACGCCGCCCGCTCCCACCGGCCTCCGCCCCACGCCGCGCCAGATGCCCACCGGCCTCCGCCCCGCGCCGCCTTCCAGATCTCCCCGCCAGACCCCGCGGCGGCGAGGCCGACCACGCCTTCCCCCGTGGGCGCCACTCCTGCAGCCTCGCGGCACCCCACGCAACCCCCCTCCTTCGCGCGAGGCCGTGCAGCCTCAGCGCGCCGCCCGCGCGTGGCCCCCAGGTCGCTCCAGCCCCGCGGTCCTCCATCTCCAATGGCTCCGCCCCGCGGCCCCCTTGGTGAGCCCCGCCTGCAACCGACTCCAGCCTCCTCCCCGCAGCCCCCTTGGCGCCGCCCGTCCTCTCCTCGGGTGACGCGCCGCCCAGCCCATGCGTCTTGTTTCCAGCCCTCCGCGCGGGCGACGCGCCTCCCCGCGTACCGATCCGCCACCGTCGATCTGCCCTCTCCCGCACGAATCCGAGATCTGAAGAAGCGGCGTCCGCAAAGGGTCCGTGACCTCCCTGTGAAAAAGAATAGAGAACCCTAGGGTGAAGGAGTTTGGATTAAAAAAATCTTCTTGGAAAAATTGCATATACATCCTTGGAGGTTTTTGAAATTACAAAGAAATCCCTGCCAATTCCAAGCTACAGCCCACACACTCTTCATTGGGTAATTTGCGATATTTTCCTTGGATTTATTTCTGTTATCTTTTCAGTGCACAAACTTTAAATAATTGCAAGTCAGACCCTGCTATTCAGACTTTTATTAGCTTGCTCTCTGTTTGAATGGAATAAATACTTTTATTATTTGAAAAATTTTCAAAAAAAATCGTGCATACTCCTGCTGTAGTGTACTTCATTGTATACATTTTTCATCCACTTTTATTATCATTTGATATTTTTAAAAAATAAAAAACATTAACTTTTTGTCTGCCCAAAATTTGAAATTCATAAAAATAGAAAAAATGCTTAAAAATTCCAAAAAAATTAGTGTAGGTGCATTTTGTTGTGCTTTATTTTCAGACCAATTTTTGTGCATTTTTCATTTATAAAAAAATCAAAAAATTGTAAAATACGAAAAATCTTAAAAAAATTGTAGAAATATGTACAAAAATCCGAAAATTCTGATCTTATTCTCTATTTGTAGATATTTCTTTATAGTTTCTCATAAAAATAATCTCCAGGAGTTTTGAGTTCTTAAAGGATTTTTAATTTGCAAAATACTCCTAACTGTGAATATTATTCGTCTTTTAAAAAATTAAAAAAAATAAAAAATTCAAAAACCACTAAAAAATTAACTCTGAAATTTGACTGCATAAGTTTTTAAAACGTGCTCCTTGTGTTCGACCCTGGTCACTATACCAGGTAAAAAGAATAGCGAAAAGACCGCTTACATTGTTTTTATTGATTCATCTTTTATTAAGTGGTTAAAATTTATTTTTCCGTTGACCGAATTGATTGATTAAGGACAACGACATTGTGATTTATTTTCTACCTTAGTCGCATCGATTTTCGTGTCATCAGAATGGCGCCGTTGCCGGGGAGCACGGCTTTGTAGTCATTTTTTTATTTTTATCTCTTTATATTATAATTTTTTTCTGATCTTCACTCTCTAATTTTTGTGCGAGGTACTGCTTGGATGACTTGGAGTTTCTTTTTAGAGGACCCGCGCAGGAGGAAGAGCAGAGAGGAGAAGAAGTTTTTTTTATTTCTTTGAGAGAGAACATTCATTTGAATTGTAATAACTTAGACTCTTGGACTTGTGGACTTAGACATTATTCGGGGTCTGTTTCGCCAAGTGCCGGTGCACTTGGGGGACCTCACCGCTGTTTTTCGTCGGTTTTGTTTTTTTCGCATTTTTTTATTGATTCACGCGATTTTCGAGCCCCTAGCCTCAGGATTTTCTTCTTGACTGTGACGTAATAAATAGGATCCAAACACTATAATAAATCTGCCTGTACCTATAGAGCGGTAATTGGAACAACAATAAAAAAATTTAATAAAATAGTCGATCCACTACCTCCGAGCCTACGTGCCGCAGCCCACCCTGCCAAGCGCTGCTCCTAAACTCGATTTGTTGAGAGGAGGAGGGGTGGACCGAGACCGGACTCTTGGATTGGAGGTTGGTGGTTGACTAAACATTCTTTCGAGTAGAACTGTTGCTTAGGGCTCGGATTTCCGCTTGCATCATTTAAATAGTTTAAATTTCTGTATTTAAATTTCTGCGCGGATCATATTGCATGTAGAGTGCTGGAGTAAGGTACGCATTTTCTATCTCTGCATGCATCATAGTTTTTGACCGTGCATTGGCATTTTTGACTTCCTCCCCCTGTTTCTTGGATTCTAATCATTCAAAGAGGAAATCGGAAAATTCGTTAGGCGTTGTTTATTTCTTAAAAAAATCTAAAAAAAGTTAAAGCAATAAAATCTGGGACTGCTAATGCAAACTTGACCCTAAAACTCACCTCATTTAAAAATATTTGTTTTGGGGAGAGTCACCCCCTCATTGTTTGGTTTGCTTGAGCGAGAGAGTGACCCGAACACTAGGATAGAGCCACGCCTGAACTTCCGTTAGACTACTGGTCTTAGAGTTAGTCGTTCTCCAGTGAGAATCTCTCCGGTAACCGGTAAAGCGGACCGTGACGTCCTTAACAGAGCGGGTTGATCGGGTAGCCGGTAAACGGTCCGCAACTTGTACTGGCTAGGAAAGATCTAGCTTTGGGATTGGGCCAGTCTCTTGGGAGCATCGGGTTCCTAACAGCTCGCTTAATCGCTCTGCAAGATTGTTTTATCACCTAACTTAAAATTGACAAGATTAACGACCGATCCTTTACGGTCATCAGCTCGTGTTGAGTAGGTGAAATTGGGGTTTGACTTCTCATCTTGTTTGCTTACCAGATCTCATCCACGATCATCTCCACATCACAATGATGGGAAGGAGATCCCTTAGGTTGCCTCTGGCAGCACCGCTATCAAGCACTCCTCCCCATTCATCTAGGGCGGTTTCGGAGAGCCCAGACCCGCTCTCCGAACCTGAGTTCACTACCACCCTGTCCCCCCTCGACCACCCTTCTTCCACCAGTCCTGAGATACCTGTGCAGAGAACAACACAGTTATTTGTTAACTTGACGGCTCCTAAGCCTGGGTCTTTTGCCTTTGCAGAGACCCACAAGATGGCCAGCAGTGATGGACGAACCGATGGACAGCCCCAGAGTTCCACTTATGTTCTAGATCAGGGCGCCATCAACAACACCTTGTTAACCTCCTTAGAGACGATGCAGCGACAGATTCGGGATCAAGGAGCGTTCATGGCAGAGGTTCGTCAGGAATTAGCACATATGCGAGCCGACAGAGGAGAGAATAACCGAGCAGGCGGTGGAGAGATTCCAGAGTTTAGAGGAGGATCAGACGGAAACCCGGAGGACCAGCCGGGGCAAGATAGACAGCCACGACCGATGAGGCATTTGCACAACCCTGCTGCAACTCTGACCCATCGATGGATTCAGCTCCCTGAGATTCTGGGTGATTTCAAGCTTCCCCCCCAGACCATTCAGCTTTTGCCCAAATTCCATGGGCTAGCCACCGAAGAGCCACATCTGCACCTGCAGGAGTTTGAAATGATCTGCAGCACTTTCCACGACAGATATGTGGACGAGGACACTATCAAAATGATAGCATTCCCTTTCTCCCTGGCCGACAGAGCAGCCAATTGGCTAAAGCATTTAGGGAGATTTGTTACCACTTGGGAGCAGCTCCGGACCGAGTACTTAAATAAGTACTATCCACTCGGCCGGACCAACGCAGCACGAGCTCTGATCAACAGCTTCTCCATGATCCCCAATGAACAGTTTAATGAGGCGTGGGATCGATTCCGTGAGCTCATTGACCGGTGTCCACACCATGACATATCCAAGCCCAATCTTGTCCAGAGCTTCTTTGTGGGCTGACACCGGAGCTGCAGGGGCTTGTCAACGCTTCTTGTGGGGGTTCCTACTTCGTCAAGGACGAAGACCATGTCTGGTCCATCTATGAGGAGATGGCTGAAAACTACACAATGATGTCCCAGACTAGGCTCTACGCTCAAGGGAAACCCCAACCCCATGCCGTGTCCTATCATAGGATCTCACGAGTTGATGCGGGTCCACCCATTTCTTCGTCAGCAGCACAGGCAGAATCTTCAGCTGCTGACATGGGCATTATCAGTGAGAAGTTGGACCGCATTGAGATAATAGAGAAGAAGCAGTGCCAAGGCATGACATAGATAGATCAATTGGCACAGACTCTTAGTGACCTGAAGACCCACATCTTGTGTCTCCAGGAGGCACAAGCGGCTTCTCAGCCTCGTTCCAGGTCACGAGCTGATCCCACCAGCAACAGCTCTTCCCAGCACTCTGCCCAGTACCACCAGGTTCACCACGTTCAAGCAGAGCCGGTTCAGCAGTTGCAGCAACACTATTCTCAGCCACCACCATCTCAGGACACTCAGATGGTGGTGTATCAGCCGGATCATCCACTGGCAGTTCTTCCCTCGTTCCCGTATGAGCATGAGCCGTTGATGGAAGTCAACGGGATTTGGTATGACCGGCAGCAGCCCGGGATGCACCGGGATCATCTTGGATTCAGATGGTCCAACGGAGGCACCTCGTACCAGCAACAGCCTCCAGCTCAGGGTGGACAGAGCAGCCAGCAGCAACAGCAGCCCCATTACTCCCAGCCACAATAGCACTTCCAGCAGGGTCCTCGTCCTTACCATCAGGGACAACAGTGGAGGCAGCAGCAGCAGCCTCAACAGTATTCTCATCCTCTCCCTCAGTTCCAACGAGGGAACCCATCTGGTTCTCATGCACCTGTTTATGATAACCCGGCCCTTGATGACTCGCCCGCTTACTCACTGACCAGCAGGCGTCCTTCCGGCGAGAGATGGATGAGTTCCGACAGGAAATGAGGGAGATAATCAAGGGAAAAGCTGCCATACCCGCTCAGATTGAACCTAACCCGAATAATCTGAAGAGGAAGTCTGAGCAGGTACAGTTTACAGAGGCCGCCACTCCTAGTGATATTTTGAATGATATTTCTTCTCCCATATTTGATGCTGATTTTGTAAAACTTAGGAGCGGTAGAAGGCCAGCCGGCGGCGCCTCGTCTGAACGACAACCCATTGACGATTCCAGAGCGTCAGACGAGGAGGATAGCGGTGCTGATGCCGCTAATGATGTTGATGACGGTGGTGCTGACGCCACCAAGGATGATGATCCATTCAGCGGTACTGATGCCGTCATGTCTCCAGATGCAGTTGGTGGTACTGATGCCACTATTAGATGTGATGCTGAGCTAGAGCGCGGTGCTGATGCCGCGAAGACAGATGCCGTGGGTGGTGCTGATGCCACCATTTCTAGTCCAGTTGTGTTTCCTCATATCTATGTATCTCAGGACACTATTAAAAATAACAAAAAAATGAATAAAGGAAAGGTTTCTTCATCTACTCAGAGTCCATATGTGGTGCATGATCACTTTTGTATGGACTCCAGTCCTTCTCAGCAACAGGAACCTCTTCCTGACCCTCTATCTGAGGAGGGTCCAGCGATCCCTTTCCCTCAAGCACTCCGCTTAGGGCAAGGGAAGAAAACAAAAAATCCAAAAAAATCACAACAGTTAGAGTTCAGCCAGCAGATGATTGACAGATTCCACATTCAGCTGACTCTACAGGAGGCATTAGAGAACATCCCTCTCTTCTAGAAGAACTTGAGAGAGAAGACCACTGTACATAGGAAGAAGAGGAATGCAGAAATCCATGTGCTTACACGTGCCACTTGCTTTGCTATACAGAACAAATTGCCAGCCAAGAAACCTGATGCAGGAGCTCCATATGTCAGATGCCACATTCATGAGCAGCAATTTGATCGTACTCTTTTGGACAACGGTTCTTCGATTAACCTCCTTCCGGCTGCCTTACTCGATCGATTTGAGTTTGGCCCTCTTAGACAGAGCAGGACGATCATTCAGTTTGCTAATAGATCTGTAAAGAGGCCAAAGGGGTTACTTAAGGACGTTGTCGTCACAATTCAGGGCCTGAAATTCCCTGTGGACTTTGTTGTATTGGACATGGAGATCCCTGAACGTGTGATCGATGCCCCCATCATTTTAGGAAGACCATTCTTGGCCACAGCCAAGGCGGTGACCGACCATGATAGTGGGAAGGTATACTTTCGCATCGAGGGTGGAAGTGTACAAATAGAGACGATCGAGGAGACTAGATCTAGAGATTCAGAATGCTCAGATCAGATGACCGACTCAGAGCAAATGACAGATGCAGAGCTAGACATCCACCACGAGTGTGACTTTGTGATTACAGACGACGAAGCAGTTTGGGCAGATCCCGCATCACGAGCTCTTGCCACATCCTCAGACAGTGAAGATTCACATATCATGGCAGATGAGAGTTCGGAGAGCACACTCATGGCACAGGATACAGTAGAGGCTGATTATCATGATCAGGATAGCGAAGACGATTTTATCTCATGCGCTTCAGATTCAGATTCCTCAAACACAGACACTGACTTTGATTGGCAGGAGTTTGATGAATATTTACCGTGTCTGGTACCTACAGAGCCAACAGCTAGGACGAAGAGTGAGACAGGACAGTTGATAGATACACCAGCAGAGCCATCTTCGTCAGATTTACCATTGCTGCAAGAGTTCTCACACACAGATCTGGTAGCATTCACTCAGACATTCCAGAAGCCAGATTTACCAGCTCCCACTTGCCCAGAATTGAAGACCTTACCGCAGAATATGAAGTATAGATTCCTTGCAGGTGAGCCAGATATGTTCCCAGTCATTATCTCAGCAGATTTGACTGAAGACCAAGAATCTCGTCTGATGGAGGTTCTTGAAAGAAACCGCAAGGCAATAGGATGGAGTGTGGCTGATCTTCAGGGGATAAGTCCGGCCCTTTGCTCCCACCACATTTATCTCGAAGAAGACGCCAAGCCCTCGCGTGAGTTCCAGCGAAGGCTGAACCCGAATCTTTGAGAAGTGGTTATGAAGGAAATATCTAAGTGGTGGAGCGCCGATTTTATCTACCCCATCTCTGACTCTAAGTGGGTTAGTCCATTACATGTGATACCCAAGAAGACGGGTATCACCACAGTTGTGAATGAGTCTGGAGAGGAGATAGCCACCCGAGTACCCACTTCTTGGAGGGTCTGTGTGGACTACAGACGATTGAATCAAGCCACCAAGAAGGACCACTTCCCGCTACCATTCATAGATCAGATCAATGAGAGATTAGCTGGGAAGAGTTACTACTGCTTTCTGGATGGGTATTCGGGATACAATCAAGTGGCCATAGCGCCTGAAGACCAAGAGAAAACAACGTTCACCTGTCCGTTTGGGACGTATGCTTTTCGACGGATGCCCTTTGGATTATGTAATGTCCCAGCTACATTCCAGAGGTGCATGCTCTCTATTTTCTCGGATATGGTTGGTGATTTTTTAGAGGTCTTCATGGATAATTTCTCGGTTTATGGTGACAGTTTTGATGCATGTCTTGATTACCTAGACCGAGTACTTCAGCGCTGCATTGAGGTCAACTTAGTCTTGTCTTGGGAGAAGAGTCACTTCATGGTGACTCAGGGGACGGTCCTTGGCCACATCATCTCCAACAGGGGCATGGAGGTCGACCCGGCCAAGGTGGCTATCATCAAGAAGCTCAATCCACCGTCCAATATACGATAATTACGGTCTTTTCTGGGGCATGTCGATTTTTACCGACGGTTCATACAGGACTTCAGCAAAATTGCCCGACCGCTCACAGATTTGTTGACGAAAGACACTGAGTTCCTTGTAGATGATAAGTGTCTTGCATCATTTGAGACTCTCAAGAATCTAGTTGTCGAGGCTTCTGTCCTTCAGCCGCCTGATTGGTCTCTCCCATTCGAGATCATGATGGATGCTTCTAATTTTGCCATAGGGGCTGTGCTAGGACAGAGGAGAGATGGAGCGCCTTTTGCCATTCACTACGCTAGCCGAACAATGGATGCCGCTCAGCGGAATCACACAGTTACAGAGAAAGAGATGCTAGCTATAGTCTTTGCCTTGGATAAGTTTCGATCTTACATTCTTGGATCTAAAGTGACTATGTATACTGACCACACCGCCATCCGATACTTAATGGCAAAGAAGGATGCCAAAGCCAGATTGACCAGATGGATCCTTCTACTCCAGGAGTTTGATATAGAGATTAAGGATAAACCTGGAGTCAAAAATGTTGTGGCGGATCACCTCTCCCGTTTAGAGAACCTTGAGGATTCGGATCAGATTACACCTATTACAGAGACTTTTCCAGATGAGGCGATCCTTGCAATCACCTCACTTCCATGGTACGTTGATATTGTGAATTACCTTGTCATGAAGAAGGTCCCACAAGATTGGCCCAGACAACGACTTGAGACCTTTCTTGCAAAAGCCAAGTCGTACCATTGAGAGAATTCCACTCTTTATCATGAAGGAGGGGATAGCATCTGGAGACGGTGTATTCCTCAAGAAGAGCAACATAGTGTCCTCACCTATTGCCACAAGCTTGAGGCAGGAGGACATCATTCTGGGAGACGGATAGCACAGAAGGTGCTTCAATCCGGCCTTTGGTGGTCTACCCTCTTCAAGGATTCAGATGAATTCGTGAAGAGGTGTACTGACTGTCAGAAAATGGGCACTTGTGGACAGAGAGATATGATGCCGATGCAGCCCATTCATTTCTGTGAGGTTTTTGACGCATGGGGCATCGATTTCATGGGCCCATTTCCTAAGAGTCAGGGATTTGAGTATATCTTGCTGGCTGTAGATTATGTGAGTCGTTGGGTTGAGGTCATCCCCGCCCGAACCGCAGATGCTAATACCGTTTGCAAATTCTTGAGGAAAAATATCATTTCACGGTTCGGGGTACCTAGAGTGTTGATATCAGACGGGGGGACTCATTTTATCAATGACAAGGTAAGGGCCCTTGCTAACGAGTTCAGCATAGATCATAGAGTTGCCACTCCTTATCATCCACAGACGAATGGTCTTGCTGAGGTTTCTAACAGGGAGATTAAGACTATATTGCAGAAGGTAGTCCGCCCAGACCGAAAGGATTGGTCACAACTTTTAGACTCGGTCTTGTGGGCATATCGAACATCCTTCAAGACTCCATTGGGTACATCTCCATTCCGACTTGTTTATGGCAAGCCATGCCACTTACCAGTTGAGCTGAAGTATAAGTCACTGTGGGCTGTTACTGAGATATTTTTGGATCCAGAGAGTGTAGGAGATCAGAGAAAGGCAGAATTGGCAGCCCTGGAGGAACTTAGAGATACAGCCTTTTCGAGTAGCCTGCAGTATAAGGAACGAGTGACGATATGGCATGATTCTCACATCAGCCATAAGCAATTTGAACCAAATCTAAAAGTATGGTTATTCAATGCAAGGCTAAAGCTATTTCCAGGAAAGTTGCAGGGCAAGTGGAAGGGACCATACTTGGTCCGGAAGGTGCACGACAATGGCAGCATTGATATATCTGAGATGTCATCAGACTCCACCTTCCAAGTTAACGGTCAGCGCCTGAAGCCATATCTAGATCATGAACCGCTGATCGTCGATGTTGCTCCGATTCATTCTGCATGAGATGTAGTCTTTGACTCACATCATTTGCATCTCATGCCTGATTTTCACTTCCTCTCGCAACTGTATAGATCTAGATGTCCATATCACACATTCTTTTGTCTAAACACCCCATTTCCATCTTATGATTATGCTATACTTAGGGTATACTTTACCCTAAGTATAGGGGGGTGTCTGACTTGTGATTATCCTTTTGATTCTTTTTTTACCTCTGTTTTGTTGTCTATACTTAGGGATATTTTACCCTAAGTATAGGGGAGGTAGACTCTGTACATTCTAATCCTCGGTTTTCCCCTTGTGTACAGTCTTCTATACTTAGGATTACTTGATCCTAAGTATAGGGGGATAACCGACTTATATTGATTACATTCTTTCATTCGTCGTTGTAATATATTATTCTTTTCACTTTTCTATACGCGGCACGAGTTATGTCTTTCTTTTCAGCTCTTTGATCACTATGAGGACATAGTTCGAGCTAAGTATAGGGGGTGTCGTATATATTGTATATATACTTTAACCATAACTCGTATTTTCAGATATATATATATATATATTTTATGGCTAAAACACTGTGTAAATACTCAAAAAAAAGTTCTTAAAAAAATGAATTAAAAAAAACCAACTATGTATATACTTGTATAAATTACTCAAGTTGTAAATCCTTGAATCTTATTCTTGTAAAATAATCATAACACTCTTGTGTAAATATGAATCTCATTTAAAAAAAAATCTCTCTTGTATATATTTGTATATATTACTAACTATTTGCATTAAAAAACTTTTTGCATATGCATCATTTTTCAAAAAAAAAACAATAAAAATTTCAAAATTTTGAAAATTGTTTCACAAAAAGATTTGTTTTCTTTTCCTTGTATGTACATACTTTCTTGCATTTACATTTGCATGAGCATTTTTCAGGATGATTTTGACATTTAGACTAAGTCTGGAATAAATTTGAAGAATAAAGCTTAGTTGGACCTTAATGCACTTAATTTCAGAGGAATCTTATAAGATTTGGAGTTAAGGCTTCTCAGGTCCTAGTGACTTAATTCTTTGAGTCCATAAGACTATGTTCACATGTCATCTTGATGAGTCTAAGTAGAATATTTAACAACACACACATGATTCTTTCAGGCCGTGGCTTACCTTGGACACTGCACTTTACACGTAGCTCTTCATGGATGAGGTAGTGAGGGGGCAGAATCTTTTGGCTTGGGGTAGCATACGAGGGTAGTACATCTAGGCGGAACCTCTCGTCCTCCTCTAGGAAGGGAAGTGCGTCTCAACCTAGTCTGGTGATGTTGAGGTCTAAAGACATGAGCTGTGGGGTTGCAATAATGCTTCAAAAGAGGGATAGTCTACTGGCTCAAGGGGAAAAACTCCTTATGTACATGCTGCATCTTGTATATATTTAAAAAAAAAGCAAAATCTCCAAAAGTGGACAGGCTTGATAGAAAAATAAAATGCCTGTAAAAAAAATATATATATATATATATATAAGAGCTTCAAAGTCATATATTTGTGAGCTTGCAGCGGGTGACATGGCTACACTGGTCATGCATCCAAGGATAGGTAACTACACTGGTTACCGTCCATTCTCTTCTCCATCCCTCTTCTTGAGCTGGTTGTACTTGAACTTAGAAGGGAATATCCCCGCTCCTCGAGGAAAGAGTTGCCAGACCGGGTTATTTGAGTTACCTTGCTGAGAGAGGCTGAATCTTTGTTACTTCTGAGATGAGGAGCTATATTTCACTTACACGTACAAGTAAGAATTCATAGTCATAAGAATTTATGTATGTAGACTTGTTCTGATCTGACTGTTGAGGAGACCTGAATAGGAGTCTTATGGAACTTAGAGGCTGTTAGATTTTAATTCCATGTCCCATTAAGGTTCCGACACACCAATAATCCAAAGATCCGACAGAGATCCAGACTACATTTTTATGAAGATAAGTTTGAAAGTCAACATCGTTCTAACTTCTTTCCTTTTTCTTTTCTTTATTTTTGTTTTCACTTATTTTCCAAATAAGTGTTTGCTAAGGGACTAGCAAAGGTAAAGTATAGGGGAATGATGAATCCACGATTCATCGCCTTTATTCTTTTATTTTAGCCTCTTTTCCTTAGTCAAATACCTATAAATACCCATTAATTTCATAAAGTTAACATTTTGCATGCATTTGTTAATTATGCATTTTTAACACTTTTTGTACATAGATAAAAGAATAAAGAAGAAAAGAAAAAAAGGGAAGTACTTATGCAATAAATACAGACTGACCTAAACCCCGAGAGAAGGTCAAGACTTGACCTGATCGACCAGGAATAAAGTAGGGGGAGATAGGGTCATTTGTCGGAAAAATCAAAAATATCCTGTACATATTTTTCATGTATATGTGTATAAAACTTATATTATTTCATTTGTACATAATTTAACCTCAAACTAATTACTTTTGTAAATAAAAGTTGTAAATAAAATTGTATTGTAAATAATAAAAATATTTGTAAATTAAAATATTGTATATATTGCAAATAATTACACCGAGAAAAAGCCGCAACGTGATAATTAAAACATCAATTCCGGCTCCATACGAGCTCAAACTGAACCAAACTCACTTCCATCTTATTATAAATTAAATTATCTTTCAAATGGATGTTGTTTTGTATTTTTTGGAGTTACGGTTAAAAGGTCGGTTTTCTGGGGTGTATTGTGCAGTTTACCCATATATTTGTTGTATATAATTATTAATATTTATTTTTACATAAACTATATTATAAATATTGTTTTCATTAAAAATAAAATAAAATAAATTAAAAATAAAAAAATCTTTTATAAAAATATTTCCTTATTTGGACATATGTATATTGTATTATATGTGTATAATATATGTATATAATTAACTTCCTTTTATAAAATCCATCAAAAAATTAATTATCTAACATTAATTAATTTATTTTATTAAATTACAAATTTTATATTTAATTTAATTTATTGGATTTATGTGAATTAAGTGACTTGATAACTTACCATTTATTTTAGATTTGATTTCATTCCTTTAATGGCCACCATTAAGGTGGCAAATTCAATTTTGGTAATTATTTAATTTATATATTTTAATTAAATTTGAATTTCATTTTTAATTAATTAATTAATTAATTAATTATTTTATTTATTTAAATTACCACTAATTACTTTCCATTTTTGTAAATATCTCCATTTTTGACTTTCATCTTCTTTTTAATGGGCTCCTCCTCCCTCATTTCTTCTTTGATCAATCTTTGGAGAGAGGAGCCCGATCTCCGAGAGTTTCTTGTTGCAGAAGGGTGCCCAGCCTTCGATCCAGTCGGTGACAGCGACTTGCGCTTCGTCGAGGCCATCACGGCGCGTCCAATCCCAAGGTGAGATCCCAACTTTATTTCCTGTCATTTTTCGTAGATAGATCATTGGTTTAATCGTTACTTGGTTTTTATTAAATTGTAGTTCTTAAAATCAAAATCGTCACCGCACCCTTTCCATCCCGACATCGATTTTCCACATCATTTTCGTTATCCCCACATATTCACGTTCTACCTCGCACAACCTATCATCTCCGGTCACGCACGGTGATCGGAGCTACGGATCTACCCTCCAATATCGCTAAGATCCGATCGATTTCTATTCACATCTCCTAATTTTGTGCATAAATAAGAAAATAAAAAAAATATATACATAAAATTTCTTTTCCTCTTTCTCTAACATTGGTGTTGCGGGAATAAATCATAAAAATAAAAAAAATATTTTTACCTAACATCTATTTTGCAGGATTAAAAAAATACAAAAACTATAAAAAATAAAAAAATACATTTTTTTACTAACGTTTTTTGCAGGTCACAAAACAATAAAGAATAAAAAAACAAAAATAATAAAAAAAACTCAGCAGCGGGTCGTCACCCCTGCTGCCACCACAATCACAGGAGGCGCCGGCGCCGCGACACCCCACGCCACCCGCGCCCACCGGCCTCCGCCCCACGCCGCGCCAGACGCCCACCGGCCTCCGCCCCGCGCCGCCTTCCAGATCTCCCCGCCAGACCCTGCGGCGGCGAGGCCGACCACGCCTTCCCCCGCGAGCGCCACTCCTGCAGCCTTGCGGCACCCCACGCAACCCCCCTCCTCCGCGCGAGGCCACGCAGCCTCAGCGCGCCGCCCCCAGGTCGCTCCAGCCCCGCGGTCCTCCATCTCCAACGGCTCCGCCCCGCGGCCCCATTGGTGAGCCCTGCCTGCAATCGACTCCAGCCTCCTCCCCGCGCCCCCCTTGGCGCCGCCTGTCCTCTCCTCGGGTGACGCACCGCCCAGCCCACGCGTCCTGTTTCCAGCCCTCCGCGCGGGCGGCGCGCCTCCCCGCGCACCGATCCGCCACCGTCGATCCGCCCTCTCCCTCACGAATCCGAAATCTGAAGAAGTGGCGGCAAGGGGTCCGTGACCTCCCTGTGAAAAAGAACAGAGAACCCTAGGGTGAAGGAGTTTGGATTTAAAAAATCTTCTTGGAAAAATTGCATATACATCCTTGGAGGTTTTTGAAATTACAAAGAAATCCCTGCCAATTCCAAGCTACAGCCCACACACTCTTCATTGGGTAATTTGCGATATTTTCCTTGGACTTTATTTCTGTTATCTTTTCAGTGCACAAACTTTAAATAATTGCAAGTCAGACCCTGCTATTCAGACTTTTATTAGCTTGCTCTCTGTTTGAATGGAATAAATACTTTTATTATTTGAAAAATTCTCAAAAAAATTCGTGCATACTCCTGCTGTAGTGTACTTCATTGTATACATTTTTCATCCACTTTTATTATCATTTGATGTTTTAAAAAAATCAAAAACATTAACTTTTTGTCTGCCCAAAATTTGAAATTCATAAAAATAGAAAAATTGCTTAAAAATTCCAAAAAATTACTGTAGGTGCATTTTGTTGTGCTTTATTTTCAGACCAATTTTTGTGCATTTTTCATTTATAAAAAAATCAAAAAATTGCAAAATACAAAAAATCTTAAAAAAATTGTAGAAAATTGTATAAAAATCCGAAAATTCTGATCTTGTTCTCTATTTGTAGATATTTCTTTATAGTTTCTCATAAAATAATCTCCAGGAGTTTTGAGTTCTTAAAGGATTTTTAATTTACAAAATACTCCTGACTGTGAATATTATTCATCTTTTAAAAAATTAAAAAAAATAAAAAAATTAAAAAACCACTAAAAAATTAACTCTGAAATTTAACTGCATAAGTTTTTAAAACGTGCTCCTTGTGGTCGACCCTGGTCGCTATACCAGGTAAAAAGAATAGCGAAAAGACCGCTTACATTGTTTTTATTGATTCATCTTTTATTAAGTGGTTAA